>SJYW01018235.1:127644-153335 GCA_006410735.1 Raphicerus campestris
CCTTTTCAAAATTTATTTTAATTTTTTATTGATGTATAGTTGCTTTATTGTATTAGTTTCTGCTCTACAACAAAGTGAATCAACTGTACATAACATATATCCCTTTACTCTTGAACCTCTCTCCTGCTAGCCTCCATCCCACCCCGCTAGGTCATCTCAGAGCACTGAGCTGAGTTCCCTGTGCTATATAGCAGCTTCCCACTAGTTACCTATCTTAACATGGTAGTGTATATATGTCAATCATACTTTTCCAATCTGTCCCAAATTCTTTTCCATTATGGTTATCACAGGCTATTGAATACAGTTCCCTGTGATTTACACGAGGACCTTGTTGTTTTCCCATTCTATATATAATAGTTTGGATCTGCTAACTCCAAATGTCTAGTCCTTCCCTCCTTTATCCCTGCTTTCCCCCTTAGCAACCACAGATCTGTTCTCTATGTTTGTGAGTCTGATTCTGAATGTTTCACAGATAAGTTCCTTTGTGTCATATTTCATTTCACATATAAGTGATATCACATGATATTTGTCTCTCTTTCTGACTTACTTCACTTAGTACGATAATCTCTAGGTCCATTCATGTGACTCTACATGCCATTATTCATTTTTTATGATTGAGTAGTCTTGATGAAAGTGAAAGAGGAGAGTGGAAAAGTTGGCTTAAAGCTCAACATTCAGAAAACGAAGATCATGGCATCCTGTCCCATCACTTCATGGGAAATAGATGGGGAAACAGTGGAAACAGTGTCAGACTTTATCTTTTTGGGCTCCCAAATCACTGCAGATGGTGATTGCAGCCATGAAATTAAAAGACGCTTACTCCTTGGAAGAAAATTTATGACCAACCTAGATAGCATATTCAAAAGCAGAGACATTACTTTGCCAACTAAGGTCTGTCTAGTCAAGGCTATGGTTTTTCCAGTGGTCATGTATGGATGTGAGAGTTGGACTGTGAAGAAGGCTGAGCACCAAAGAATTGATGCTTTTGAACTGTGGTGTTGGAGAAGACTCTTGAGAGCCCCTTAAACTGCAAGGAGATCCAACCAGTCCATTCTGAAGGAGATCAGCCCTGGGATTTCTTTGGAAGGAATGATGCTAAAGCTGAAACTCCAGTACTTTGGCCACCTCGTGCGAAGAGTTGACTCAGTGGAAAAGACTCTGATGCTGGGAGGGATTGGGGGCAGGAGGAGAAGGGGATGACAGAGGATGAGATGGCTAGATGGCATCACCAACTCAATGGACGTGAGTCTGAGTGAACTCCGGGAGTTGGTGATGGACAGGGAGGCCGGGCATACTGCAATTGGTGGAGTCGCAGAGTCGGACATGACTGAGCGACTGAACTGAGTGTTCCTTTGTACATAGACCAAGTGCCACATCTTTTTTCAGTTCCTCTGTCAAAGGACATTTAGGTTATTTACATGTCTTGGCTATTGTAAGTAGTGCTTCTATGAACATAGGGGTGCATGTATCTTTTTGAATTATAGTTTTGTCTGCATATATGCCCAGGAATGGAATTGCTAGATCATATGGCAACTCTATTTTTAGTTTTTTCGGGAATCTCCATACTGTTTAATATAGTGTCTGTATCAACTTAGATTTCCACCAACAGTGTAAGAGGGTTCCCTTTTCCCTACACCCTTTCTAGCTTTTGTTATGTGTAGACTTTTTAAGGATGGCCATTCTGACTGGTGTGAAGTGGTACCTTATTGTAGTTTTGATTTGTGTTTCTCTAATAATTAGTGATGTTGAGCATCTTTTCATGTGCCTTTGGCCATCTATATGTGTTCTTTGGAGAAATGTCTGTTTAGATTTTCTGCCCATTTTTCGATTGGGTTTTTTGTTGTTGTTGCTGAGTTTTTATTGAGCTGTTCATATATTTTGGAAATTAATGCTTTGTCAGTCACATCACTTGCAATATTTTCTCCCATTCTGTAGGTTGTTTTTTCATTTTGTTTATGGTTTCATTTGCTGTGCAAAAACTTGAAACTTTGATTAGGTCTCATTTGTTTATTTTTCTTTTTATTTCTATTGCCTTAGGAGACTGACCTAAGAAAACATTGGTATGAGTTAAGTCAGAGAATGTTTTGCTTATGTTCTCTTCTGAGAGTTTTATGGTGTTATGTCTTATATTTAAGTTTGAAGCCATTTTGAGTTTATTTTTATGTGTGGTGTGAAGGTGTGTTCTAACTTCATTGATTAGAATGTGGCTGTCCAACATCTCCAATACCACTTGCTGAAAAGGCTGCCTTTTTTTTGCATTGTATATTCTTGCCTCCTTTGTCACAGATTAATTGGCTGCAGGTATATGGATTTATTTATAGGCTATCCAAGTCATTAAATTTTAATATTGTTGAAAGGAAAAAAGAAATGACTAAGATTTAGAAAATCTGTTCAGTTTCTTGAATAAAAGTTACTAAATAGATCACAATGGTTGGCAAAAACTTTTAGAATGCATGCAAAATATAAGCATGATGAATTGTGATAAAATAAAATTTAATTTGTGATATAGTGGATGAAAAGGTCATAGATTACATTCACTAAGCTAAAAAGACTGAACCCATTATTTAAAATGTAATGTTTTAGATTTAAAAATGCTGTCTTAAAATTTAAAAAAATAGACTTATAATCATTTAGACCTAGTCTTATGCATTAATATTATATATACTTTTAAAAGTATGTATAGGAAAAGAAAAAAAAACTTAGAAACAATAGTGTAGGATTTTCTTTAAAATGGAGATTTAGAAAAATGAAACTAACCAGATGTATTGATTTTCCAGCTGTGCTTCTTCTGTTTTTCTGGTAAATTGTGCCCTCTCCATGCTGGGAAAACTCAGAAAGTACCCAAATTAGTGGTTGGATAAGTGAATCAAATATTAGAAGTGCATTTGTAAAAGTTCTAAACAAATCATTTATTCCTTCAAATAAAGCTGCTTGGAACTTACTTCTTCAGTTTCTCCCTCATTCTTCCATTGAAGTGTACATACCTCTGGGAACATCTGCCCTGTGCAGTTCATTTAGGGGGAAGAAATTTCCCAGAGTTTTCACTTCAAAAGAATTTGCGACAAACCATCTTAATCCTTTAACCAGACAGGGCTACCAAGGACTGTTGGACTAGTTTGCCCTGCTACAAGGCTACTGTCCAAGAGGAAAGTGGGGCCACACTCTGATTGCTAAGCCATGTGCCCTGATAAGGATCAAGAGGCTTCAATACAGAAGAAAGAGTACCTTTGTGTAAGCTGCACAAAGAATACGTCTGTCTAGGTTCACTAACCCTGGCGACAGTGTTGATGTAATTTGGAGCTTTTCTCCTTTAAGTGCTGTTCCCACATGATTGTATCAGAAATGGGAAAGCCTAAAGGGTACACTCCTTGATTAAAATGACAGATATTGATTATCACTTTTAATCTTGCTTGATCTCTCAGAACAGGAAAATGATCTTTCATGTCTCTTTATGATTAAAAAAAACCTGCTTATGTTTTAAGAAATATTTCCAGTATTTGAAGTGAGCAACCCATTATTAATGAACTCTTTGCTTGGGGAATTTCTACTTGATTTTTAGTTTTAGCAATTAAAATTTTGAAGAAAACCATGAAAATATTCTTTATGGTAAGTTTTACCTGCCTTAATATTCTCATTCTTTGTACTTACTTTCTGAAATCATGGTAATTTTTTCCTGAGAGTTTTTAAAAACTATTGCTTTTGGAAGGAAGCAAGGCAAGACAACAGTTAACTAGTCTCTTTTGTTATCAGACTTATTTTAGTAATTCAGCAATTATCATATAAATTTATATTACCATTATTTTTCTGCTCCAGTGATCATTGACATATTAGCAATTTAACTAATAGTGCATGGAAGTCAATTGTCTTTATATCACTTATGGAGGAATCTGAGAAATGATGGAGGTGATTCACTGAAAAGAGTAATTGCCTTATTTCTTTAGGTATGGCTGTTGAACTAGGTTTTTTGCGTATGTATGTATGTGTGGCAATATTTTAGATACAGGTCATTCATAGCGAACCAAGTTCGTTCCATCTCTTGAAATCTTTGTGCTCTTCACTAGCTCTGTGTTTCACTTCCACTCTCACTCTCACTGTATCCCTCATTACCACACCAGCTGTGGCAGATGGCTTGTTTTGCTTTGATTCTTAACATGCTACCCTGGAGTCTTGCCTAAGTTCTATCATTGTTTGTAATACTTTCCCATGGTTCATTCACCTGAGGTAGACACATACATGTATATATTCTTTTTTCCTTTTTTGCATTCTCTTCCATTGTAGGTTGTCATAAGATATTGAGTGTAGTTCCCTATACTTTAAAATAGGTTCTTGTTGATTATCTCTTTGATATGTAATAGTATGTATATTTTAATCCCAAACTCCTATGTTCCCTCCCTCTCAAGGGTAGAATCCAGGACATGTATACACAGCAGCTCCTTCTCACACTGTCCAGCTGGGGCACGGTTTCCAGGTGACAGAAAAATATTCAATACATTTCAGTTCAATTCAGTTCAGTCGCTCAGTCGTATCCAACTCTTTGCGACCCTATGAATCGCAGCACGCCAGGCCTCCCTGTCCATCACCAACTCCCGGAGTTCACTCAGACTCACATCCATNGAGCCGGTTTTTCCCATGTAAGGTAGACGCGGGGACTGCGTTGCTGGTTGGTGCTGATGGGCTTTGTGTTGGTCTTTGATTAGGCCAGGTCATGGGCTCTGTGCCCGGCTGCTGGTCTGCCCCCGGTTTCTGTTTGGGCGGGGGGCGGGTTCCAGGGCTTTCTGCCTCAGCCACCCGAGCACATCTGCGCATGTCCGGGCATATCTAACCTCTCAGGGACGACCGAGGATGAGATAGCTGGATGGCATCACAGACTCGATGGAAGTGAGTCTGAGTGAACTCTTGAGAGATAGTAATGAACAGGGAGGCCTGGCGTGCTGCGATTCACGGGGTCGCAGAGTCGGACACGAGTGAGTGACTGAACTGAACTGATAGTATTATTAACTAACGTACACATTTTGTTCAAATTTCACAAAATTTTATGCTAGCATCCATTATTCGTTTTCATACCGTATTCAAGAACCTACATTCTATTTACTTGTATTGACCAACAACTTGAGCTACATGCAACAAATTCTCATAAATTCTCTTTTCATATTTATTCTATTACAGATCTTTTTAAATTTTCTTTGTTATGGCTTCTTAAATACATTCATCATTTAAAAATGGACATTTAATTTCCAAATATATGGAATTTTGTTTTAAAATGTTTTTAATATCAATTTCTCATTTTGATATACTAATTTCTCATTTAAATTCTTTCTTCTCTGCAATCACCCTCTGTTTTCTTAGTCTAACTTTGCTGAGGCTTTTGATGGCCAAATCAAAAATTTCTCTTGGTAAATGTCACATTACACTTGAAAATATGTAGATGACTTTCAAAAATCTTTTGATATTGATTTCTAACATAATTCTGCAGTGATAGAACAGATTCTGTATGATTTTAATGCTTTTAGACAATAAAATGTTTGCACCTTGTTTTATGTCTCTGGACATATTCCAGTGTCTCTTAGTTTACAGTCTGTGGGAACTTGAATAGAATTTATATCCTACTGCTGTATGAAAATTGTATAAATCTTAATTATATTGAATTGGTTCACAGTGGTTTTCAGGTCTGCTAGATAGTCTGCTTCTCTGTGTATTCATTCTATTAATTTTGAGAGTTTGATATTGAGACTCCATCTAAAAATCTTAATTTATCTACTGTAAAAATAATTGTATTATAAATATATCATGAAACTATATGTAACCTTGTTCTGTATTTTCTAAGTCTCCTGTAAATGTGTTATCATACTTTCATAATTTAAAAAATAAAATAGAAAAGAAAACAAAAATAAAAAGTATATAGCTACTCTTAACAGTCTGGAAGGAGTATAGCCACTCCAGCTTTCTTTTGATTTCTGTTTGCATGGAATATTTTTCCATCCACTCGCTTTCAATCTGTATGTATCCTTAGGTCTGAAGATGGTCTCTTGTAGACAGCATATATATACAGGTCTTGTTTTTGTATCCATTCACTCAGTCTGTATCTTCTGGTTGGAACGTTTAATCCATTTACGTTTAAGATAATTATCGGTGTATGTTCCTATTGCCATTTTCTTAATTTTGGAAGGTCTGTTTTTGTGTGTATTGTTTTGTTTTGTTTCCTTCCCTCTGTCTTTTGTTCTCTTTTCTTGTGTTTTGTGCCTAGAGAAGTTCCTTTAGCAATTGCTGAAAGCTGGTTTGATTGTGCTAAATTCTCTTAGCTTTTCTTACTTGTAAAACTTTTCATTTCTCTGCCAAATCTGAATGAGACCCTTGCTGAGTAGAATGTTCTTGGTTGTAGATTTTTCCCTTTCAGTCACTTTCATGCCACTTCCTTCTGGCCTGCAGAGTTTATGCTGAAAAATCAGCTGATAACTTTATGAGGTTTCCCTTGTATGTTGTTTGTTGCTTTCCCCTTGTTGTTTTTAATATTTTTTCTTTGTATTTAATTTTTGTTAGTTTAGCTAATATGTATCTTTGTGTATTTCTCTTTGGGTTTATCCTCTATGGGACTCTCTGCACTTCCTGGACCTTGGTGACTATTTCCTTCCCCACGTTAGGGAAGTTCTCAACTATGATCTCTTCAGATATTTTTCAGTCCCTTTCCTTTTTCCTTTTTTCTAGAACCCCTGTAATTTGAATGTTGGCATGTTTGATGTTGTCCCAGGTGTCTCTGAAACTATTCTCATTTCTTTTCATTGTTTTTGCTTTATTCTGTTCTGCAGCAGAAATTTCCACCATTCTGTCCTCCAGGTCATTTATCCATTCTTCTGCCTCAGTTATTCTACTATTGATTCCTAATAGTATATTTTTTCATTTTAGTTGTTATTCTTTTCTGTTTGTTTGTTCTTTAGTTCTTTTAGGTCTTTGCTAACTTTTTCTGGCATCTTCTCAATGCATGCCTTTATTCTGTTTCGGAGATCTTAGGTCATCTTTTCTATCATTACTTTGAATTCTTTTTCAGATAGATTGCTTAACTCGTCTTCATTTAGTTGTTCTTATAGGTTTTTATCTTGTTCCTTTGTCTGAAACGTGTTTCTTTGTCATCTCCTTTTGTCAGACGTTTTGAGTTTGTGGCCTTCTTTCCACCAACGGCAAGATCTGAGTTCCTCTTACCTATAGGGTCTGCCCACTGGTGGGTGAGGCTAGTCCAGAGACTTGTGCTGTCACCCCCTTGATAGGCAGTGATTGGTGTTGTATTGATCAGAGCCTGCTCTGGTTGTTGAGTGGGGCCTCACCTCTGCTCTCTGCTGGTTGCTACCTGGTCAGGGGCAGGATCTGCTCCCTAGTTGTTGCAGTTGAGGCCCCCAGATCTGTTACTTACCTGAGATTCTGGTCTGTTCTGTGAGGTAAGTGAGATTGGAGCGCTCCCACTTGGAGATCAGCTGCTGNATATCATGAAACTATATGTAACCTTGTTCTGTATTTTCTAAGTCTCCTGTAAATGTGTTATCATACTTTCATAATTTAAAAAATAAAATAGAAAAGAAAACAAAAATAAAAAGTATATAGCTACTCTTAACAGTCTGGAAGGAGTATAGCCACTCCAGCTTTCTTTTGATTTCTGTTTGCATGGAATATTTTTCCATCCGCTCGCTTTCAATCTGTATGTATCCTTAGGTCTGAAGATGGTCTCTTGTAGACAGCATATATATACAGGTCTTGTTTTTGTATCCATTCACTCAGTCTGTATCTTCTGGTTGGAACGTTTAATCCATTTACGTTTAAGATAATTATCGGTGTATGTTCCTATTGCCATTTTCTTAATTTTGGAAGGTCTGTTTTTGTGTGTATTGTTTTGTTTTGTTTCCTTCCCTCTGTCTTTTGTTCTCTTTTCTTGTGTTTTGTGCCTAGAGAAGTTCCTTTAGCAATTGCTGAAAGCTGGTTTGATTGTGCTAAATTCTCTTAGCTTTTCTTACTTGTAAAACTTTTCATTTCTCTGCCAAATCTGAATGAGACCCTTGCTGAGTAGAATGTTCTTGGTTGTAGATTTTTCCCTTTCAGTCACTTTCATGCCACTTCCTTCTGGCCTGCAGAGTTTATGCTGAAAAATCAGCTGATAACTTTATGAGGTTTCCCTTGTATGTTGTTTGTTGCTTTCCCCTTGTTGTTTTTAATATTTTTTCTTTGTATTTAATTTTTGTTAGTTTAGCTAATATGTATCTTTGTGTATTTCTCTTTGGGTTTATCCTCTATGGGACTCTCTGCACTTCCTGGACCTTGGTGACTATTTCCTTCCCCACGTTAGGGAAGTTCTCAACTATGATCTCTTCAGATATTTTTCAGTCCCTTTCCTTTTTCCTTTTTTCTAGAACCCCTGTAATTTGAATGTTGGCATGTTTGATGTTGTCCCAGGTGTCTCTGAAACTATTCTCATTTCTTTTCATTGTTTTTGCTTTATTCTGTTCTGCAGCAGAAATTTCCACCATTCTGTCCTCCAGGTCATTTATCCATTCTTCTGCCTCAGTTATTCTACTATTGATTCCTAATAGTATATTTTTTCATTTTAGTTGTTATTCTTTTCTGTTTGTTTGTTCTTTAGTTCTTTTAGGTCTTTGCTAACTTTTTCTGGCATCTTCTCAATGCATGCCTTTATTCTGTTTCGGAGATCTTAGGTCATCTTTTCTATCATTACTTTGAATTCTTTTTCAGATAGATTGCTTAACTCGTCTTCATTTAGTTGTTCTTATAGGTTTTTATCTTGTTCCTTTGTCTGAAACGTGTTTCTTTGTCATCTCCTTTTGTCAGACGTTTTGAGTTTGTGGCCTTCTTTCCACCAATGGCAAGATCTGAGTTCCTCTTACCTATAGGGTCTGCCCACTGGTGGGTGAGGCTAGTCCAGAGACTTGTGCTGTCACCCCCTTGATAGGCAGTGATTGGTGTTGTATTGATCAGAGCCTGCTCTGGTTGTTGAGTGGGGCCTCACCTCTGCTCTCTGCTGGTTGCTACCTGGTCAGGGGCAGGATCTGCTCCCTAGTTGTTGCAGTTGAGGCCCCCAGATCTGTTACTTACCTGAGATTCTGGTCTGTTCTGTGAGGTAAGTGAGATTGGAGCGCTCCCACTTGGAGATCAGCTGCTGAGTTTTCCTCCATTGGGGCTATTCCCTTGTGATTCTGTCCCATTGTGTCCCCTTTTGCCCATTGTGTAGCCTCATGATGTATACCACTGTTGAAACTGTTCTCAGCTCTGCCTTAACTGTGAAGATGCCCGCAGTTGGCCTTGGTGACTCTCAGGTGTTGTTATCATCCGGTCTCTAGTCCCAGTGCACTGAGCTTAGGTCCCAGTATGCTGTGCGTGTCCACCTGCACCCTCTGTGGGGACTATGCAGGCAGCTTGAACTCTGGTCTGGCCCTGCGCCTGCGTGTGCATCCCCACAGAGCCCGCCGCTGCTAAAGCCAGGCTTGCGGTAGGGTGTTTGTCTGGTATTGGGGTGGCCAGCGCCTGCCCTGGACAGTCACCGGGGCCTCTCCTTTGCTCTGTGGTAGTCACTGCCCTGTCAGGGGCAGGGTCTGCTCCCTAGTTGTTGGATTTGTTGTTCAGTTGCTAAATTATGTCCAGCTCTTTGCAACCCCATAGCTGTAGCCAACCAGGCTCCTCTGTCCATGGAATTTTCCAGGCAAGAATACTGGAGTGTGTTGCCATTTCCTTCTCCAGTCTTATTGGACTAAGGGCCCCAGATCTGCTTCTGAGCTGGGTTCCTGATCTGTGACTCGAGGCAGGCAGGGTTGGGGCACTCCCGCTGGAGGAGAGCTACTGGTGCTCCTTCTCTGGAGCTGTTGACCCGTGGGTGTGCTCTGTCGTGTCACCTTTCACCTGCTGGGCAAGTGACAGGTGCACATCAGCATAATTTTCAGATTATGCTGATGTTGGTACTGCTCTTGGCCCCACCTCACCTGTGAGTAGGTCAGCAGTTGTCCCGGGTATCTCCTAGACATTGCTTTCACCAGGCCACCAGAGTAGATCCACTGAAGTCAGGTGATGAGGTCTGCAGATAAGGGGCCACAAGTGGGAGAGATCCAGCCTTGGTGGGAGCTGTTCATAGCCCCTGGCCACCCTCAAGAAATGGTCAGCCATGGCCATGGCCTTTCTTTTTGGCCTGGTGGCAGGCACCTGGACCAGCCCCAACAAGGGTCTTCCCTAGCATTTGGCCACCAGGCATTCATGAGTCAGCCCTGATGGTATCCTTTCCTAGTGCCCAGCGACGGGTGCGTGAAGGATTTTTCCAGTATTTGGGGACAAGTGTGAGAGGACCAGCCCCAATGGAGTCCTTTCCTATTTTTCGCAGGTACAAAATCCAGTGAAATGAGAGCTAAGACTGGCTAACATCTTTTGAGATATAAAATATCCAGCTAACATAGGACACCATCTGAACCCTGGAAGTTATCATTCAGGTTGTATAGTTTTGATAAGATAACATTAATATACTGGCGAGGGTGGATTCCAGTCCTAAACATTAACCTATGAATTTCAAGAAAAACGTTGAAAATGAACTGTAATAATTTGAACTCTGCATTCTGAACTCATAAATGTAACAGGAAATAGATTTGCTGACTTAGTCTCTTAACATATATTTATTGGATCTTTGTATTAATTAGCCCTGGCCCTGCCTTCAGTGACTTTATAGCCTAGTTTGAAGAGATTAGATTATTGTGCAAGTGAATGAAGTCTCAAAAGCAGATATGTCTATCTCTCTTTCCCTCTTGTCCAGCACAGCCTATCCTGCATTATTGAGGTGTGTGTTTTTTTAATCACATGGTGATGGAAAGGGGCAAGAGGGTGGAATCGGTAGAGAAACATAAAGCTACAAGCCCAGCAGTCCTTGTTTCTGAAAAATAAAGTGGAAATGGAGTTTTATCTATCTCATCTCTGAAATGACAGTATCAGTCAGTAGAAATCAATTCATAATTCTCTTGCCACACATTTCTGGCAAAAATGAGATATAGCTCTGCTTGTGCCTGGGTTATATAGCTGGATTATAATTAAAGAAAGCTGTGTGGACTTTTAACCTCAAGGAGAGTTTCTCTCCCTTCTACTTCAACCTCCTCTCGCCCTAAACCTGTCTCCACCGTTCACTTCAGCCTGGCCCTGCTGCTGAACCCGTAGCGCCATCTAGGGGTCAGGGGAGGCGATGGAGAGCAGCGCTTCTGTGCACTGGTCACT
The DNA here is from genome assembly GCA_006410735.1 of Raphicerus campestris. Lineage (NCBI taxonomy): Eukaryota > Metazoa > Chordata > Mammalia > Artiodactyla > Bovidae > Raphicerus > Raphicerus campestris. The sequence goes on from SJYW01018235.1 coordinate 138,883, forward strand.
ATGTCCTGCTCTTTCGTGACCCCATGGACTATTGCCCGCCCCAGGCTCCTCTGTCTATGGATTTCCCAGGCAGGAATACTGGAGTGGATTGCCATTTCCTTTACCAGGGGATCTTCCTGACCCAGGGATCGAACCTGCGTTTCCTACATTGGCAGGCAGATTCTTTTTTTTTTTACTTCTTTTTTTTTTTTTTTTTTTTTTTTATTTATTGGCCACGCTGTGCGGCATGTGGGATCTTACTTCCCTGATCGGGGATTGAACCTGGGCCCCCTGCATTGCAAGCCCAGAGTCCTAACCACCAGACCACCAGGGAAGCCCCGGCAGGCAGATTCTTTACCACTGAGCCATCAGGGAAGCATTCCCCAAAACTTACAGCTTTCGCACTTTCAGAAGTCTTCTCCCCATTTTCAGTTAGAAATTCTGTAAAATTGTCTCTGAAATAGATGAGATTTATAGAATTTTCTCCCCAAGGCAATCTAAGAAAAAAGTTTACACACATGGCAGAAGACAGTATTATACCATGAATAGTATCATACAAGCTTTATTCCAAACTGACTTGAGTTCAGTCCACCATCTGGTCTTGTAAGGTTTTTTCCATTAGAATGTGTAAAGTGGTTGGCATATAGTAGGTCCCTAAAAGTGAGTCATTATGTTTCAGAATCATATGAATGGAATTAGATTTAGCCACAAAGAAAGATCAAACTCTACAAAAATAAACTGTTTTATGCAACATAAGGAAAGAAAATGAACATTAAGCAAATGTCTTTTGTGTCAGCATTCTAATTTTTAAAAAAAGAATCACAGGTTATGGTGTATATTTAAATCAGGAAAAGTATATGGTGTATATTTAAATCATCAAATCACTGAATAAGTATTCTGGTTACAACATAGTAGAACTATATTCTCATCAAAACTGACTGAGGCTTCAATATGTAATTAAATTGCCCTTTGCACAAGAGCATTAAACCAACAGTTCTTGTAACACTCCTCTCCTTCCTGGTCTGTCTTTTACCAAAACACAAGAAGCCGATAAGAAACATCATTCCCTTTTTGGGATAAATACAAGAGAACCTGCAAACAGATTATAGGAAAATGTCATTCATCTTTTTCATTTTCTTTAGAAATTGTGCTTTTCTTCCTGAATATACCATAATTTTTTTTGCTTTCCTTGCATTTTTATGTTCAATCAAAATACTTTAAAATGCTGTTTTTTGTTGTTGTTTTTTAAAAAAAAAACATTTTATTTATACTTAAACATATCTTGTGTATTCCCAGTTGGGGGGAGTACAGATACATTAACATAAGCAACTGTTACCTTGGTACAGTTTTATTACAATGATGTTGTGAAGTTGAAAACCTAGTTTCCCTACTAGCCATTTCTTTTGATGAATGGAAATTTGCAATTTGATAAGGCTCAGGAAGTAAAGAATCCACCTGCCAATACAGAAGATGCAGGTATCATCCCTGAGTTGGGAATCCCTGGAGAAGGAAATGACAACCCACTCTAGTATTTGTGCCTGGAAAATCCCATGGACAGAAGGAGCCTGGCAAGCGATAGTCCATGGGATTGCAAAGACTCAGACATGACTTAGCAACTAAACAGCAACAGCAACAACCATTTTATTTACACTGGAGATATAGTGTACATATCTTTATGCATACCACTTTTTTGAGACTTCTGTAATGTTTTGTATGTTTTTAGACTTTTATCTCAAAAATATTTTTGCTAACTCTACTAGTTATTGTTCAGTCACTAAGTCATGTCCAATTCTTTGTGACTCCACGCACTGCAGCACGCCAGGCTCCTCTGTCTTCTGCTATCTCCTGGAGCTTGCTCAAACTCATGTCCATTGAGTCGGTGATGCCGTCCAACCATCTCATCCTCTGTCACCCCTTCTCCTCCTGCCCTCAGTCTTTCCCAGCATCAGGGTTTTTTCCAGTGAGTCAGCTCTTCACATCAGGTGACCAAAGTATTGGAGCTTCAGCTTCAGTCCTTCCAGTGAATATTCAGGGTTCATTTCCTTTAGGATTGACTGGTTTGACCTTTCTGACCAATGGACTCTCAAGAGTCTTCTCCAGCACCACAGTTTGAAAGCATCAATTCTTTGGCACTCAGCCTTCTTTATGGTCCAACTCTCACATTCATGCATGACTACTAGAAAAGCCATAGCTTTGACTATATAAACCTTTGTCAGCAAAGTGATATATCTGCTTTTTAGTACACTTAGTGACTAAGCACACAGCACAGCACAGGTTTGTCATAGCTTTTCTTCCAAGGAGTGCAGTCTTTTAATTTCATGGCTGCAATCAACGTCCACAGTGATCTTGGAGCCCAAGAAAATAAGATCTGTCACTGTTTCCACTTTTTCCAATCTCTCTGCCATGAAGTGATGGGACTGGATGCCATGATCTTAGTTTTTTGAATGTTGAGTTTTAAGCAAGCTTTTTCACTCTCTTCTTTCACCCTCAAGAAGCTCTTTAGTTCCTCTCTGCTTTCTTTCAGTAGGGTGGTATCATTTCCATATCTGAGGTTATTGATAGTTCTCCCAGAAATCTTGATTTCAGTTTGTGATTCATCCAGTCCAACCTTTTGTACTCCCCATGTGTGAAAGTGTGATTCTGTATATAAGTTAAATAAGCAGAGTGACAGTATACAGCCTTGACGTGCTCCTTTCTCAATTTTGAACCAGTCTGTTGTTCCACGTCCAGTTCTAACTGTTGCTTCTTGTCCTGCAGAGGTTTCTCTGGAGACAGGTAAGGTGGTCTGGTATTCCCATCTGTTGAAGAATTTTTCCAGTTTCTTGTGATCAACACGTCAAAGTCTTTATCAAAGTAAATGAAGCATATGATTTTTTTCTAATTCTCTTGCTTTTTCTATGATCCAACGAACATTGACAATTTTGATCTGTGGTTTCTCTTCCTTTTCTGGTTATAAGGGCATGCAATTTTCAGCTATATAGTCTTGGGTTCTACCATTTAGTGATCTTTGGGCAAATTTCTCATACTCTTAGACCCTCCTTCAGCTTTCTTGGCTCTGAAGTTAGAATGCTGCTGCTACTGCAGCTAAGTCGCTTGAGTCGTATCCGACTCTGTGCGACCCCATAGACGGCAGCCCACCAGGCTCCCCTGTCCCCGGGATTCTCCAGGCAAGAACACTGGAGTGGGTTGCCATTTCCTTCTCCAATGTGTGAACATGAAGTTGCTCAATCCTATGTGACTCTTAGCGACCCCGTGGACTGCAGCCCACCAGGCTCCTCCATCCACGGGATTTTCTAGGCAAGAGTACTGGAGTGGGGTGCCATTGCCTTCCCCATTCCATGCCTTAGCTATTCTAAATAATGCTACAGTGAACATTGGGGTATGTGTGTGCATATATATATATACACACACATATATAGTAGTTTTTTTCCTTCAGAGAGATACCTGAATTGCTGGGTCATGTGGTGGTGCTGTTTCTGATTTTTTGAGGAGCCTCTGTTCTGTTTTCCATGGTGGCTGCACCAGTTTGCATTCCCACATGATGCACAGCACACACGGCAGTGCAGCTTTCCCCACATCCCCACCAAGGCTCGTTGTTTCTTGTCTTATTGAGAATAGTAATTCTAACAAGTATGACGTGATACCTCAGTGTAGTTTTAATTTGCACTTGCCTGTTGATTAGTGATGTTGAGTACCTTTTCCTGTACCTGTTGGGCACTTTTATGTCTTCTTAGGAAAAATGTCTATTGGATCCTCTGCCATTTTTCATTTTTGGTTTTATTTTCTACTGATTTCTGTAAGTTCTTTATGTATATTGGATATTAACCCCTCATCAGATATATGATTTGGAAATATTTTCTTCCATTCTGTATATTGCCTTTGCATTTTGTAGATGGCTTCCTTAAATGTTGCTAGGCATTTGAAGTGATTCTAATTTGTCTCTCGTGCTTTTGTTTTTTAGATTCAGGAATGGCTTTCAAACAATACTCCTTTAAGTGGAATGATGTTAATTTATCTAGCTCATTGCTACTATTAAATATATTGTACATGTATACCTTGGGAAAATGTGCTGGTTTTGCAATGTGTTCATTCAGATGGTTTATGAATCAAGAACAGAGATCTATTATGTTCTCAGACTCTCTAATTATTGCAAAATAAACTATCCATTTATTAGGCAAGAATTGTCTACAGTGTCTGCAAGAGTAAACAGACCTGTAAGTGTTGCCTTCAAATTTATACCGAAGTATGCTGAAAAGCATGTATACTATAGCTGTGATAATGAGCAGTACAGTAGAGAGAGGTGATTTATGATACCTGTTTCTGACAACTATAGTGCTGAGATTCCCAGGGTATCTGATCATGGCATTAGCATGCTGACAGCTCAGCATTTAGAACATTATGGTAATTTATCCTGCCTATGCTGTCACCTGCACTGTCAGAGTTTCTTTTTAATGATGGTATAACTATTTTGTTTGTTTGTACTGCATTCTTTTCATTTGGCTAATGCTTTCTCATTAGATTGAACCTAGTAAATGAGAGTAATTAAGTGCTTCCTATAGCTCAGATGCAATGATTAAGTTGCAGAGCTGCTACTGATTATGTTTTGTCATTTATCTCTATTAATCTGAGAATAACCCAGATGATAAACACATGTAATTTTTTGCTAATGTTCAATAGATGAAATTTATAGTTTCTCAATGGAGCCAAGCAGTAAGTGTATATTCATATATAAATAGTAAATTGTTACATGTGAACTTGCTTTAAATCAGCATGCAAGATACAACTAGAAAAGGAAAAGATATCTTCACTGTCATACTGAATTTACTTTTACTGAAATTCTTTCTTTATTCCAAAAAAAAAANTTCCCAGTTGGGGGGAGTACAGATACATTAACATAAGCAACTGTTACCTTGGTACAGTTTTATTACAATGATGTTGTGAAGTTGAAAACCTAGTTTCCCTACTAGCCATTTCTTTTGATGAATGGAAATTTGCAATTTGATAAGGCTCAGGAAGTAAAGAATCCACCTGCCAATACAGAAGATGCAGGTATCATCCCTGAGTTGGGAATCCCTGGAGAAGGAAATGACAACCCACTCTAGTATTTGTGCCTGGAAAATCCCATGGACAGAAGGAGCCTGGCAAGCGATAGTCCATGGGATTGCAAAGACTCAGACATGACTTAGCAACTAAACAGCAACAGCAACAACCATTTTATTTACACTGGAGATATAGTGTACATATCTTTATGCATACCACTTTTTTGAGACTTCTGTAATGTTTTGTATGTTTTTAGACTTTTATCTCAAAAATATTTTTGCTAACTCTACTAGTTATTGTTCAGTCACTAAGTCATGTCCAATTCTTTGTGACTCCACGCACTGCAGCACGCCAGGCTCCTCTGTCTTCTGCTATCTCCTGGAGCTTGCTCAAACTCATGTCCATTGAGTCGGTGATGCCGTCCAACCATCTCATCCTCTGTCACCCCTTCTCCTCCTGCCCTCAGTCTTTCCCAGCATCAGGGTTTTTTCCAGTGAGTCAGCTCTTCACATCAGGTGACCAAAGTATTGGAGCTTCAGCTTCAGTCCTTCCAGTGAATATTCAGGGTTCATTTCCTTTAGGATTGACTGGTTTGACCTTTCTGACCAATGGACTCTCAAGAGTCTTCTCCAGCACCACAGTTTGAAAGCATCAATTCTTTGGCACTCAGCCTTCTTTATGGTCCAACTCTCACATTCATGCATGACTACTAGAAAAGCCATAGCTTTGACTATATAAACCTTTGTCAGCAAAGTGATATATCTGCTTTTTAGTACACTTAGTGACTAAGCACACAGCACAGCACAGGTTTGTCATAGCTTTTCTTCCAAGGAGTGCAGTCTTTTAATTTCATGGCTGCAATCAACGTCCACAGTGATCTTGGAGCCCAAGAAAATAAGATCTGTCACTGTTTCCACTTTTTCCAATCTCTCTGCCATGAAGTGATGGGACTGGATGCCATGATCTTAGTTTTTTGAATGTTGAGTTTTAAGCAAGCTTTTTCACTCTCTTCTTTCACCCTCAAGAAGCTCTTTAGTTCCTCTCTGCTTTCTTTCAGTAGGGTGGTATCATTTCCATATCTGAGGTTATTGATAGTTCTCCCAGAAATCTTGATTTCAGTTTGTGATTCATCCAGTCCAACCTTTTGTACTCCCCATGTGTGAAAGTGTGATTCTGTATATAAGTTAAATAAGCAGAGTGACAGTATACAGCCTTGACGTGCTCCTTTCTCAATTTTGAACCAGTCTGTTGTTCCACGTCCAGTTCTAACTGTTGCTTCTTGTTCTGCAGAGGTTTCTGTGGAGACAGGTAAGGTGGTCTGGTATTCCCATCTGTTGAAGAATTTTTCCAGTTTCTTGTGATCAACACGTCAAAGTCTTTATCAAAGTAAATGAAGCATATGATTTTTTCTAATTCTCTTGCTTTTTCTATGATCCAACGAACATTGACAATTTTGATCTGTGGTTTCTCTTCCTTTTCTGGTTATAAGGGCATGCAATTTTCAGCTATATAGTCTTGGGTTCTACCATTTAGTGATCTTTGGGCAAATTTCTCATACTCTTAGACCCTCCTTCAGCTTTCTTGGCTCTGAAGTTAGAATGCTGCTGCTACTGCAGCTAAGTCGCTTGAGTCGTATCCGACTCTGTGCGACCCCATAGACAGCAGCCCACCAGGCTCCCCTGTCCCCGGGATTCTCCAGGCAAGAACACTGGAGTGGGTTGCCATTTCCTTCTCCAATGTGTGAACATGAAGTTGCTCAATCCTATGTGACTCTTAGCGACCCCGTGGACTGCAGCCCACCAGGCTCCTCCATCCACGGGATTTTCTAGGCAAGAGTACTGGAGTGGGGTGCCATTGCCTTCCCCATTCCATGTCTTAGCTATTTTAAATAATGCTACAGTGAACATTGGGGTATGTGTGTGCATATATATATATACACACACATATATAGTAGTTTTTTTCCTTCAGAGAGATACCTGAATTGCTGGGTCATGTGGTGGTGCTGTTTCTGATTTTTTGAGGAGCCTCTGTTCTGTTTTCCATGGTGGCTGCACCAGTTTGCATTCCCACATGATGCACAGCACACACGGCAGTGCAGCTTTCCCCACATCCCCACCAAGGCTCGTTGTTTCTTGTCTTATTGAGAATAGTAATTCTAACAAGTATGAAGTGATACCTCAGTGTAGTTTTAATTTGCACTTGCCTGTTGATTAGTGATGTTGAGTACCTTTTCCTGTACCTGTTGGGCACTTTTATGTCTTCTTAGGAAAAATGTCTATTGGATCCTCTGCCATTTTTCATTTTTGGTTTTATTTTCTACTGATTTCTGTAAGTTCTTTATGTATATTGGATATTAACCCCTCATCAGATATATGATTTGGAAATATTTTCTTCCATTCTGTATATTGCCTTTGCATTTTGTAGATGGCTTCCTTAAATGTTGCTAGGCATTTGAAGTGATTCTAATTTGTCTCTCGTGCTTTTGTTTTTTAGATTCAGGAATGGCTATCAAACAATACTCCTTTAAGTGGAATGATGTTAATTTATCTAGCTCATTGCTACTATTAAATATATTGTACATGTATACCTTGGGAAAATGTGCTGGTTTTGCAGTGTGTTCATTCAGATGGTTTATGAATCAAGAACAGAGATCTATTATGTTCTCAGACTCTCTAATTATTGCAAAATAAACTATCCATTTATTAGGCAAGAATTGTCTACAGTGTCTGCAAGAGTAAACAGACCTGTAAGTGTTGCCTTCAAATTTATACCGAAGTATGCTGAAAAGCATGTATACTATAGCTGTGATAATGAGCAGTACAGTAGAGAGAGGTGATTTATGATACCTGTTTCTGACAACTATAGTGCTGAGATTCCCAGGGTATCTGATCATGGCATTAGCATGCTGACAGCTCAGCATTTAGAACATTATGGTAATTTATCCTGCCTATGCTGTCACCTGCACTGTCAGAGTTTCTTTTTAATGATGGTATAACTATTTTGTTTGTTTGTACTGCATTCTTTTCATTTGGCTAATGCTTTCTCATTAGATTGAACCTAGTAAATGAGAGTAATTAAGTGCTTCCTATAGCTCAGATGCAATGATTAAGTTGCAGAGCTGCTACTGATTATGTTTTGTCATTTATCTCTATTAATCTGAGAATAACCCAGATGATAAACACATGTAATTTTTTGCTAATGTTCAATAGATGAAATTTATAGTTTCTCAATGGAGCCAAGCAGTAAGTGTATATTCATATATAAATAGTAAATTGTTACATGTGAACTTGCTTTAAATCAGCATGCAAGATACAACTAGAAAAGGAAAAGATATCTTCACTGTCATACTGAATTTACTTTTACTGAAATTCTTTCTTTATTCCAAAAAAAAAACAAAGGAGAGAGAAGAAAACAGGCTTAAATCTTTGTTACAAAGCAGGTTGTTTCTAACTTTTTCCTTTGTTTGAGATATATGCAGGGGCAAGACTGAAGTTTGTTTTAATGTAATATATATGAATTCTTTAAATCACACAATTCTGACAGTTTTTCAACTTTTCTCTCATACTCTTGATTGTCTGAACTCTAATTATCCATAATGATTTTAGAAGAAAATGGCTCAACTGAATTGTTCATTAAATAACTCAGGGGATTAATCAGATTTTGCCTTTTAATAAATTTAAGCTATAATGTGGAGTTACGTATGTATTTTGAAAGATAATGTACAGTTATGTATTGTTTATATCTGACAATATTTACTGTAAGGAGCTGTACAGTGTTCATAACACTGATTATCATAGGTTATTAATCCTACCAGCTTTTTAAAGTTTCTGTAGATAATGCCAAGTCAACTGATATTTTGTTTGTACTTAGAGACGGTATATGCCAGATTCATGCATTTTAATATAATATTTTGCAAAAATTATTCCTAACTCTTTACAACTCATTCACAAAATGATAGTTCAAACACACTTTCAAATGTACTAAGATAATTTGTTTTTAGGGAATTATATTTTGTGACACTGTTTTCATAAATGCTTTCAAACATCAGAGAATTGCTTGATCTGCAATATCTGTGTACAGAGGCTGCCCCTACTCTTCAGCTCATATATAGATGGTAGGAAACCCAGTTATTATATTTAATAGTTTTTGCTTCCATGTATGACCACAATCTGATTGGACTGTGATTTATCATACATTGGAAAAGAACATTAACAGTTCTTTTTTTTTTTAAAAAAAGAGCATTGTTGTTCTTGAGCTTTCAGCGTGTTCTCATGCCCTGAAGTGCTTTAACAACATTCTTATAATTCACTTAAGAAAAAGGTCTTTTAAGCATCTATACACTTAATGCCTACACATTTAGATCATCTGCAGAATTTCATTTTATGAACAAATGGTATCATCTAAAATTAAATTCCTAAAACACTGATGTTAAGCCTCCTTCAGTGAGTTAATTTTAATAGAATATTATTTTTTGAAAATAAAGACATTGCATAATTCTTCAATGGAGTTTGATATCTTTAATGATTAGTAATATATTCTTTGGATTCCTTTTTAAAAGAATAAATGATTTTTAAAAGGTAGATTTTGGCTAAACAGTGAACCTTTCCTCCCCTTCAGGTATAGAAATGGCTTCTATGAAGACTGATTGGGAATTGAGGCTATCATAAATATTGGGCATTTATTAAGTTCTCTAGCCATCTATTCATATTGATTTTCCCTCAATTTTAGAAGATTTAATATTTAGCCTAATAGAAATGGTCACCTTTAAAGATCAAATTTTTGATTCTATGAAACAAAAGGCAAAGAAGGAAAGGAAAGATATACCTATCTAAATGCAGAGTTCCAAAGAATAGCAAGGAGAGATAAGAAAGCCTTCCTACATGATCAGTGCAAAGAAATAGAGGAAAGCAATAGAATGGGAAAGACTAGAGATCTCTTAAAGAAAATTAGAGATACCAAGGGGACATTTCATGCAAAGATGGGCACAATTAAGGACAGGAATGGTATGTACCTAACAGAAGCAGAAGATACTAAGAACAAGGCTAGATGGTTTGTTAATGTTCGTATAATAGAGGAATCTGTGTTTTTGAAGTTGTGGAAAATGTCTCTGATAGACATTGTCATTTAAGTAAAGGACCAAAAGTAGAAAGTCCAAAATTCNAAGCAGAAGATACTAAGAACAAGGCTAGATGGTTTGTTAATGTTCGTATAATAGAGGAACCTGTGTTTTTGAAGTTGTGGAAAATGTCTCTGATAGACATTGTCATTTAAGTAAAGGACCAAAAGTAGAAAGTCCAAAATTCTCTCCAACTCAAATGATGTTCCCTAGTAGCTGTTTCATCAGGTAAATCTTTTTTGCTTCTGCACACTGAAGTGTTAGGATGAATAATGGTAAGTATATTATGCCAATGAAATGTTCTTTAAATGTTGAATTATAAAATAATAAGCCCAAGTCATGATAGGTTTCCCATCACTTTGTACTATTTTTTTAAAGCATAAATTGAGTAATATTTATGATGGATCATTTACTAATTTAGAATATATTTCTTTTTCAGTAAAAGCATAATGGTTTTGATATAAGAATCTTTTTTATTGAATTGAATATATTCAGTTCACTAATACAAATTGAATAGCTATTTGCTCTTTTCTGTATCCCTGATGTTTGTCCTTTCTTTAAGATTCTGGTTTTTAAAATTGTAATTCTTAATCACTCCCTACCCCCACCGCATGTCCCCATGACAAACAATAAAAAAGTCTGTTTGAGTTGTTAATGTTAAAATCATAAGTTGTAACTGTTTCTTTGTCCTTGGTTAAAAAATAATTATAAAAATCGGGTAAAGAGAAAACTGCTTTCCTCCCCTTGTTGGTCAGTTCTATAGAAGTAATTTAAAATACCGTATATTGAATTCTTTGATCATTTCTCCTGGGTGGATAGGGAAAGGAGTCAAAGCTGAGGCAATTGCTTCTGGGCTCTCTTTCTGTGTGCCTGGTAAATGAAACACAAGGAACCTCACCAAACTACATGACTAATGGCAACCTCCAGTGCCGCCTGCAATCAAAGATTAATTTGCTTTATCAAGTTTAAAGAATACCGGGTGATAAATCATGTCAAAAAGAAATAATCACTCAAAGGCTGATGTTCTTTTCTACATGTGAGGACAGGTGCTATGAGGCATGCATTTGCCATAAACAGTTAATTTTGTTCTTGTGTATTTATGTTCATTTTAATTTCTATTTTGTTGACTCTTGCATCAAATAATTTCTCTCATTAAGATCAACTTGCATTCCAACGGAAAGGCCACAGGATTATAGATCAAAATAACATTCTTTTTGTTTAATTTGTGTAAACATTTTCTCCTGAGGAGTATTTATAAATGTTTACTTTTTTCAAACATGAGTTAACTAATGCCAAGTGGGAAGTGAAATTATGTTCTTCTCATCAAGATGCCTAAGAATATTAATTGAGTGTTCATAATAGATATCTGTATGTAACATATCTATATATTATTTATATAGAATTTTCATTTTGCTCAAATCTCTGCACCCTTTTCTTTTTTAAAGAGAGAGAGAACGAGCTAGAGTCTCTCTTTAATTCTGTCCCCTGGGTCCATAATGTAGGATCCATTTTAGGTAAGATTGTATTAACGAGGTGGTCTTCCCAGTACTTTCAGCAAACGCATTTTGAACAGTATCCAAAACCAATCATGTGTTTTATTTAGAGGCTGTCAGGACTCTTCTTAAAGTGAGACTCAGAGTATCATTTTAGAAGTTACAGTCACATTCAATTGGAGTCACTTTAAAGCTCGGTATATGTATTAATAGATATATATTAGTATCACTTCCTACCTTGGGTCTTTTCTACTTACTCTATGTTCAGTGACTAATCAGAAATTGGCTGAGACGGTAAAGCGTCTGTCTACAATGTGGGAGACCCCAGTTTGATCCCTGGGTCAGGAAAGTCTGCTGGAGAAGAAACGGCAATCCACTCCAGTACTATTGCCTGGAAAATCCCATGGACAGAGGAGCCTGGTAGGCTACAGTCCATGGGGTCCCAAAGAGTCGGACACGACTGAGCAATGTTCCTGTTCCTTTGATGTATATAAAATAGAAATGTAAAATAGACTTGAAATTTGAATCTGTGAAGTTATATCATTTGAGCAGTTGTAGGAAATCTTATTCTTGATATGACTCTTCGTTTTTTTCCCTTATGGTTTCTCCCAGTCTTTCTGTCTAGATTTCAGTTCTTTTTCAGTCCAATGAACTCTTGGCAGTGCAAGGGGACTTGTGAATTTGTCTTTCTTTTCTTTGGTTTCTGATTCCTAGGAATTGTTTTAAAATATTTATAAAGTTTCCTTTTTTATATCAATAGTATCCTAAAGAGAAAAACCTTGTCAGCTTAATGGAGTTTCTTAAAACTTTTTTAAAACAAAAAAATTTAATTAGAAGATGATTGCTCTACAATGTTGTGTTGATTTCTGCCATACAGCAGTACTGAAACTTCTTTTTAAACTCAGTAGGAATTTAATTTGTCTATACTTAAGATTTTTTATGAGAAAGTAGTTATCATGACCTATTTTATATCTAAAATGAGAATGGGACAAGGTAACAAAGACCCTTCTAATTTGAAAGAATTTTGTAACCCAGGACATACCTTATTTTGATGTTAACTAAGTCACTGCTGATCATTAATAGTTTGTATAATAACACTCTGCTAGTGAATTCCTATAGAAGAAGCTCCATAGCAGAGTAAAAATAGGTTTAGTGAATTTCCCAGTGGTCCAATGGTTAAGACTCCATGCTTTCATTACCAAGCGCGAGGGTTTGATCCCTTACCGGGGAACTAAGATCCCACAAGCCTCATCTTTCACCGATAAAGAGAAACATTTAGATTGGAAGACTGAATGCAGCTAGCTATGGTCTAACTTTAGCATTTGTATAAAAGTTGATAACTGTACTTGCTTTAGGGGTGCTGTTGAAATGAAGAATCATATTTCTCAGTGGTTCCTGTATGAAACCACATGAGAGAAGTTTCTTTTAAAATTTAGGATTAGGGTATGATTTTGTTTGCTTAAGAAATGTATCGTGTGCACTGAAGAGAATGTATTTTCTGCTGTTGTTAAATGAAGTGTTCTATAAATAATTAGGTCAAGTTTGTTGACAGTATTATTCATGACAAAAAATTTAAAGAACAACCATTCAAAAGCTATGACTTGTTCTTTTAATGTGCTAAAGTTTCTGTGATAAAGTGAACAGCATGCAAGATCAGATGGGTAGTTTCACAAGAACTCAAAATTTTTAAGAAAGAATTAAAAATATAAATGCTAAAATGGAAAAAAATCTTTAACAGAAATAAAGAATGTCTTCAAAGGCCTCATCAACATACTTGACACAGTGCAGGAAAGAGTCAGTGAACTTGAAGACTGGTCAAGAGACATTACCCAAACTGAAACACAAATAGAAGAAAAGAATGGGAAAAAATTTAAAGACTAAGTCATAGCTTTTGAATGGGTGTTTAAACATTTTTTTTCATGAATAATAACTAAACGTAAGACCAGAAACTATAAAACTCCTGGAGGAGAACATAGGCAAAACACTCTCCAACATAAATCACAGCAGGATCCTTTATGGCCTACCTCCCAGAATATTGGAAATAAAAGCAAAAATAAACAAATGGACCTAATTAAAATTAAAAGCTTCTGCACAACAAAGGAAACTATAAGCAAGGTGAAAAGACAGCCTTCAGAATGGGAGAAAATAATAGCAAATGAAGCAACTGACAAAGAATTAATTTCAAAAATATACAAGCAACTCCTGCAGCTCAATTCCAGAAAAATAAACACCCCAATCAAAAAATAGGCCAAAGAACTAAACAGACATTTCTCCAAAGAAGACATACAGATGGCTAACAAACACATGAAAAGAGTCTCAACATCACTTATCAGAGAAATGCAAATCAAAACCACAATGAAGTACCATTTCACACCAGTCAGAATGGCTGTGATCTAAAAGTCTACAAGCAGTAAGTGCTGGAGAGGGTGTGGAGAAAAGGGAACCCTCTTAAACTGTTGGTGGGAATGCAAACTAGTACAGCCACTATGGAGAACAGTGTGGAGATTCCTTAAATTGCAAATAGAACTGCCATATGACCCAGCAATCCCTCTGCTGGGCATACACACCGAGGAAACCAGAATTGAAAGAAATACATGTACCCCAATGTTCATCGCAGCACTGTTTATAATAGCCAGGACATGGAAGCAACCTAGATGTCCATCAGCAGATGAATGGATAAGAAAGCTGTGGTACATATACACAATGGAGTATTACTCAGCCATTAAAAAGAATACATTTGAATCAGTTCTAATGAGGTGGATGAAACTGGAGCCGATTATACAGAGTGAAGTAAGCCAGAAAGAAAAACACCAATACAGTATACT
>SJYW01018235.1:156598-171771 GCA_006410735.1 Raphicerus campestris
AGACATTTCTCCAAAGAAGACATACAGATGGCTAACAAACACATGAAAAGAGTCTCAACATCACTTATCAGAGAAATGCAAATCAAAACCACAATGAAGTACCATTTCACACCAGTCAGAATGGCTGTGATCTAAAAGTCTACAAGCAGTAAGTGCTGGAGAGGGTGTGGAGAAAAGGGAACCCTCTTAAACTGTTGGTGGGAATGCAAACTAGTACAGCCACTATGGAGAACAGTGTGGAGATTCCTTAAATTGCAAATAGAACTGCCATATGACCCAGCAATCCCTCTGCTGGGCATACACACCGAGGAAACCAGAACTGAAAGAAATACATGTACCCCAATGTTCATCGCAGCACTGTTTATAATAGCCAGGACATGGAAGCAACCTAGATGTCCATCAGCAGATGAATGGATAAGAAAGCTGTGGTACATATACACAATGGAGTATTACTCAGCCATTAAAAAGAATACATTTGAATCAGTTCTAATGAGGTGGATGAAACTGGAGCCGATTATACAGAGTGAAGTAAGCCAGAAAGAAAAACACCGATACATTATACTAATGCATATATATGGAATTTATAAAGATGGTAATGATAACCCTGTATGTGAGACAACAAAAGAGACACAGATGTATAGCAAAGTCTTTTGGACCAAGTGGGAGAGGGCGGGGGTGGGATGATTTGGGAGAATGGCATTGAAACTTGGATAATATCATATGTGAAATGAATCACCCGTCCAGGCTCGATGCATGATACTCGAGGCTGGTGCACTGGGATGACCCAGAGGGATGGTATGTGGAGGGAGGTGGGAGGGGGGTTCAGGATGGGGAACATGTGTACACCCATGGCGGATTCATGTTGATGTGTGGCAGAACCAATACAATATTGTAAAGTAATTAGCCTCCAATTACAATAAATTTAAATTTAAAAAAATATACTGTCAACCAACCTGACCTAATTGCTATTTATAAAACACTTCCTCTAATGGCAGTTGATTTACATTCTCTTCATTTACACATGATACATTTGCCAAGATAGATTTTATTTTGGGCCATTAAACAAATGTTAACACTTTTAAAGGATTCAGTTCAGTTCAGTTCAGTTCAGTCACTCAGTCGTGTCCAACTCTTTGCGACCCCCATGAATTGCAGCACGCCAGGCCTCCCTGTCCAGAGTTCACCCAGACTCATGTCCAACTCCCAGAGTTCACCCAAACTCGTGTCCATCGAGTCAGTGATGCCATCCAGTCATCTCATCCTCTGTTGTCCCCTTCTCCTCCTGCCCCCAATCCCTCCCAGCATCTGAGTCTTTTCCAATGAGTCAACTCTTCACATGTGGTGACCAAAGTGTTGGAGTTTCAGCTTTAGCATCAGTCCTTCCAAAGAACACCCAGGACTGATTTCCTTTAGAATGGATTGGTTGGATCTCCTTGCAGTCCAAGGGACTCCCAAGAGTCTTCTAAGCATCAATTCTTCANAAAGTGTTGGAGTTTCAGCTTTAACATCAGTCCTTCCAAAGAACACCCAGGACTGATTTCCTTTAGAATGGATTGGTTGGATCTCCTTGCAGTCCAAGGGACTCCCAAGAGTCTTCTAAGCATCAATTCTTCAGCGTTCAGCTTTCTTCACAGTCCAACTTTCACATCCATACATGACCACTGGAATCCTCAAAATACGTTTTCAGACCATAAAACAAAACTAGAAATTGATAACAGAAAGGTATCTGGAGGATTGCCAAATGTTTAAAAATAAAATAGCCACTTCTGAGTAGTCCATAAGTCAAAGAGGAACTCTCAATGTAAAAAATATTTTGAACTGAATGAAAAATGAAAATATAGTCCAAAATACTATAACTTGTACAGTACTGCTAAAAAAGTACTTAGACTGAAATTCATAGCACTAAATGATCACATTAAAAAGAGAAGAAAGGGTTCAAATCAGTAATCTAAGGGTTAGCACATTTTCTGTGAAATCCAGATAGTAAATATTTTAGGCTTTGATACAGCATCTCTGACACATGTTCTTTTTTGTTCTTGTTTTGTTTTTACAACTTTTTAAAAATATGAAAGCCATTCTTAGTTTGAGGGCCATTAAGAAAAAAGATCACAGGCTAGATTTGGCCCTTGGACCATAGATTACATACCTCTGATTTAGAAAATGAGGAAATTAAATTCAAAGCAAGGAGAAGAAAGAAAATAATAAAGAACTTGAATCAGTTAAATTGAAAACAATGGAGAAAAGTCACTGAAACCAAAATCTAGTTGAAAAGGTAAGGTTAATAAATATCTATCTAAACTGGCTGGCTTAGGGGATGGCAAAAAAGACAAATAACATCAAGAATGAAAGCATGAGGAAATGCCCTGAAGGTCCAGGGCATTTGAAGGTCCAGTGGTCAGGACTGGACCTTTAAATGTTGTGGCCCAGGTTCAATCCCTGGTTGGGGAACTAAGATCCCACAGGTGAAAGGCATGGCAAAAAAAAAAAAAAGAAAGCATGAATATCAATGCAGATTCCACAGATATTTAAAGAGTAATAAAGTAAAACAGTTTGACAACTTATATTAAATGGGCCATTTCTGTGAAACACATAAGCTACCGAAATTTATTCAAGGAGAAATAGATAACCAGAATAGTTTTATATCTATTAAAGAAACTAATTGCTTAAAACCTTCTAATAAAGAACACTCCAAACACAGATTGTTTTACTGAGAATTCTAACTAAACATGTAAGGAAAAAAATAATCCTAATTCTACAGCATCTCTTCCAGAAAATAGAAGAGAAAGAAGTACTTGCCAACATATTTTATGAGGCCCAATTCCAAAATCAGACTAAGTAAGATATTACAAAAAAAGAAAACAATATTCTTCATGATCATAAATGCAAAAATTCTCAACAAAATGTTTGTAAATCAATATATAAAGTGTATATATAATAAAGTATATTAAAAAGTTAANCTGAAATTCATAGCACTAAATGATCACATTAAAAAGAGAAGAAAGGGTTCAAATCAGTAATCTAAGGGTTAGCACATTTTCTGTGAAATCCAGATAGTAAATATTTTAGGCTTTGATACAGCATCTCTGACACATGTTCTTTTTTGTTCTTGTTTTGTTTTTACAACTTTTTAAAAATATGAAAGCCATTCTTAGTTTGAGGGCCATTAAGAAAAAAGATCACAGGCTAGATTTGGCCCTTGGACCATAGATTACATACCTCTGATTTAGAAAATGAGGAAATTAAATTCAAAGCAAGGAGAAGAAAGAAAATAATAAAGAGCTTGAATCAGTTAAATTGAAAACAATGGAGAAAAGTCACTGAAACCAAAATCTAGTTGAAAAGGTAAGGTTAATAAATATCTATCTAAACTGGCTGGCTTAGGGGATGGCAAAAAAGACAAACAGCATCAAGAATGAAAGCATGAGGAAATGCCCTGAAGGTCCAGGGCATTTGAAGGTCCAGTGGTCAGGACTGGACCTTTAAATGTTGTGGCCCAGGTTCAATCCCTGGTTGGGGAACTAAGATCCCACAGGTGAAAGGCATGGCAAAAAAAAAAAAAAGAGAGAAAGCATGAATATCAATGCAGATTCCACAGATATTTAAAGAGTAATAAAGTAAAACAGTTTGACAACTTATATTAAATGGGCCATTTCTGTGAAACACATAAGCTACCGAAATTTATTCAAGGAGAAATAGATAACCAGAATAGTTTTATATCTATTAAAGAAACTAATTGCTTAAAACCTTCTAATAAAGAACACTCCAAACACAGATTGTTTTACTGAGAATTCTAACTAAACATGTAAGGAAAAAAATAATCCTAATTCTACAGCATCTCTTCCAGAAAATAGAAGAGAAAGAAGTACTTGCCAACATATTTTATGAGGCCCAATTCCAAAATCAGACTAAGTAAGATATTACAAAAAAAGAAAACAATATTCTTCATGATCATAAATGCAAAAATTCTCAACAAAATATTTGTAAATCAATATATAAAGTGTATATATAATAAAGTATATTAAAAAGTTAATACAGCACATCTAAATGGAATCATCGCAGGAGTTCACGGCTGATTCAGTATTTAAAAATCAGTCAAGGTAATTGACCTTCTTAAACCATATGATCATCTCAGCAGATGCAGAAGAAGTTTTCAACACTCATTCTTTGGTGAAAATTCAGTAATCCAGGAATAGAAGAGACCTTTCTTAATCTGATCAAGGCAGCCTATGAAAAACCAATAAAATACTCAATACTAAAAGACTGAATTTTTCCAGTAGTCATGTACAGATGTGAGAGTTGTAACATAAAGAAGGCTGAGCGCCCAAGAATTGATGCCTTCAAATTGTGGTGCTAGAGAAAACCTTGAGTGTCCCTTGGACTGCAAAAAAGATCAATTCAGTTAATCCTAAGAGAAATCAATCCTGAATTTTCATTGGAAGGACTAATGCTGAAGCTGATGCTCCAATACTTAGGCCTCCTGAGGCGAAGAGCTGACTCATTGGAAAAAACCCTGATGCTGGGAAAGATAGAAAGCAAAAGGAGAAGAGGATGGCAAAGAATGAGATGGTTAGATGTCATCACCGACTCAATAGACATGAGTCTGAGCAAGCTCCAGGAGATAGTGGAGGACAGAGGAGCCTGGCATGCTGCAATCCATGGGGTCAGAAAGAGTTGGACACGACTTCGTAACTAAACAACAAAAGACTAAATGCTTTCCCTCTAAGATCAGTAACAAGCAAGGATGTCCTTCTCACTGCTTCTTATCAGAATCATACCAGAGGTCTTGTCCAGTTCAGTGAGACAGGGAAATTTTAAATGCATATATTGGAAAGGAAGAAATACAACTGTCTCTATTCCCAGATGACATGGTTATGGAGAAAATGTCCAGAAATCTATGAAAAAGGTCCTGAAACTTAAAAATGAATTTAGCAAAGTTAGTGTACAAAACTCAATTGCATTTTTTATATACTAGCAGTGAACAATTGAAATTTGATTTTTTAAAAGTGTTGTATAAAAAGATAACCCCCCAAAACTAACAAAATATATGTAGGATCTGTACTGTAAAACTATGAAGCATTGATAAGGGAAACACACAGCATTCATGATAAGAAGATTCAGTATTATTAAGATGTTAATTCTCTCCCAGATTAATCTGTAGATTTATTACATTTCCAGTCAGTAATCTATCAGAATTTGTTATAAATGTCAGCAAAGTGATTCTAAAAATCTGGGAATACTTAGGAAGAATGGTGAAAACAATTTGGGGAAAGAACAGAATTGGAGGATGCACACACCCGATTTCAAGACTTACCATAAAGGTACAATGATCAGGCGAAAATGTAGACTTCTGTAGATCAATGGAACATAATGGAAAATCAGAAAGAGAACCGCACATATCACATCATGTATGTCACTGATTTTTACAAAAATGTAAAGGAAGATCACTGGAGAAAGAGATTGTCTTTTTCAACAAACAGTTCTAGGTCAAATGTGAATTTTTCTCCATACCTCACACCTTAAACAAAAGTTATGCTTAACTCAAAGATTTTGAGTTAAACAAAAAATTAACTCAAAATGAAATCAAAGGCAAGTAACAGGAAAAAATTTGCAAATTACATTTCTAATGATTTGTATCTAAAATATATAAAGAACTCTTAAAACTCAACTGTATGAAAAACTGCAGTGTGCAGTGCTTAGTCACTCAAGTCTTGTCCATCTTTTTGCTTCCCCACGGTTTGCAGCCCATCAGTCTCCCCTGTCCAGGCAAGAATACTGGGGTGGATTGCCATGCCCTCCTCCAGAGGATCTTCCCAACCCAGGGATCAAACCCAGGTCTCCTGCATTGCAGGCTGATTCTTTACCATCTGAGCCACCATGGAAGCCCACGAATACTGGAGTGAGTAGCCTACTCCTTCTCCAGGGGAACTTCCCGACCCTGAGATCAAACTGGGGTCTCCTGCATTGCAGGCAGACTCTTTACCAGCTGAGTTGCCAGGGAAGCCCAAAACACTGCAATACTAGGGTGCTAAAGCATGAAAGATAAAATTCTTATTGAAAGAATGAAACACCCATGTCATGGTGTTTCATCCTATTTTATGAGATTCATTTGCATGCTTATCTTGAATTGGAATCTTCGTCTCTGGTAGACACCCAATAATATTTATGGAAATAAACCTGATTTCTTCCACTGTTAGACTTCTTTTGGTGATTGGCACCATTCTGCCATAAGTCAGAAAGTTAGGGATTATTTTTATTTCATTTCTTTCTCACTCTCACCAAATTCTGAATTTTTTTAACCTCATAAATCTCTCACCAATCTATCCATTTCTGTCTCCTGCAGCCTTCATGCAAGTTACTATCTATCTGTTTACTTGGGCTCTTACATTACCCTCCTAACTTGAATCCTCACTCTGTTCTTATTCTCCCACCCAGTGCTTTCAGCCCTTTTTATACATTGTATCCAGAGTAATCTTTTCCAAAAAATTAATTCTATCTTTCCATCTATTCAAATAGCTTCATACTGGGTGCTAGTGGTAAAGAACCTGCCTGCCAGTGCAGGAGACATAAGAGACGTGGGTTCAATCCCTGGGTCGGGATGGTCTCCTGAGGAAGGGCTTGGCAGCTCACTCCAGTGTTCTTGGCTGGAGAATCCCCTGGATGGAGGAGCCTGGCAGGCTGTAGTCCATAGGGTCTCAAAGAGTTGGACGTGACTGACACATTGTTTTTAGGATAAAAACCAACTTCACGTTGCTACAAGCGTTTATCAGCCTAGCCCCAGCCTACCTTTGCTTGTGCTTAGTTGCCATGTCATGCCTGACTCTGTGACCCCATGGACTGCAGTCTGCCAGGCTTCTCTGTCCATGGGGATTCTCTAGGCAAGAATACTGGAGTGGATTGCCATGCCCTCCTCCAGAGGATCTTCCCAATCCAGGG
Organism: Raphicerus campestris; assembly: GCA_006410735.1. NCBI lineage: Eukaryota > Metazoa > Chordata > Mammalia > Artiodactyla > Bovidae > Raphicerus > Raphicerus campestris. Next base: position 163,532 of record SJYW01018235.1, read on the forward strand.
ATCAAGCCCAGGTTTCCCGCATTGCAGACAGATTCTTTACCATCTGAGCCTGTTAACATGGAAATTCACCCTACCTTTTTAATTTCATGTAATCCCTACTTTCCTAGACAGCCTAATGGCCTTCTTTAGACCCTCAGAAATTCTGTACTCTCATATAGCTCCAAGCCTTTGCACACGTCACTTCTTTTCTCTGAAATACTTCTCTGTTTCTTCCAACCTCATTTTCACCCAGTTAATGCTTACTCACTCTCTGGCTCTCACCTTAAATATCACTTCATCATGTAAATCCTCCCTCGTCTCCGAGACCAGATCTTTAACCTTTTTACATACTGACAGAACATCTTACACTTCCATTGCAGCGGCTCTCACATTTTGTAATAAGGTTTACATGTATGATTATTTAATTATTGTTTGACTCTTTCAGTAGAACTGTAACCTCAATAAGGATAGAGGTGTTTGATTTTGTTTATGCCAGCATCTAGCACAGTGCCTGACACATGTTGGAATATTTATCAAGCTCATATTTGCCAAATTTAGTTGAACATTTATTAAATGAATAAAAGAATAAGCTATGTATTCTATGCTAAGTAATGGAACTGGAACTGTAGCTGAATACATGTGCCCAACTTTATATTATTTCTTTTGTGAGCAGAGTATGGGCTATAAAGAGCAGATTCATATGTCCTCAGTTAAGAAACTCTAATCCAAATCCCTTTTGATGATCAGTCCTCTCTGTTAGATACAAGTCCTATTGGACTCAGCACTCCCTCAGCAGAGGTGTTAGAGGAGGTTGATTACAGTGAGGGTCAGATGAATTTTTTGGAGTGATGGAAATGATTGACATAGAGATACTGATATATATATACACACACACACACACACATATATATCAGTTGATATAGCAGTTATGCAACTGTTTGTTGCATTTGTCAAAACTCATAAAACTATGTTTTTGAAAAGGACATAGCTTATTGTATGTAAATTATACACCATTGAAAAAAATTCCTGAATGTTTTGAGGAAAGTATCTGCTGTGTACAAAAGAACCTCTTCATCATATCTGTACCTTACTGTGGAAGTTGCATTCATGTGTCACAAAGACACAAAAACCCAAGTTCAGAATGTTCCTCACTGCTTGTGTCTTCTCCCTGCCTTCTATCCCAGTCTAGTTTGATAAAAACTGAATGAATGAATGAATGAAAAGCAGAAATTACTCTTGGCTACCCACTCCAAGGAGCCTGCTAGGCTACAGTTCACGGGGTCACAAAGAGTCGGACACAACTGAGCGACTTCACTTTCACTTGGTTGTATTAGGGCAGCTCTGATGCCATTCTCTTCCCATGACAGACTGTCTTTGCTCATCTCAACTTGATTCTTCGTTCTATCATTCATGTAAGAAATATTTGCAGAGTTTCCCAAAGGTGTTTCTTTTCTTTCCCTCCTATTTTCTCTATTGGAACAGCTACTTACTGAAAATGAGTATATCAGAGAGGCCCTTTTATTGATGTTTTCCTTAATGAAGGCCATGACAAGATCCCTTCCCAGTGAAAAGAGATATTCAGACACAGTTCAACTAAGAAAGGTTGTGTTTAAAGGTGATTTCTCAAGGATAAAGGCAAAAAATGCAAAGATATATCTTTTGATCTAGTAAAATATCTAACCTTGGATTTGGTTTAATTAATTTAGAGAAGACTAAACTCAAAATGATTATTTTGCAGAACTGATTTTGCAAGGAATATCTATTTCAACTTTTGCTACTACCACCCTTGAATCCACTTATCCAATTTTTTAAAGATTGCTTATTCAATAATTTGTTTTAACTATGAATTAAAACCTAATGCTGAATAATACCTGATCATAAATAGTTGGTGTATTCATCATATTTTATTGGGTTGGTCCAAAAGTTACATCTTACAGAAAAACCTGAACTAACTTTTTGGCCAACCAAATGTATGTACTTCCATTTTTTTGCTAACTCTTTAGTTTCTTTTCTGTCTAGTATTCATTGTGTAAAAATGTATAATATATTTTGCTTTGAAGTAAAATCAAGACTAAAAGTTTCTAATTTATTAGTGAAATATCAAAAACATATAAATTGTTTGAAATATACAAGGTCTTACTATTAGTACAGAATCTTTCTTACATATTGATATTGGAAATAGAGGTGATGAATTCCTCCCTGATATGGCCGTTAGTTTGTTTCTGGTTTTTAATGATAATAGAAGTTCCATTTTGGGTTTCTGTATTCTATCCCTATTAGAATGTTTGTAGAGACTCTCTTTTAAGGTAATAGGTGATTCTTGAAATTAAGACTGATCTCTTTTTTCATATAATTCTTTGTTAAAAAGTAGTTTCCATTGTTCAAACTGTAATTGAGAAAAAATATCATTAGAGTTCAGCCATACATTCACTAACTGAATGGCTAGCAAATATATGCTTCTATTACATGATGAGGGCTTGGAGTCCAAATCATGATTGCTGTTGGTGGAATCAGAACCAAATATTCTATCTGTCCTTTATAGAAAAGGATAATGTTTTATGCTCACCATGGATATGGAATTATGTTGAATTTGCTTTTACAGTTATAATGCAAATTTGGGGTATATTCAGTTATAGTCTTTTCATATTAATAAATTGCCAGTGACAAGATGGGTGGTTCTGAGTGTGACCAAATAAGTGACTTTTTTTCCTTAGTAATACTCTAGAAAAGCTTGTCTTTTTTTTAGTTTATTAGAATTCATTTAGGGAATGAAATATAGACTGTTTTTAGAGGCCTGCCATGTGCCAGTCAGTTTGCTATATACTTTATTTACTTTGGCCCTTCTAACAAGTAGGTGAAGCAAGAATTGTACTAGTTTTAGAGATGAGAAAATTAAGGCTCAATAAATGACTGATAGCTAATGAATCATACAGCAGTGTTTCAAGCATAATGCTCTTAACTACAAATAGGGCCATGACTGAAATTTTCAAAGGTGTTTACCTTTTCTTTCCATGCCAAAGTAATAAAGGTCTGGTTTCTTAAAAGATTATTTAGTTCAGTTCAGTCGCCAGGCCTCCCTATCAATTACCACCTCCCAGAGTTTACTCAAACTCATGTCCATTGAGTCGGTGATGCCATCCAATCATCTCATCCTCTGTTGGTCCCTTCTCCCACCTTCAGTCTTTCCCAGCATCAAGGTCTTTTCTAGTGAGTCAGTTCTTTGCATCAAGTGGCCAAAGTATTGTAGTTTCAGCTTCNTTAGAGGCCTGCCATGTGCCAGTCAGTTTGCTATATACTTTATTTACTTTGGCCCTTCTAACAAGTAGGTGAAGCAAGAATTGTACTAGTTTTAGAGATGAGAAAATTAAGGCTCAATAAATGACTGATAGCTAATGAATCATACAGCAGTGTTTCAAGCATAATGCTCTTAACTACAAATAGGGCCATGACTGAAATTTTCAAAGGTGTTTACCTTTTCTTTCCATGCCAAAGTAATAAAGGTCTGGTTTCTTAAAAGATTATTTAGTTCAGTTCAGTCGCCAGGCCTCCCTATCAATTACCACCTCCCAGAGTTTACTCAAACTCATGTCCATTGAGTCGGTGATGCCATCCAATCATCTCATCCTCTGTTGGTCCCTTCTCCCACCTTCAGTCTTTCCCAGCATCAAGGTCTTTTCTAGTGAGTCAGTTCTTTGCATCAAGTGGCCAAAGTATTGTAGTTTCAGCTTCAGCATCAGTCCTTCCAATGAATATTCAGGACTGGTTTCCTTTCAGATGGACTGGTTGGAGCTCCCTGCAGTCCAAGGGACTCTCAAGAATCTTCTGTAACACCACAGTTCAAAAGGATCAATTCTTCAGCACTCAGCTTTCTTTATAGTCCAACTCTCACATCCATACATGACTACTGGAAAAACCATAGCCTTGACTAGACTAGGTTGGTTATAACTTTCCTTCCAAGGAGCAAGCGTCTTTTAATTTCATGGCTGCAGTCACCATCTGCAGTGATTTTGGAGCCCAGAAAAATAAAGTCAGCCACTGTTTTCACTGTTTCCCCATCTATTTGCCATGAAGTGATGGGACCAGATGCCATGATCTTAATTTTCCTAATGTTGAGCTTTAAGTCGACTTTTTCACTCTCCTCTTTCACTTCTGCCATAGCTCTTCTTCACTTTCTGCATAAGGGTGGTATCATCTGCATATCTGAAATTATTGATATTTCTCCCAGCAATCTTGATTCCAGCTTGTGCTTCATCTAGCCCAGTGTTTCTCATGATGTACTCTGCATATAAGTTAAATAAGCAAGGTGACAATATACATCTTTGACGTACTCCTTTTCCTATTTGGAACCAGGCTGTTGTTCCATGTCCAGATGTTATTTTACAGTTTATTTTTAAAGTCTGTTTGATCAGTTGCAACATTTTGGGTTAAAATGGATGATTGTCACAAGTAATGTGATTTTATCTGATAAGCTAATAGAGTAAGTGAAGTAAAATGTTAGTTTGCTCAGCCATGTCCTGCTTTTTGCACCCCATGAACAGGGATTCACCAGACTCTTCTGTCCATGGGATTCTCCAAGCAAGAATACTGGAGTTGCTTGCCATTTATTTCTCCAAGTAGAGTAAATGAGTCCATAATCAATGCAATTTTTTAGCACAGCTAGTGAGTCCAGATTTGATACACCTACAAAATAATTCACTATGGGAAAATATGGTTCCAAATTTGGGGTTTTGTTGCTAAAGGAGAGTAGAACAATGGAATTTTTCCACTTAATAATCTTTGTATTCAGTGCTTTGAAATACTGAAAAACATCATAGAATTACAGCATATTAAAACTGGAAGAAAATGTAAAATGTGTAGTCCATAAGTTTTCCAGCTTGCTCTGTGGGTTCTATTCTAGCAAGGGGAGGAGAAGCTTGCCAAGTTGTCTTCCCCAGCCATGAAACAGTACTCTGCTTTAATCTGTCTCTCATGTTAGTCTTCTAGGTAGACTCTTACTTCACGTCTTTAAATCTTTTTTTTTTTTTTTTGCCATTTTCTAATTTTACAGATGGCACTTTAAGGCCCAGAGGTGCAAATTGTCTTTCCAAGGTAATCTCCCTTGCTAGACTAGTGTATTCATTCCTTCAGTAATCATTTATTGAATATCTTCTGTATTCCAGTCACTATCCTTAGAACTCACAGAACAGTGGAAAAAAGAGATAGACAAATAACTGACAGCACAGTATGACAAGAGTTTATGAAAGAAGTCAAGAGAAGCATCCCATGAGAAATTACATTCGGACTGGGTCTTCAAGGTGGAGATAATTTTGCCAGGTTGAAAAAGGGAAAGATGACTGTTCCTCACTGAGGCCACAGAGGTATGAAAGCATGGCATGCTCAGCCCATTTTGTGAGGCTTGGCAGGGTAAAACTGTGCTATATAGTAGAAGTTGCTTTGTTGTTTTTGTTGTTTTTAGTCACTAAGTTATGTCTGACTCTTGCGATCCCCTGGTGGCTCAGTCGGTAAAGTGGCTGCCTGCAGTGTGGGAGACCCGGGTTCGATCCCTGGGTTGGGAAGATCCCCTGGAGAAGGAAATGGCAACCCACTCCAGTACTCTTGCCTGGAAAATTCCATGGACTGAGGATCCTGGTGGGCTACAGTCCATGGGATCGCAAAGAGTCAGACACGACTGAGCGACTTGACTTCACTTTCACTTTGTAATCCCATGGACTGAAGATCACCAGGCTCTTCTGTGCACGGGATTTCCTAGGCAAGAATACCAGTTGTTGTTGTTCAGCCTCTAAGTCACGTCCAGTTCTTTGTGATCAAATGGACTACAGCACACCAGGCTCCTCTGTCCTCAAATTCATGTTCATTGGGTCTTTGATGCTATGTAACCAACTCATCCTCTGCCGCCCTCTTCTCCTTTCGCCTTCAATCTTGCCCAGCATCAAGGTCTTTTCCAATGAGTCAACTCTGCCCATCAGGTGGCCAAAGTATTGGAGCTTCAGTGTCAGTCCTTCCAGTGAATATTCAGGATTGATTTCCTTTAGAATTGACTGGTTTGATCTCCTTGCTGTCCAAGGGACTCTTCAAGAGTCTTCTCCAGCATCACAGTTTGGCATTGCCCTTCTTTGGGATTGAAGTGAAAATGGTCCATTTCCAGCACTATAGCCACTGTTGAATTTTCCAAATTTGCTGATATTGAGTGCAGAACTTTAAAAGCATCATCTTTTAGAATTTTAAATAGCTCAACTGGAATTCCATCACCTTCACTAGTTTTATTCATAGTGATGCTTCCTAAGCCACTTGACTGGCTGTAGGAGATTGACCACACCATATGGGTCATTAAGACCCTTTTTGTATAGTTCTGTGATTTCTTGCCACCTCTTCTTAATCTCTTCTGTTTTTATTAGGTCCTTGTTGTTTCTGTCCTAGATTGTGGCCGTCTTTGCATGAATACTGGAGTAGGTTGCCATTTCCTTCTCCAGGGAATCTTCCTGACCCAGGGATCAAACCCACATCTCCTGCATTGGTAGGCAGGTTCTTTACCACTCAGCCACCAGGGAAGCCCTATAGTTGAAGTAAGGGGAAGGGTTATTACTGTAGCTGGGAAGGGCCAGATGAAGAAGAGTGCCCCACAGCACATTAAGAAAAGAAAGTTTTTTTCTCATAGGAAAGGGTGCCATTGAAGACTTTTATCATTTTATGTACATATTTATTTTTGGCTGTACTGGGTCTTTGTTGCTATGTGGACTCTTTTCTAGTTGCAGCAAGTGGAGGCTGCTATTCGTTGCAGTGCAAGGGCTTCTCACTGTGGTGGTTTCTTTTTGTTGCAGAGCATGGGTTCTAGGGCTCGTGGACTCGTGCGCTTGGTAGTTGTGGCTCCTAGGCTCTAGAGCCCGTGGGCTCAGTAGTTATGGTGCAGGGGCTTAGTTGTTCCACAACATGTGGAATCTTCCCAGATCAGGGATCAAACCTGTATCTCCTGCATTGGCAAGTGGATTCTTTACCGCTGTGCCACCAGGACGTCCCATTGAAAACTTTTAATTAGGTAATAGGAGTGATTGATCGTTTATATATTTCAAAAAAGTTATTCTGGTGGCTGTTTCTTAATTCTTGAGAGAAACAGATACAAACTATGTGTTAGCTTTCAACCATCTCAGACTCTTTCAACTTACTGGTGTCTACAAATGGTGCCCCTGGCCTTCCCCAGTGACAGCAAGAGTTCATTATATGTTTTGTTAAAGGTGTTTTATCCTTTAGCGTATCTGTCTGCCACAACACAGCACAGATCAGATTTGGAAGACCTTTTCTGAGTGTTTGACTCTCTGTAAAATCACTTTTTATGTTTTGCTTCACTTCGAAATGATATTATGACTTACTGTGAGACAGGATAGTTTGTAGTTTTCTTTGTCATTTTCTTTTTTGTATGTCACAGACCATGGAGTGCTGCATTGGTTCATAGAAACTGAGAATGAGAAGAACACACGATTTTTATATTATTACTTCTCTTGAGTATTCTCACTTGTGATGGATTTTGGCTCCAGGCTTAGATGGAAAAGCAGCCTGTTGGGAGAACATTTCATGTTTCACTTGACTTTTTTGTGACTAAATACACTATTAAATGATTTTTGTTGTGCTTGCATAGTATTAAATCAGAGGGGCTACTGTTTTATCAAGAAGTGCTTTAGCATATTCTGTGAAGGCTGGACATTAAATACCATGGTCTGCTGAACTGCAGGAGGATTCTTTACTGTCTGAGCCAACAGTGAAGCCCATGATAGTAATGCAGTTAGTTGTAAATGGGATGGGCCCAAAGTGCCTTTCATATTTATTCTTCTGAAAGCCACATGGTGGACTCTCTACTTCATTCCCTAGAAATAGTGTTTCTGGACTGTGCTGGGGTCTAGCCCTGGTGGATCCAGGGTAATTCGAAGGTGAGACGGAGTAGGCATCCTTGGAAAAATACATATTTGATTACAGATAGAGAGAGAGATTAGAAATGGATAGTGTAGTAGGAAATATTAGTGGAGAAAAAGAGGCTGAATAACTTGTTTTTTGTGGAATACCAATCACCACCTACATAGGCCACAGGCGTCTTTCCGTTCTCCCAAAGGAGAGGAGGCACTGAGGCCTCCCTGATCTGATCTTAGAAGCCCAGGCATAATTAGCAGGCTTGGTGAGTACCCACATTCCAGATGGGAATTCAGCCAGAAAAATGGGGAGCAAGAAAGAAACAACATGGGGGAATCAGTCTTTCCAGAAACTGATCCCATTTC
>SJYW01018235.1:182297-210140 GCA_006410735.1 Raphicerus campestris
GTTTCTCATGATGTACTCTGCATATAAGTTAAATAAGCAGGGTGACTATATACAGCCTTGATGTACTCCTTTTCCTATTTGGAACCAGTCTATTGCGTAATGTCCGGTTCTAACTGTTGCTTCTTGACCTGCATACAGATTTCTCAAGAGGCAGGTCAGGTGGTCTGGTATTCCCATCTCTTTCAGAATTTTCCATAGTTTGTTGATATCCACACAGTCAAAAGCTTTGGCATAGTCAGTAAAGCAGAAATAGATGTTTTTCTGGAACTCTCTTGCTTTTTCCATGATCCAGTGGATGTTGGCAATTTAATCTCTGGTTCCTCTGCCTTTTCTAAAACCAGTTTGAACATCTGGAAGTTAACCGTTCACGAATTGCTGAAGCCTGGCTTGGAGAATTTTGAACATTACTTTACTAGCGTGTGAGATGAGTACAATTGTGCGGTAGTTTGAACATTCTTTGGCATTGCCTTTCTTTGGGATTGGAATAAAAAATATTGTTACTTAGAAAGAAAAGGAACAAGCATAGCCTGTTCCTAAAAATTTGCAATAGCTCATTTGTTTTTTCCTTGAGCTCTCTGCCTGTCAACCCTAAGTCGCCTAGTAGCCTTTCAAGAAGGCAGTCAGAACTGAATGGCTATGTCTTTACATGTTTTTCGGCCTTTGTCACTACCCAAAAATGTGGTCTATGTATAACGGACCCCAAAGATGCAATAGTTCAAATGATTTAAAAGCACAGTTAATAGAGATAATCTCTATTTATGTTTCAATTTTTTTAGAGCACAGCTCAGATCTACACAGTAGAAATCATCAGTATGAATATTTGGCCTCTTCAGCCAAGAAAGTTAAACACTTAAGAGAAAAGATCATATTTTGGGGTTTTTTAATCAGGATATTGGTAGAGCTTGAAAATGTCTTAAATATTTAAATTCAGGAGTACCTTTATCCTTACATTAAGTTCAGGGAAAGTAAGAACAAATTCTACTTTCTTTGGTGGGCAATGAAACTTATGGGTCTTATTTTTCTAAGGAGTGCCACAAAATGAGAATACAAATAAATTGATAAGTCCATAAATGAAAGATTCTCAACTACTTAAGGAAAGATAGAAATATCTGAGCTACATCACTAACCATTTGAGGTTAATGGTCAAGGTTGGAAGGCAGGTCATTGGAGTCATAATCAGTAGGGAACCAAATGAGCCTTCAGCTGACATGTTGTGTTCTTATATAATTAACAAAGGCAGTAATCTCCTTTCTGGCCTACCTCTTGTTCAAGGAAATGGAGCCTAAACTGTCACAATTTGCCATCTTGGCATTTCGTTTCAATTCCCAACCCTGGCTACATTTTTTAGTAATAGAGCTATACTTTTGGAACTATGGATTTAGAGTTTTGAGGAATACATGTTTAATTGAAATCTTATGAGTGTATGGACCTCCCCCGAGGAACTAGGTGTATAAGGATGAAGGGTACTCTCAGCTCAAAGATGTTGGAAATAAAAATTTCTGACTGAAAATAAAGAATTAAAAAACTGAGAAACCCGAGAATACTGTGCCCATGAAGGTAAAAATATCAAGAAGAGGGAACGCAACAGAAAAGCTAAAGAAGAGTACAAGCTTGACTTCCCTGGCTGCGTCCATCACACACGCTGCAGTCAGGCGGATCTTCAGTACCCCTTTCTCCATAGGGCCCTGCCCGTTCAGGGACCTCTCTGTCGCCGTCATCCAGGCACAGTCCTCAGCTTCTCAGACCCCCCAGGCTCTAGCTCCACCTGCTAGCCAATTTTAGTCTCCACAGACCCCCTCTATCAAGCAATCTCTCTCCACCTTTATCTTAGGTTACATTGTTCTCTTTTTCCTCTGCTGGTTCCCCCTCCACCCCCACCCCTGCAGCAATCTCCATCCTTCAGTATTCTATTCCAGTTTGAACTTTTACAGTTCTTAACACCTGCATCATATTCATTAAAACCTAGTTAAATAATAAGGATAATGGCAATTCTAACACTCATTTATTATTTATTTTATGCCAGGCACTATGATAATATGCGTTTACAATACATTATATCTTACAGGCCTCAAAATACTCTTAATACTCAAAATACAGGTGTTCTTAACCTGTTCTGCCATAAAGTAACTTGGCTAAGAACACAGTGGTAGGAAGTAACTTGCACAAGATTTGACCTTTAAATCTGTCTAAATTCGCTAAATGGCTAACTTTAATTCCTAGTCTTGATCCTAAGTGTTCTGCTCTGTCCACTTATTTTCTTAACAAAGTTAGAGATTCTTTAGGACAGAGTCACTATCCTAGTGACTCTATGTGCCATCTCTCTGTCACTATTGATTGAATACGGACTAGGTAGAGTGAGATGGTCTGATTTCATGGTGGAAAAAAACAGAAAAATTCTATTCTGATTCTAGTCATTTTTTTTCAGGTAGAATTGTTCATTACAGCAGGGTTTTCTTAAGAGATAGTGCATTGTAACTAGCTAATGGTCACTTTTTAAAGACTGTGAATTAGAAAAGGATATGCACCCCTACCCACATACCGTGCTCTAAGCATCACTTTCCATCTGGATTTTCCTGAGTTACTTCCTTTAAACTATACCAGTAATCTAGTAAGTAAAATGTTTCTCTGGGTTCTGTGAGCCACTCTAGCAAATTAAACCCAAAGAGAAAGGCCACCGGAACCTTCCATCTATAGCTGTTGGTCAGAAACACAGGTGGCAGCCTGAATTGACTTGCTTTTTGAGGGGGTCTTTCAATTGGTGTTTGAAATTAGGGGCAGTCTTTAGTGACTAGGCCCTTAACTGGATGTGAGACATCCAGTTAGTGTCCCCTGAGAAAATAACAGAGCCATTACTTTGCGGACAAAGGGCCGTATAGTCAAAGCTATAGTTTTTCCAGTAGTCATGTATGGATGTGAGAGCTGGACCATAAAGAAAGCTGAGCACTGAAGAGTTGATGCTTTTGAACTGTTGGAGAAGACTCTTAAAAGTCCCTTGGACTACAAGGAGATCCAACTATCCCATCCTATACGAAATCAGTCCTGAATAGTCATTGGAAGGACTGATGCTGAAGCTGAAGCTCCAGTAATTCGTCCACTTGATGCGGAGAACTGACTCATTGAAAAAGACCCTGATGCTGGGAACGATAGAAGGCAGGAAGAGAAGGGGCTGACAGAGGATAAGATGGTTGGCTGGCATCATCAACTTGATGGACATGAGTTTGAGTAAACTCCAGGAGTTGGTGATGGACAGGGAAGTCCTGTCATGCTGCAGTCCGTAGGGTCATCAAGAGTCGGACACGACTGAGCAACTGAACTGAACTGAGCTGAGAATTACTTGGTGGTATTGGAAAAAAGCATGTAGACATTAGAAACACATGTAGTTGCCTACTATATGCTAAACAATGGGACATAATATTGACTAAAAGAAAGATAGTCCTGCCATCACATTCAGGTAGATAACACAGAGGAGGCANCAGTACCCCTTTCTCCATAGGGCCCTGCCCGTTCAGGGACCTCTCTGTCGCCGTCATCCAGGCACAGTCCTCAGCTTCTCAGACCCCCCAGGCTCTAGCTCCACCTGCTAGCCAATTTTAGTCTCCACAGACCCCCTCTATCAAGCAATCTCTCTCCACCTTTATCTTAGGTTACATTGTTCTCTTTTTCCTCTGCTGGTTCCCCCTCCACCCCCACCCCTGCAGCAATCTCCATCCTTCAGTATTCTATTCCAGTTTGAACTTTTACAGTTCTTAACACCTGCATCATATTCATTAAAACCTAGTTAAATAATAAGGATAATGGCAATTCTAACACTCATTTATTATTTATTTTATGCCAGGCACTATGATAATATGCGTTTACAATACATTATATCTTACAGGCCTCAAAATACTCTTAATACTCAAAATACAGGTGTTCTTAACCTGTTCTGCCATAAAGTAACTTGGCTAAGAACACAGTGGTAGGAAGTAACTTGCACAAGATTTGACCTTTAAATCTGTCTAAATTCGCTAAATGGCTAACTTTAATTCCTAGTCTTGATCCTAAGTGTTCTGCTCTGTCCACTTATTTTCTTAACAAAGTTAGAGATTCTTTAGGACAGAGTCACTATCCTAGTGACTCTATGTGCCATCTCTCTGTCACTATTGATTGAATACGGACTAGGTAGAGTGAGATGGTCTGATTTCATGGTGGAAAAAACAGAAAAATTCTATTCTGATTCTAGTCATTTTTTTTCAGGTAGAATTGTTCATTACAGCAGGGTTTTCTTAAGAGATAGTGCATTGTAACTAGCTAATGGTCACTTTTTAAAGACTGTGAATTAGAAAAGGATATGCACCCCTACCCACATACCGTGCTCTAAGCATCACTTTCCATCTGGATTTTCCTGAGTTACTTCCTTTAAACTATACCAGTAATCTAGTAAGTAAAATGTTTCTCTGGGTTCTGTGAGCCACTCTAGCAAATTAAACCCAAAGAGAAAGGCCACCGGAACCTTCCATCTATAGCTGTTGGTCAGAAACACAGGTGGCAGCCTGAATTGACTTGCTTTTTGAGGGGGTCTTTCAATTGGTGTTTGAAATTAGGGGCAGTCTTTAGTGACTAGGCCCTTAACTGGATGTGAGACATCCAGTTAGTGTCCCCTGAGAAAATAACAGAGCCATTACTTTGCGGACAAAGGGCCGTATAGTCAAAGCTATAGTTTTTCCAGTAGTCATGTATGGATGTGAGAGCTGGACCATAAAGAAAGCTGAGCACTGAAGAGTTGATGCTTTTGAACTGTTGGAGAAGACTCTTAAAAGTCCCTTGGACTACAAGGAGATCCAACTAGCCCATCCTATACGAAATCAGTCCTGAATAGTCATTGGAAGGACTGATGCTGAAGCTGAAGCTCCAGTAATTCGTCCACTTGATGCGGAGAACTGACTCATTGAAAAAGACCCTGATGCTGGGAACGATAGAAGGCAGGAAGAGAAGGGGCTGACAGAGGATAAGATGGTTGGCTGGCATCATCAACTTGATGGACATGAGTTTGAGTAAACTCCAGGAGTTGGTGATGGACAGGGAAGTCCTGTCATGCTGCAGTCCGTAGGGTCATCAAGAGTCGGACACGACTGAGCAACTGAACTGAACTGAGCTGAGAATTACTTGGTGGTATTGGAAAAAAGCATGTAGACATTAGAAACACATGTAGTTGCCTACTATATGCTAAACAATGGGACATAATATTGACTAAAAGAAAGATAGTCCTGCCATCACATTCAGGTAGATAACACAGAGGAGGCAGTCATGCATTGTTGTTTGATATGATAAAGCCATGTTTGGTATGCAGAACAACGGTGGGAACATATAGGAAGATGCCTAATGTAATCTTGGGGAAGTCCAGGAAGGATTCCTGAGTGTGGGGCTTGGGGTACTTGGGATTTACTTCAGTGTCCTTCAGTACTGTGTATTACATAAGCAGGTCAGTCAACTAGACCTTGGAGTTGCATCAGTTCAGTTCAATCCAGTCACTCAGTCGTGTCCAACTCTTTGTGACCCCATGAACTACAGCACTCCCTGTCTATCACCAACTCCCGGAGTTCTCCCAAACTCATGTCCATTGAGGCAGTGATGCCATTAAACCATCTCATCCTCTATCGTCCCCTTCTCCTCCTGCCCTCAAATCTTTCCCTGCGTCAGGGTCTTTTCAAATGAGTCAGCTCTTCGCATCAGATAGCCAAAGTATTGGAGTTTCAGCTTCAAAATCCTGGTACAAAAAAGAGGCTGGAAGTGTCCAACTTTTTATTTTCCACTTTCCTGTTCAAGACTGCATAACAAAACCAAGAAATCTAAGTATCAGTACACTGCAGTTTGTTTAACAAATTGGTGATGCTATGAATGTTCCATCCTTTATAAGATGGTAGCTAGTAAAACAAATGAATTCTTCTGCCCCTCTCAACTGGCACCATTAGAGACTGACCACTCCTATTCTTGTCAGATAGGTGCCAGATATAAGGCAAGGGTATTTCCATGCACTGAATAAAATAGCACAGAGAAAGCTTAATTTGAATATTCTACAGTAAATGTCTGTGAATACATATTTTTTCCCAGTGGCTAGGAAGCAGTGGTGTTGTCAAATAGTGAAAACTGTGATTGGTAAACCATTTCACTGTGTAATCTTGAGCAGTATTCTAAACCCCATCTAAAAGGAATGGATTTCATAATACACCTGTGCTACCTGCTTTGAATACACAATTTTAGTGATCTAAGGGAAACAATTCAGGTAACTAAAGATTAAAAATAAAATACTGTCAGTGAGATATAGGAAGGATAGGAAGAATNCCATTAAACCATCTCATCCTCTATCGTCCCCTTCTCCTCCTGCCCTCAAATCTTTCTGCGTCAGGGTCTTTTCAAATGAGTCAGCTCTTCGCATCAGATAGCCAAAGTATTGGAGTTTCAGCTTCAAAATCCTGGTACAAAAAAGAGGCTGGAAGTGTCCAACTTTTTATTTTCCACTTTCCTGTTCAAGACTGCATAACAAAACCAAGAAATCTAAGTATCAGTACACTGCAGTTTGTTTAACACATTGGTGATGCTATGAATGTTCCATCCTTTATAAGATGGTAGCTAGTAAAACAAATGAATTCTTCTGCCCCTCTCAACTGGCACCATTAGACACTGACCACTCCTATTCTTGTCAGATAGGTGCCAGATATAAGGCAAGGGTATTTCCATGCACTGAATAAAATAGCACAGAGAAAGCTTAATTTGAATATTCTACAGTAAATGTCTGTGAATGCATATTTTTTCCCAGTGGCTAGGAAGCAGTGGTGTTGTCAAATAGTGAAAACTGTGATTGGTAAACCATTTCACTGTGTAATCTTGAGCAGTATTCTAAACCCCATCTAAAAGGAATGGATTTCATAATACACCTGTGCTACCTGCTTTGAATACACAATTTTAGTGATCTAAGGGAAACAATTCAGGTAACTAAAGATTAAAAATAAAATACTGTCAGTGAGATATAGGAAGGATAGGAAGAATAGGGCCATAGAGAAATAAAGTTCAATTTTGTCAGCTATTTTTCTTGGTTGCTAATTAAGGATTTTATCATTTTAAGTCAGCTACAGTGTAGATAAAGCTCATGATTTCAGTAAATGTGAATACTTCTACTAAAAAGAAGCAAAAGATAAATTAGGAAATACACCTAGGTTCAGTTCAGTTCAGTCACTCAGTCAAGTCCAACTCTTTGTGACTCCATGGACTGCAACACACCAGGCTTCCCTGTCCATCACCACCTCCCAGAGTTTAATCAAACTTATGTCCATTGAGTCGGTGATGCCTTCCAACCATCTCATCATCTGTCAGCCCCTTCTCCTCCCACTTTCAATCTTTCCCAACATCAGGGTCTCTTCCAACGAGTCAGTTCTTCACATCAGGTGGCCAAAATATTGGAGTTTCAGCTTCAGCATCAGTCCTTCCAATGACTATTCAGGACTGATTTCGTATAGGATGGACTGATTGGATCTCCGTGCTGTCCAAGGGACTCTCAAGAGTCTTCTTCAACACCACAGTTCAAAAGTATCAGTTCTTCAGTGCTCAGCTTTCTTTATAGTCCAACTCTCACATCCATACATGGCTAGTGTAAAAACCATAGCTTTGACTAGACAGACCTTTGTTGGCAAAGTAATGTCTCTGCTTTTTAATATGCTGTCTAGGTTGGTCATAACTTTTCTTCTAAGGAGCAAGCATCTTTTAATTTCATGGCTGCAATCAGCATCTGCAGTGACTTTGGAGCCCCCCAAAAATGAAGTCAGCCACTGTTTCCACTGTTTCCCCGTCTATTTGCCATGAAGTAATGGGACCAGATGCCATGATCTTCATTTTCTGAATGTTGAGCTTTAAGCCAACTTTTTCACTCTCCTCTTTCACTTTCATCAAGAGGCTCTTTAGTTCTTCACTTTCTGTCATAAGTGTGGTATCATCTGCATATCTAAGGTTATTGATATTTCTCCTGATAATCTTGATTCTAGCTTGTGCTTCCTCCAGCCCAGCATTTCTCATGATGTACTCTGCATATAAGTTAAACAAGCAGGTGACAACATATAGCCTTGACGTACTCTTTGCCCGATTTGGAACCAGTCTATTGTTCCAAGTCCAGTTCTAACTGTTGCTTCTTGACCTGCATACAGATTTCTCAGGAGGCAGGTAAAACGGTCTGGTATTCCCATCTCTTTAAGAGTTTTCCATAGTTTGTTGTGATCCACACAATCAAAGGCTTTGGCATTGTCAATAAAAAAGAAGTAGGTGTTTTTCTGGAACTCTCTTGCTTTTTCGATGTTCCGACAGATGTTGGCAATTTGATCTCTGGTTCTTCTGCCTTTTCTAAATCCAGCTTGAACATCTGGAAGTTCATGGTTCATGTATTGTTGAAGTCTGGGCTTGGAGAATTTTGAGCCTTACTTTACTAGTGTGTGAGATGAGTGCAATTGTACAATTGTTTGAGCATTCTTTAGCATTGCCTTTCTTTGGGATTGGAAAGAAAACTGACCTTTTCCAGTCCTGTGGCCACTGCTGAGTTTTCCAAATTTGCTGGCATATTGAGTGCAGCACGTTCACAACATCATCTTTTAGGATTTGAAATAGCTCAACTGGAATGCCATCACCTCCACTAGCTTTGTTCGTAGTTTTGCTTCCTAAGCCCCCCTTGACTTCACATTCCAGGATGTCTGGCTCTAGGTCAGTGATCACACCATCATGATTATTTGGGTAGTGAAGATCTGTTTTGTATAGTTCTTCTGTGGATTCTTGCCACCTCTTGTTAATATCTTCTGCTTCTGTTAGGTCCATATCATTTCTGTCCATACCTGTGTTATACTTAGGTTCTCTCCCTGTAAAGATAATATGGTTTAGAGAATACTGTTATTTATGGTGATAATGATTCCCCTCTTAAAAGCCTATGAAATGAGATAAAATTATCTCACTGAACCTTTCAGAAAAGGTATCTTCCATGGATTCCTAATTGTTAATCATCATTTTCAAGCTAATTTCAAAAGAAAGGGAGAAAAAGTAGATTTGAATGGAGAAATGAGTGCTAGAAAATATAGAATTTTACTTCATTTATATAGTAGAGCATCATCTTGAAGTATATATGAAATGGATCAAAGCTGTTTGTGCTTTGAAAATTGAAACAGTGTTCATCATACATAATTGAACAAAGTTGAAATTTTGTAGGTATGAAACAAACCAGAAAAAAAAAAAAAGCCACAGCTATGATAGCTATTACAGGAAATGGAGGAAATTAATAATAAAAGACAGTACACTACTTCATAAATACATGCTCATCATGAGATTTAGAGGATGAGAGCATTAAGCTAATACCTGATTAATTTAACAATTTAATCCTGGAATTAGAGTACAGATAGTTCAAAACTCATTTGTACCAACCAGAAAAACAGCTTACTTTCATAAAGTAGGGTTTTTAGGCAGTTCTTGTAGATATACAAAGATAATATTCTCTTAAAAAAATTATTACTTAACAAGACATGATTGATGTGAATATTTCTTAAATAACCAAGTTTCTTTATCTTTTTTTTTTTAAGAAAATATATTAAGGAACAAACAGATTGGGGGCATTTTTGCCTTATATCCAGTGATCTTGATCTTGCTTTTTATAACTTGACCTAAGTAACTTGTAGGAGCTATGATTTTTAAAACTACATTATCACTGGGTACATAGATTCAGGGAGGGCAAGGAAGGGTACTTTAAATAGGTCTCTGTATTCATACTCAGTAAGATTTTAGTTAACCTTAATTAGAACATCTTTGAATACCTCTTTGATGCATAAAATAGTATATCAAAACATTTTAAAATAAATTTTGGAGGATTTTTAGAAAGTACAAATAGCAAAAGAATAGTTTACTAGATAGGCTTTTATTTTATATCAAGTCAACATTTGTGAATCACTATTTTTTCCTATCAGCTATTTGGTAGAAGTCCACAATTTGCCAAAATGGTTAATAGGACACAAATATAGACATTTCATGTGATGTACCATGTAAATGTAAACCTTTGTAGTTACATGTTTTTGTAGCAAGAGAATTGTTTTAAAAGGCACGTAATTTATTAGCTATCGGTAGTTTCTTTATTGCCTTGCCGCGCTGCAGTAATAAATAAAAGAAAGTGAACTGATTTTACAAATGGCACACAAGGTGCACATTTTGTGGGGAAAAAAAGTCTTTTTTTAAAGAATTGGCATTAAATCCTTTTTTTGTGATGACAAAGAGGCTAAGAGTGCAAACTGTATTTTCTGTTTATCGAAAACAGTCTTTTTTTCTCGGGGGCATTTTTTCCTATGATCATCAAGGGATTTCAAAAGCAATAAAGTGTGGAATCATTGTTCGACTTGAACAGTATTAAAACTTAGGTTTTAATTTCAGTGAAGTAATAAGATTTGAACCTGTCTCACATTACAGCACTGTAAGGCATTTAGCAATTGTATTTTAAAAGAGGTTTTTAAGATGCAGCTCACTTGTAAGCTCACTGTCTGTCAGTAATTAATAGTTTTTCTTCAGCATAGGCTGTTGTGATCAAACCAAGAAATATCTGAGTTTTTAGTAATACATTATGATAATGGTGAGTGTTTAATCCTAATTAGTCTAAATGTCTAATAATTTTCAGCTTGTGTCTCTGGCTGCTTAAAAAAAGAGAGTGACTTTTAAAGCTACAGTGTGTCTTTGGGCTTTTAAAACTATGAATGTAGGTGTGCATGTATGTTTCAATAAGCTTTACTCTCAGCAAAATTATATGTCAGTTGACTCATTCATTAACCAAGTATTTTATCCTTCAATATCATTTCCTAGTTTTTAGACATTACATCATTTGTGTATGTAGAAACAAGTGCTTTCAGATACGGTATTATATGTACAGCTAAACCCAAACTGACAGTCTGGATTCTTCAGTACTCATCACTAAAACTTACTTTACTTCTCAAAAAAGGTTTTAAAATATGAGCATTTCTATTAGATCAATGTGGCAACATACTTGCTGATGAAAGATTGTAGTTACCATTTTGAATTGCTATTGAAAATAATTGCCTCTACAAAAGGAAACATCTGTATGATAGCACGTGGTTAAAGCTGCCATCAATTTTTAACATTTGAGGGTTGAGCTATGACCTTTTATGATGACTGTGAACAGTAACTGCCTCCATTAGCCATAAGTTTTGTTTCTTTATTTTAGTAGATGGCCTAGGCTGTAAATATTAGAGAATCTAAAATAAATCAACATATTATCCTAAGGATACAGAATGTAAGAGCTATTTGTGGTTGGGAACCTTTGACAGATAGTTTGGATGAAGCAGATGATTGCCTGCCTAGCGTATCTGGTCTGCATTGCTATGCCTGCAGGCAGTTTAGTGCTATGGTTGTATATTGATGTCAGGGTTAGTACTGAGTGGCTAGCAGTGACAGATGTCTATAATTACAGGCAATGCTTCCAGTATTTCTGAAAAGACAGCCTATGTTGAACAATTATCTTATTTCTGCCTTGCCAAAGAGCATGTTCCAATTGCTAGTATTAGAAATGGTGAAGACAGCGCTTCATCTGCTGCCTTGGGACAAATGTGGGAAAAGCACTTGGTTATGAAACGTAAATGCAAAATATTTTTTAACATTTTGAATTAGTTCAGTTCAGTGTTTTCCTAATTTTTATCTTCCCATAATGTTTCTGTTGAAGGAATCTTGAAGTAACAGAAGCACATTTGGCTACTTATTGGGATTTTGTTTTCCCTTAGGCCTGTGTATCTCCCAAGTGCCAGTATCCCTTGCTTTGCTGAATAGATTTGTTTAAGCAAAGTTGGTTTTGAAACAACTTTCTCCAATGTGAATTACATTTTTTTGACTGACTCCCTTCACAAAATTGGAAATACATTTCTGTGGACAATCTCCCACACCTTCTGATAAGAATTGCAAAAGGCTAGACAGTGCTGAAATGTACAAAAATACCTTAGTGCCCTGGTGTCTTTACTGAGAAATTACAATTCTCAATTTTTGTTTTAATCCTTTTTTTTTAAGGCTTCAACCACTTATTGTCCTCTCCTGTCTCCACATGATCACTTCCTTCCATGCTACCACTTAGCCCATTTTCATGATTCATTAGAAATGTTTTCATGCCTGATGGTCGCAGTTCCCTGCCATCTATTTTTTCCTGGTTATTTGCATTTTTCTGAGACCCAGACAAGACACTCGAATACCACAGTCTCTAGTAGATACAGCTGCATCCTTACACAATACCCTCTAACCTTTACATTCCTGAGGTTCCTAAAGTTCATGACAGTGGGTATTAAAACATTATCCATGCTGTAAGTGATACATTCTGTATTTTCAGGTAAAGTAGACTAAGAAATACCTAGGAAATAACATTTGAGATATGTTTATCTCTAACCTTAATCTAACATTTATTGAGTTTCTGCTTTCTGCTTAACTCCACTATGTGGCATTATTTGTTACATTTTCTCCTTCAGTCTTCTCAGCAAAATTCCCTTTAATAGGTAGGATTATCTTCATTTTACAGAATTTTCAAAAGGTTTCAGAAAGGTTAAAAACTTGTTCAGTGTCAGATCCTGAGTTTTCAAGCAAATCATACTCTAAACTTAAGTTTGCTTTCTAGCATATCCCATTACCTACCTTTAGGCATGAGGTGGCGCTAGTGGTAAAGAGCTCGCCTGCCAGTGCAGGAGATGTAAGAGACACAGGTTCGATCCCTGGGTTGGGAAGATCCCCTGGAGGAGGGCATGGCAACCCACTCCAGTATTCTTGTCTGGAAAATCCCATGGACAGAGGAGCCTGGTGGGCTACAGTCCATAGGGTCGCAAAGAGTCAGACACGACTGAAGTGACTTAGCATGCATGTACTAGGCATGATCAGATATAAGTATAATAATTGATGAGACCATTATCAGAAGTTTTATCCCCATATTTGCTGTTTTACTTCCCAAGGAAAAAAATCTCATCTCGACAACCACAAATTGTACCTCTAGTTCTGGCTAGCCGTCCATCATCAATTCAACCCATGGTCTAGTATGAGAGGTCAATATTATATTCGTATATGAATGGCAGACGCTTTCTGTTCTTACTGGACCTATCACACAAAAACTGTGTTGGTAATTTAAAACTAATGATGATGTTCTGGAACCCCTTGTCTGTGTGCATGTAATTTAACAAAGAAAACTCAGAGAACTGGATGAATTTGTTTACCTGAATTGGGAAGACTTTGATAATTTATTGGGCACAGGGAGGTAAATCATCACTTAGCCCGTTAGATGGGAACTTACCCTGGAGACTGAAAACAGGAACTTGTAATGATTCAGAAAAGGAAGGTAGGGGCTTTGAAATCAGGGGCCTGAGTTGCACAGATGAACCCTTGGGACAAAACATCACCTACTGCCCCAGAGCATTCTGTTTTCCTCCTGTCTCCTTTCTCATCACATCTTCTTTTCCTTCTCTGTAAAGCAGACGTTATAGGTAGAAGACACAAGAGTAGGAACTAGGCTGTCTTTCACCAGGACTCTTCCCTCTAATCACTCTTCTTTATACACTACTAAAGCTGCTCACGTACTAGTTTAGAACAAATATCTATTTTCCAGCAGCTAGTCTAGATAAAGTGCAAATAAAAGGGACTGTCATCTTGGTGTATGGCTCGTAACCTTAATGTTAGACTAATGTCTGACTGTAACTTATTTAATAGTAGCGGCCGTTTACTGACCACCTAGTCTTGTGGCTAGTAGCTAATGTTTATTTGGTGTATAGTGTGTGCTAAAAACTTTCCAAGTGCTCCTGCCAGTGCACTGCCAGTGCTATACATGATACAGCATTTGGTGACAATAGTAATAATAGCCACTTATTTATGGAAATTTTACCATGTGCCCAGACTGTTGTAAGTGCTTTACATATGTTAAGTACTTTAACTCTCTCAAAAATTCTGTAAATTAGGTCCTACTGTATCATCCTTTTTTTTTATATTTGAGAAAACTGAGGTGTAGAGGGTAAGCAACTTGTTTGAAATCATTCAGTAATTGGTAGACTCCAACTAGTCTTGGCCTTCCGAATCGCTCTTTAACCACTTTATTGGACTGCTTTCTAATTTGTGATATTTTCATTGTGATATTCTTTCCATTTATAGATAAATAAACTCTTAGAGACTAATTTTACTAGAATCATAGACTTGATTCATTAAATCAAAATATTTATTGAATGCCTTTTACCTGCCAAGCACTGTGCTAGACTCGGAAGGAGCAGTCTCATGCAGAATCCCACATGCATTGCACTACATATGCATTCTGTGTTTCCTCCTGGTTGAAGTTACCTAAAATATGTACTGGGTTAGCTTGTTCATTTCTGTCTTCTTACTGAGAGAATAATATTCTTCCTGGGCAGCTACTTGGTTGGTTGGTTCTTGGTTCACCAGTTAGACTTCTGCATACATTGTAGCTAATTTTCAACATAAAAGTATTCAGTAGTAAGGCTAGGATGGAAGCAGCAGTTAGCTTGTTGCTGCAGATACTGCCTCTTTGGAGAAACCCCAATATTAGTGTTTGAAGACATCAGAAGTCCATCAGAAGGTGAACTCTGATCCATTGCATTTAGGATAAGCTAAAGTTTTCACTACCTAGGCTAGTGAGAGAGAGAGAAAGTAAAAGATACAAAGGACTATAAGATCAACGTTTTTGAGTTAAGTTTGAGAATGTAATAAAAAGATGAAACTAGCTGATTTGAAAGAGTAATAAAAAAATATAGTCATTGGTAGCCTTTTTTGTTCTTTGAGCTGTTATTCCTTTACTCTTTGTGTCAGTTGTCCTTCCTAGAGGGATAGAGAGCTGAGTGGGAGGAAAGTACAGAAGTTGTTTTGAATGTAGGAAATGAGACATGTTTCAGAGAGGCAATATGGAAGCAGTGTCTGTGTGCAAGAGCTGGATTAAGTGGTGGAAAACTCAGTATGATTTAAATGACTACTGAAATGAGTTTCATTTATTAAACATGTACTTTTACCCATCAGAAGGTGACTTGGCCTACTTACATCATTAGCCCCATTGCCACACTTGCATAATTGAGAGTGCCTTGTGGGAAACAACAGTACTAAGAGATCCTTAAAAATAGTTCTGTCAGTTATTATTTATAATTTGTTCTTCTTTAGGGCTATCCTTTAATAATTGGTTTCTTGAATTATTTCATAGAAGCAAATCCATTGTAACCCATATAACCACATCCAGGCTTTGAACAGCACTTCACTATGCCTCTGCTCATAGCCTCCAGAATAAAGTCAAAGTCCCATGAATATTTTAAGTGACAGCCACAAAGATCCTGAGCCATATTCTCCTTGTATCTAAAGTTGGGAAGGCCTTCTGCTCTTCCCTTATTCCTGAAATCCGGTGGCAGGTCCCTAAACTCTGTGCTTTTTAGGTTGTACGCCTGAGGAGTGATGTGTCCAGAGTTCCAGAGAAGGCTTGGAAAGTAGTTAAGGTGAGTTGAGCTGCTGGTTATTGTGGTGGATCACTTCTTTATGCTTATCTCACCACAACCCTAGATTCTTATTTTTAAAATAGGCACATTCACAGTGATAAGTGTAGGGGAACATTGTCTTGATTCCTTTTTTTTTTCACTATGTAATCCTACAGTATGCATGTTTTATAACCAAATAAATGTTCAGTAGTCAGGTAATAAGCGGTATTAACTGTGATGCCTCTGTTTGGTGTGATTGTATAATGTGAAGGTAGCCTAGGTTTCTTGATTATAATACTTCTGAAGTGGCCAATTCTAACCAGTTATCCATGGACAGAGGAGCCTGGTCAGCTACAGTCCATGGGGTCACAAAAGAGTCGGACACGATTAAGCAGCTAGTACACACTTTCTGTTCATACCTGAAAGGAGACAGTTGTGTTAGTTTACACTGAATAGCATCTCTTAATTGAATGGTATCCAGAGCACTTGTATCTGTTGTACCAGAATATGTTTCTGAACACCACTTTTGAAAGGTATAAAGGATTAAACAAAATCATTAATTCCCAATTCCCCGCCTTCTAACAGACTTTATCACTTCTTTGCTCCAGAATGTAATCATGTCATCTTATAAATTTGCTATTGCCAAGAATTATACATCAAATAACCTGAAATGCCCCCTTTAAACTATGATTTCAAAACCTTCTACCAAAATTAATCAAGCTTTCTTCTCATAGCCTTGTGCCATAGGCATGGTTAGCCTCTTATTGTATGAACTTGGAAAGATAATATATTTACTCTCAACTTTACCATGGCTTTAGCCACAGAAGACTAGTTTAACAGAAGCTTGGCCCCAGATATGGAGTGAGTTGGCAGCCAGCAGGAGCAAAGCTGTGTCAGGACAAATGTACACTCCCCATCTTCTCTAGTTGGCTTTCAGCTGGTTGCACCACAGGAGTCTTTCTGTGGACTGTGTGTCGTGTGACCAATAGCTGGTGCTCTCGACCCGGCTCCCTCTTGGCTAGTGAAGGCCTGTCGGGAGACATTAGGTTCATGCTGGTGGAGATCCTGAGTCAGTGGCTCCCTAAAGGAAAATGAGGCAAACAGCCAGCTTCTGTTGAACAGGTGGTAGTTAGACCTTAGATCGGCCATGGGTGGGAAGAAAAGAATCTCTCCAAAATTACCAGTATTACTGGCTTTTGCACTGTACCTGTACCCCTCCTTGTAATAAATGATTGTTTAGAAACTAATCCAAAATTCTCTCTGGCAGCATCTGGAGCCCTTCTTTAGCTGTCTGGATTTGGGCCCAAGTTAGGAATGGAAACCCCACTGGGGTGCAAGCAAAAGAGGAAGCATGTTCTTAGCCATGCATCAGTGGAGGCCCCTACTGGGAGAGGGGATTATCACAAGGCAGCAGGCAGCCCTGCACCCCAGCCTGCTGAGTTCATGCTTTGTGCTACAGGATGTGGAGCGAAGGAAATGTGAGGCCAAAGTGATCGCTCCAAGTTTTCTTATACAATAGCTTATTCAAGCAGATTGGGAACGCCTCTTAAGAGATTTGTTAGGTACATGTCCCCTTAGCAAGATGGCCACCACAGATGGTAGGTTCAGATATTCTAACTGAAATAAACTCTTAACATTCATATTTATTTTATTTTTCCATAACTAGCTTTTGTTTATCAGATGTCATTCTGTATTCAAACTGAAAGAGGCAAGCAGATTCCTAATCTTTTACTGCTTGGTTTCCAATATAAATTATGGTTTTAAAATTAACTTTTGGCTAAAGATTGTTTTACCTAATTTTGGTCCTTATTTTGTGCTGTTGCTTTAAATGATATGGAAAAATTAGCCAAGGTTAACGTGGCTCTATTCAGTATCACTAAGTGTATGTATTTAATATACAGCAATGATTCTTGCACCATTAATTCTCTTGGTCACAAGTTACTTGTGATGATAATGTTTTATTCTGCTTCAGACATTAACAAGAGAGCTCAGTATCTTTAGTTCCAAACTGCCTAGATCCGAGTCATTAAACACTCTTCTTCGTTTCCTCCTGCCCCTTTCCTTTTATCCCCTCCCTTCCCCTTCCGTTTAATGGGCTCACACAGAGAGCGCTGCATCAGCCTCAGGGGCACTTTGAAGCCTGAGAAAAAACGTGGAAATTGGTTTCTTACTCATAAGAAGTGAGTTCATACTCAGTGCCAAAATTATTTTCTAAGGAACGTTAATGTTTTTATTATATTGAATCCTCTCCAGTGACAGATTTTGTTTTACCAAATTAGATTCAGTTAAAAATCTTGATTTATAAGTCATTTCAATAGATTAAAACAATACTTTAAAATTTATAATTGTTGAGTTTTTAAAATTTTATGGTACCAATTTTGTATTATTGGATGTGAATTCTTTTATACTGAATTGGTTCAGGAAATAAATCATGTGTTGGCAAAATATTTTGTTGATTTCCACAGCACTACTAATTTTCTACACTGAGCCTGCTTATAAAAGCTCTTTGAGAAGTTATAACATCTTAAACATTTATAGAAGGCCCAAGGGGATTAACTTATTGTAATTTTCTGAAGATTCATTATCCAGAATCTTAATTCATTATAACAACTCTTATGAAAACCTATAGAACCAGCGTTTTCTCTTATTTTCTTATTTGTGCAGAATGAGAGATTCATTGTTCTGTTTAATTTGTTTCATGTGGTGCTTTTGAGTACATTTCATAGAGGGCTGTTATTGAATTTCTGTGACTGTCATTATATATCCATACAACCTTTAGGAACTAATATTCTGGGTTTCCCAGTCCTGTAATCTACTTCAAATTTAAGGATTGACATAATTAGTTTCTTCAAAGTTATAACCAGAATGTTAGAGACAGCACTGCAGATACCCAAGACCAAGGATTAGGATTGGAAAAAAAAGGCAATTTAAAAAATTATCACAGCGCATGCTTTTGTTCTTTATTAAATTTATAGCTCAAAATCTTATTGCTGTTTGTGTGTGTATTCCCTTGTCTGGTTTTCTTATCTTGTCTGACTTCTTTTTTAAAAACCAGATTAAGATCATTTCAAGTACCTGCATATGCTCAGGCAATATTTGTCACTTGTTTAGTTTAGAAATTAAAGAACGTATTGGGTCACTGAAGCATTATACATGTATCCAAATGCTCTCTTCTGGAGTTTAAAAGAAGCTCTACAGTAAAATGAATAGAGATAAGAAAACATATTAAGACAGTGTTTTAGGAGCATGCCTTCTTGTGTCTAATAATGTTAATTTCTTACATTTCTAATGACTTCCTGTATTTCAAGAACCAGAGAAATGGATGACTGGTTAAAATGTGTAATATTCCTAGCTTCTAAAACAATGACTATCTAGAAGTAGAAATAATTTGGTTTTGTATCATGAAAATTTGAAGCTTTATGCTTTTAACAAATGCCGTTTCTAACCATGATTAGAATGTGTTAACTGGGACTTCCCTGGTGGTCCAGTGGTTAATAATCTGCTTTACAATGCAGAGGACCCAGGTTCAATCCCTGATCTAGGAACTAAGATTACACATGCCGTGAAGCAACTAAGCCCATGTACGGCAACAGAGTGCCCCTGTGCTGCAACCAAGACCTGAAGCAGCCAGATGAACAAACATGAAAACAAGAGTGTGTTAATTGATTGAACATACACAAAGATTTCAAAGTTAATACAAATTTTACAGGGTTTTTTTGTTTTCACCTTTTTTTCTGTGTGAAAGTCTTCAAGGTAAGCACTTAACCATTCTGCTACTTTTTATGTAATCATTTTTCTCTTGGAAAGGTAGTAGCTGGCAATACTAGCATATACTAGAAAGGGTTTGGAGAAGGAAATGGCCACCCACTCCAGTATTCTTGCCTGGAAAATTCCATGGACAGAGGAGCCTGGTGGGCTACAGTCCATGAGGTTGCACAGAGTTGGACATGATTGAGCCCATGTCTACATTAGAAGGGGTCCCTGAAAGGGGTTGGGGAGTGAAGCAGCATTTGTTGGATAGTACTAAATACCAGGCTCTGTTAGGTACCATCATTTAATCTTCCCTAAAGCCCATAAGGTAGGTCTTATTATCATTCTTGTTTTTTCAGATAGGAAACCAAGGTTTAGAGACTTTAACACCTAATTAGTGGCAGAACTCAAATCCAGTTATCTTTGGGACCAAAACCTATGCTTTTCTGTGTTGCTAAGTTTATCCAGACAGTGTACTAAGTACTTCTGGAGATGTAAAAAGAAATAGACATTTTCCCTGGCCTCAGGCAGCATGAAATAATGGAGGAAATTCATATTAACATGGAAAATTATTAGTACAGCAAGATGATATTCTGTTATGTGAAAAGTGCCATTAACCGGCCTGCAACAATGGATGCTCTGAGTATCCAGAGGAGGAAAGAGAGCTCTTCTTAGAGAATCTACAAGGAGAGCTTCTTCCTGAAGTATTATTTAAGCATTGAAATTACTTCTTTCTATAGTAAACAAGGACCTACTATATAACATAGGGAACCATGTTCAATATCGTGTAATTATCTATAAAAGAATCTGAAAAAAATATATATCTCTCTCTATGTATGACTGGGTCACTTGCTGTATACCTGAAACTAACACAGCATTGTAAATCAAGTATACCTTGATTGAAAGATGATAATAATTGAAAAATGATAATTTTTAAAAACTACATCTTTTTAAATAATGAAATTTTGCAAGTGGTCACCTGAGTGAGTGGAATTTGGAATATGTTATTTTTACAGAAAAAAAAAGTTCTTTGTATAAAAAGACACTTTTTTTGGTTTTTTCCTTTTGTTAAAATAATTATGAATGAAATGGAATCAGCCAAAATGTGCATTTTTGTTATACATGCAACAGTTATTGAGTAATAAGGATGCAAGATGAAAGAGTATCATCTCTGTCCTCAGGGAGTTTGTAGTCTAATAGAAAAGCCTGCATCTTTAAAGAAGAGAGGGAGGAAGGCACAGATGGACAGGCAAAACTAGATGACAGTGTGTGCACCTCTGGCTATGCAAAACATGCAGCCAAAGGCATGGCGGTTGATGCAGCTTCGCTGTACCCTTCAGAGAAAGATGGGCAACCAAATGGGGTTACTAGTCTTTTATTTCTTAGATATTTGCTTAGTTTTCACTATGATCAAATTATCTTAATTGATTATGAAATAAAAGATTAGGACTCTGTGAACTGAAAAGTGAGCTTTTTTCCTTTTCTTTCATTCCTATGCCAACTTCTGTATTTTTCTTTAAAATGAGTGTGTATTGTGATATAGTTTCTTCTTGCTGTTATAAAAATTATTTTGGGTGCAGTGTTAGAAGTTTTAGAAAATGTTGAAAATCCCTAAATACTGTGTTAGAATTTTTTCGGTAGAAAGCTTTCATTGAATTGTGCTTTATGATAAACAGTTTTATAGATACTTGCTCACTGGACAAATTAGTCCTCACTCCCAAATTATGTGTATGTATGGATGGCATCACTTACTCGATGGACGTGAGTCTGAGTGAACTCCGGGAGTTGGTGATGGACAGGGAGGCCTGGCATGCTGCGATTCATGAGGTCGCAAAGAGTCGGACACGACTGAGCGACTGAACTGAACTGAACTGAATGGTATAACTGCGTTTCAAATGTTTAAAGACATTTTCATATTATCTGCATGCTCTCTGAATTCATGATAAGGTACCTTGGAAAATGTGAGATGGTCTTTTAACAGAAATGCAGTAATCATACATTGATTTTAAATGACCCTGTCACACATGAAAACAAATCAGATTGTTGCTCTTAATGAGCTTTTCAATTTACTATTCAGTAGATCAGATAAGTGGATTTAAGAGGTAATGATCCTGTTTAGTACTCAAGCTTGACTGTCAGATCCTAGTAGTGGAGAGAAATCCCTAGGGACAAAAGCGTTGACACAGTTCTAGATGGGATAATGGGAATCAAAGCTAATGGATGATAAAAGGAATGGTGCAAGTTACAAGGATAATTGTGGATTAAAGCACTGCCATGTGTCAATGTTGACTGTTTTTTTAGCATCTTATTGGGTCATATCTGATGCTTTGAGAAGCTGTTTTGACAACAGAGCACAATAGACCTGCCTACTTAGATTCTTTCTTTTTTGAATGCCAGAGACACAACAGAAAACTTCCTCATAGGAACTATCAATTTAAAAATATTTTTAATATGTTTAAATGTTTTAAATGTTTAAAGTCACATTTTTGTTAGTTTTATTATTCAGTGTAGCATGGGGCAAAATCAAATTAATTTGATCTTTGCCATAAAAATTAGCATTTGTAAAATCTTGAAAATGTAAAATTTTTTTTTACAAAAATAGAAGGTAGTAGGAGATATGGACACCCAAACAATTACAGTGTGAAAAGCACCATGCTAGAGAAATGGACCAGAAACTATAAGAACATAAAGGAGAGTGCAACCTGGAAATGGAAGGAGGATTCAGAGATGACTTCTGAGTGAGAATCAGAGGAAGAGAAGGAAGGATGATTCAGAAAAAATAAACAGCTTGTGAACATATAGAGTTCTGTAATTGCATGACAGGCCTCAGCATTTCAAAAGTATTTCATTGTGACTTTAAGTTGAGGGAAATGATAGAAGATGAAGTAGGTTGGGGCCAAGTTGTGAAGGGCCCTGTGTGCCATAATCATATCGATATCAGGTTTTCTGAGGGACCCAATTTATTCCCATTCACGAGAGATTTTAGATCACGTTAAGATAAAGGACACTTCCCTTTTTACAACCATTCTTCCTTGGAGTCTACTATGTGCTGAAAGGTTTCTGATGATTGAGGATTTGATGGTAACTAACTTCTGTAGGTTCTTTCTCCCTAGCTCCCTCTTTCTAGCAGACATCTTTCAAAACAGTGATAGCTTTGATCATACAAGAGATGAAGGCCTATTTTCATGAGCAAAGTCACAGATAGTATAATTGAAACCTTTTTTAATTAGGGCTGAGAAGTTAGCAAAAGTTAACAGGAGTTTGAAACTCCATCTTCCTTTCTTTCTCTCTTCTCCAGCTTCTCCTCTCCACCTTTCTGCCCCCTCTTTCACCTGCCCCCCTTCTTTCCCCCCTTTTCTCCCCCTGATTCACTCTACTGGCCTGAGGAGCTTCTGGTCATAGGACTTAAGTCAAAAGCTTGGAACACAAACTTCTCGTTAAATAATGTTTAAAAGCCAAGCATGAGATCTCTGCAATTGGACCACTTTCCTCCCCTGTATTACCATGTAACTCTGGATGATGTGTGTTATCCTGTGATTTGCATCTCACCTTCACAATCAATGACATTATATCAGGGCAGTGTTTACATACGAAAAACAAAAGGCAGAATAAGTGAAAGCTGAGTTGCCATACCATAGGAAACAGGCAGATCAGGAGAAAGTAAGAGGACAGAATCACAGGGGATCAAATCAGAGATGAGAAATCCCATACAGCTGGTGTCTGGCAGAGATAACCTGGAATCACACCAGAGCATCGGGGAGTGTGAAGGTGTCAACCCACCTCTCAGCTTTGCCAGGCTATTAGGGAATATTCCATTGGCTGCCAGTGGCATTTTCCCACTTGTAGTGGGATATGTATTTATAAGCTCAAGGTGACTGGGGTTGGGACTGAAATGTTACACCCCAAACTCTGCAACCAGCACACCCTAATGGAAAGCTTAGTGGATTCTCAGGCCCTGGTGTATTCAGCAGAGAATCCCTGAGTCTGGGATTTCAGTCTCAGCGTGGAAAGTAAGACCTATCTCTATATTTGGGGAAACTTGTTGAGAGAGATTTGAGGAGAATTTCTATAAATTCTTTAACTTCCTCTTATTTTTGTAATCCTTATTTTTATAAGTGCCTAACATAATCCTGAATTATTTGACAGCTTGCCAAAACCTGGAATAGATGGAAATTTTTTTAATGTTGGAATCTTTTATTGAGGCACTCTACTTTCTAGCCTATCTTTGAGATGAGTTTGTTACCACTTTGAAAAAAAAGAAATCATGTGGTATGCTGGGACTAAAATTAGTAGGTGAATGTGGGTTTTTGTGGGTGTATATATATTTCAAATAAGGGCAGTGCTTCCTGGAAGAAAAAGAGGAGTTAGAAAAAATTTTTAAAACTTTTTACTCTGTTTTCCCCACTTGTTCCCTGCATCATTGTGGATACAACAGTGTATTAAATCTTTACATTATTCAGTTTGAATAGTCTGTAGAAAATATACATTAATGATAACGTTTTGACAATTAAATGTTTTCATGCAGGTATATGCCCGTATGTCAGAAGTCTTAGGAATAACAGATGACAACCATGTTCTAGAAACATTCATGACGAAAATGTGAGTCCCTGCTTTGGTTCTTTGATTTTTCTTTTGTTGTATTGCTTTGATCTTTTTACTGTGCTTAAATATCTTCATAAACATTAATTTTTAATAGTAGACTTTTAAAATTATGCTTTACTTTTAGAATGGTAGCATTCTTCTTATCTGAAATTTAATTTCACATATTTAAAATTCACCATCCAACAGGCATTGTTATTTGTCAAGGTGTCCATACAACTGCAGTATGCAGTATCAAAACATAGGTTTGAGAAGTTTACAGACTTTGTTGAACTTCAGTTCAACGGGCAGCCATTTTTAAATTAAAACAAAGTACTCAATTTTAAAGACCAACTCAAGAGATTATTACAAATTGGAATCATTGAGGGGATTTGGTTGCCTTCAAACAGGGCATTCACTGATTCCAGTAGAAACCTATGGCTATCAGAGACATGATTTTGGAACCTGCCCTTAAATTAGCCTTGTAATATTAGTAGAATTAACTAGTTTCTGGTCAAGAAATAATGTTGTACACTTAGCCTAAGGTTCTATGCCTCCACTTGACACCTTACTTCCTCTGTGTAACAGATAGATGGGTAGCACTGTCTTACTTGCAGGGAAGCAAGGTAAACATGATCATAAGAAGTAAGTTTTGGAACCCCAAACTTGATGGTTCATTTCTTGGCAGTAAGTGTAAGTCTCTACTTGACTTCCTTTGAAATTGCTGTTGTCACTCCCTACTGTGTTTGTTTTGGATACAAACTTAATGTTTCTTTTGTGAAACATTTAGGCAAGTTTAATTTGCAGAAATAAATTTATAGAATTATAGACCATTTGGAGAACAGTGTTGCTTGTGCATCGATTGTGTATAATTTTGAACATGAAATAAAAAGAAGAGAACATGTTCCATTGGTATTTAAACTCACTTCGTGAGGTATTTGTGATGTAGGTCAACTTACATGAATAATGTGTATTTCCATGTTCTCCCTACACAAGCAAATACCTTAATTATAATTAAAAACTTTTTTTCCATAGTGTTACAAACCTTAAATACTGGGGAAGATGTGAGCCTGTAATTTCAAGGACGCTTCAGTTCCTAAATGACCTTTCTGTTGGATATCCTTTTTACTGTATCTGATAATGTACACAAACAAACCTAACAAGTGCATTCTGTTGGCCAGGTATTTTCCTTATTTATAATTTTTCAAGTGTTTTTCTTAAGTAAAAAGCATTTCATTTAGCCTTATCTATAAATGCATAATTTTGAAAGATTTATATTAGCTACATAATATGAAACATTTTATTCAGAGTCACAATTGAATTTATATGGATATATAGATTTCTAACTAGCAAAAGTTACGTTTATACCCATCCAGGTTTATAAATGGATACATAAGAAAGTAGGCAACCACATATGTTTTAATCCATGATTTTTCATAACTGTCAGGATAGTGTTGTTTTAAAAGAACACATATAACTAATCTTAAGAAGGTCAGTATATTCTAAAAGCTGTTATTTTATAAAAACTGAATTCCTAAGAGTCAGTATTTCTTCAGTGTTCATTTCAGTTGAAATGAATATTATTTTCTCTAGTTAATAGGCACAAAGGAGTATCGAAAAGGGCATTATAAGGCTTTTGACCACTTCCTTGATTATTTCCTGTACCAAATCAACATCTTGTTTACTCTAAAATAAGATTTCCCATTACACATTAAATGGTTAGGTCTCTCTCTACCAGACTTTTAAAATCTAAAACCAGAATCACCCCTTCTTATTAGACCATAGTTGACAGCATTGTAATGTTTCTACCAATGAGAGAGAAGCATGTTGATTATCTTTTATATGTTAGCTATCAAATATATAGGAGTTGTGGAAAATAAGTGTTAGTTTAGTTAACCACTAAGATTAGCTGATATTTTAATACAAAGACAGCATTCTGAAAATGGGTGGCATTGGACAGAAATCTTTAACGTGGGTTCACTCCAGGAATATGTTTGTATTAGTTAAGTTTAAAATTGTGTTCCTTGGCAAACCATAAAAGATTTCCAAAGTATTAGACACCCACTTTTGTGCTGGAATTTAATATGCAACTTTTTATTGGAAAATAATCGTCCTTGTCTGGCAAAATCCACCATGCAATATTTCTGTTAGTAGGTATAATGCAATAAAGACAGGGAGGGCTATTTATCACTACAAATTTTGAGGATTTCAGGATTCTTTTTATTATTTTAATATATTTCTTTGATATTAAATCAGAAAAATGATAAATTACACCTGTCCAGGCTGTTTTTCCTTTTTACTGGAAAGTGATGTACAACCCAATTCCAGTGGTCATTTTGGCTTTTTAAGATATGTATTTTTTCTTATTAAAAAAAAAAACTCAACCTGTATTTTTTTAATAATAATGCTGAAATACTCTTTATTTCTAACATATGAAGTGGTTTATAAGTACTTCCTAGTATTGCAAACTCTGGCCTTTTCACAATGTATTACTTTGAGAACATATTATCTGGAAAGAAGCCTATGTTATTTTATAGCACATATCTGTGTTTAGATTTACCCTATTTTTTAGGTTGAAATTGAAATCTAATATAAAGTTAATTTGATTTGTATTCTTTTTTGTTTAATTTACATAAAGTCTAATTTATTTGTATCTGCTATTTAAAATCCTTTCCTATCATTTACATCTTTTATATATTCTTTAATCCTGACTATAATCTTCTATTTTACAAATCACTTATTGCTTTTGAGCACTCCTTTTTGAAGTTAATAAAAAATCATATTTTCCAAAAGCTTATTAGATAAAAGTTTAAAAGCTGTAACATTTTAAACCAAGGGATGGGCATAATTTCAACTTGGGTACATTGATTTATATTTTTTAACAATTATTTCAGGTTTGCATATTTAGAAATATATATTAACTCAATTTGATTTCAGTGCTCAGTTATTTGAATTATAAATCATTATGTCCCTTCTAGCTGATCAGTCATGAAACATCTTTGAATTCATTTACATAATGGAATATGTGAGTGGTGTATCTATTTCAGTGCAGTTGCTGGTTACCTAATGCATGTTTTGTTGTTTCTAATCGATTTCTTTATTGTAATGTGTTTTTAAATCCTGATTTTAAAGCAATATGTTATTTCTGTGTTAAAAATAAGATGGCTCAGTGATAGAAGCAGTCATGCAAGATAAAAATCATCACCAACTGACCTTTATAAATGGAAATCTGTTTATATATTAATATTCAAGTTATTTGTCTTGAAAATGCTAGTAACAAATGAAAAGCATCTTACTGTAAAAAATTTTAATGTCCCTTTTATAATACATGTTTTCAAATAATTATTGTTTTGTTTTTTGTATTTTTATCTTCTTCAGCGTGAATCTTACTCATTATGTATGGTCCTCAAAGCCAGTCTCTGAATTTTGGTGTTCTTCTATCTGACTGCTTGTTTAGGAATTAAAATCACAAAGGTCCTTATTTTTAGGACATACTAAAAGCCTCATGTTTATTTACGTAAGGCAGTCATCTCAAACTTCAGTGATAGTCAGAATTTCTGGAGTTCTTGTTAAAATACAAATTACTGGACCCA
Source organism: Raphicerus campestris (assembly GCA_006410735.1). Taxonomy (NCBI): domain Eukaryota; kingdom Metazoa; phylum Chordata; class Mammalia; order Artiodactyla; family Bovidae; genus Raphicerus; species Raphicerus campestris. The sequence continues at coordinate 209,698 of SJYW01018235.1, forward strand.
CTCCCCCCAGAGCCTCTGTTTTAACAGGTGTTAGACCGAGACCTGAGAATTTGCATTTTCACTAGTTCTCAGCTGATGCTGGTGGCTCGTAGACCATATTTTGAAGACTTCTGCCTTAAGTTAATTAGAAAATAGAACTGAATGTCCTCAACAGAAAATCAGAATATTTCTCCTACAGAATCTTCTCAGGGGAAGTTTGTCTTCACTTAGAAAAGGCAGATTTGACATTTTTAGAAGTAGTCTGGTTTTCTAAATAATAATGTGTGTGAGGAGGCCACCATTGTGTTAAGTCCCCAGATTGTAACTGGAAAGCCCTTGTTGAATTTATTCCAAGGTTTCTGTTGGTAAATTTGAAGCTTTCTAAATTGGCAAGTCTGTTGTAACTTTAAAATCCATTGGCCTTTTTTTTTTTTTTTTTTTTTTTTTTTTTTTTTTGTTTTCCC
>SJYW01018235.1:216571-249230 GCA_006410735.1 Raphicerus campestris
AGAATGTAATTAAAAGGCAGTGAATCTGGCCTGGGTACAAAGTGCACAGATGCAATTCTGCAGAAAATGTGTCTTTGGCAGATGAGATTCTTCCTGTGAATGTTCTGTTTATTGCTACCATAAATATTCTATTGTCAAAACATGACTTGCTGTTTATTAGTAGCACTGACAGGAAGATTCCTATTAATGGCAGCATTCTTATTACCTATAGACCCTGTCACTTTTAACTTTGCAATTCTAAAAGAATTTTATTTGGTAATTACTTAAGATATTTCTTAGCTTATTGATCCCTACCCCTGTTTAACTGAGTGGAGTTTGAGTGGCAGTTCTGCTCAGTGACTTACACTGGAAAAAATCGTGTGCCTCTTTGTAAGCAAGGAGAGACTTGCTGCCTATCAACCTTGATCTCGTTTCATCCTGCCAGAAACACACAGTGCATCGAGCACCCACTGAGAGCAGTGCACTGAGGAAAATACGTACATGCAGCCACTACCTTTAGAAAGTGTACAGTCTAGTTTGGAGATAAGCAAAATGCACAGTTGCTTAACCTGCAACTGGAATGGGTTGCCTTGAGTCAGAGGGGCTTGAATCTAAATCATACTTATTGCCTGTCTTTTGGAAAGTTTAACTTCGTTTTTATAGTTTGTTTCCTCATTTGAGAACTAGAGTCTATCTCGTGGGATTGAAAGAATTAACCTGAAAGTAGTGAGCATTCTATAAATGTTCAGGCTCTGTCTCTGTGTGTCGTCTCCATAACTTATAATTGGCAAAGACAGGTACATCANGGGATTTTCCAGGTAAGAGTACTGGAATGGAGTGCCATTGCCTTCTCCGCAGGTGGTTCTAGAGGTAGGTAAAGCATCCGCCTGCCAATGTGGAAGACGTGGGTTCGATCCCTGGTTGGGAAGATCCCTTGGAGTAGGAAATGACTACCCACTCTAGTTTTCTTGCCTGAAAAATTCCATGGGCAGCGGAACCTGGTGGGCTCAAAGAGTTGGGGTCACAAAGAGTTGGACATTACTGAGCTGACCCTGTAAGGAGAATGAATGTAAAATGTGACAACAAAAGGAACAAATGTTATTTTATTTTCAAGGCATCCCATTCAAACTAGTCACTAACAATCTGAATGGAGAAGGCAATGGCACCCCACTCCAGTATGCTTCCCTGGAAAACCCCGTGGACGGAGGAGCCTGGTAGGCTGCAGTCCATGGGGTCACTAAGAGTCAGACACGACTGAGCAACTTCACTTTCAATTTTCACTTTCATGCGTTGGAGAAGGAAATGGCAACCCACTCCAATGTTCCTGCCTGGAGAATCCCAGGGACGGGGGAGCCTGGTGGGCAGCCGTCTATGGAGTTGCACAGAGTTGGACACGACTGAAGTGACTTAGCAGCAGCAGCAGCAGCAACAATCTGAAACTGATAGTTAAATTACCTGGGATTATCAAGTAATTAAATTTAATTAGTTAAGCAAGTTAAAATTTTCCTTCATATCATATTGAGGTTGATACTGGATCTTACAGATTTGAAGCTTTACTTTATTCTCAAATTTAACCTGAAAGATTTATGTTTTCCTGAATTTATATCAAATTATGCTTATGGCATTTATGCTTGTGCTTTTATAAGGACAAAATGCTAGCATTTTAGCATTACCTGGACATGAGGTTTGTTCTCTGTTATCCGATTCAACCAGGGAGGGCTTGCCTGCAATCTGACATTTGTATTCATGTTAAAAGTTCTGATATTTGGAATCACTCATATTCAGTCATGCCATGTTCAACAGCATGTCTTTAAAAATAGCATAAAATGCATAAAAATAATAAGGGAAAGAGATACTAGCAAATGTGATGCTTCAGTTAATGTCACACTAACCCGAGGATATGGGAAATGTCAATTTTCAGTGGTTAAGGCAGACCACAGATGTGTGCATAATTCTAGGAAAAAATGATTATGTAAAAAAGTGATGATCTTTTATTTGCTATTTGCTCACTTCTTGGTTATCTGTATAAAAAATCAAGGGACACAGGCAGAGTAACTTTCTGGTCTTTACTGGCACAATAAGGTAAATTCTTGGAAGAAATATGAGAAAAAATAACTTTCCATTTTAAAAAATAAGGTTTGTCATGTACTTGCTTAATGAATGACATTATTTTGATGAAAAAAGGCAAGGTTGCTGCTGCTAAGTCACTTCAGTTGTGTCCAAATCTGTGTGACCCCATAGACAGCAGCCCACCAGGCTCCCCCATTCCTGGGATTCTCCAGGCAAGAACACTGGAGTGGGTTGCCATTTCCTTCTCCGATGCATGAAAGTGAAAAGTGAAAGTAAAGTCACTCAGTTGTGTCTGACTCTTTGCGATCCCGTGAACCACAGCCTACCAGCTCCTCTGTCCATGGGATTTTCCAGGCAAGAGTACTGGAGTATGGTACCATCGTCTTGTATTCTTTTTCCAGTAGAATTCCATAACTATTCTCTTTTAGGGAAAATAAAAAAAAAATTTCCTCCAACACTATATATCCAGGTAGTAACTGACTTGTTTTTTTCTATGTAAGATATGATACAATTTGATTACAAACAATTAGCTAATTTGTTATCAAACAAAAAGGTTTAATAGATTATATTATATGAAAATTCATTGAGATAAAAAATTGAAGTTATTAGATGATTTGTATTCCAACTTTCAAATATTATGGGTGTGACAAAATACTTAAAGTAACAAAATTATATTTGAGTAAGAAGCCAACTGAACCTGAAATGCAGAGGATTTAGCTAAGGAAAAGAAGGCTGTACTTAAAATTAGATTCCTAATTTGATTCCTCAAGAGGCTGTAGAATTTTTTTTCCCCTGAAAAATAGCTATGCTAGAGCTTTGAAAGTATGGCATGGCCTTTGAAAATGCCATTAGCTCTGCCAAGTAGAGTATAGAGGGCTTGACTATCCTTGAATGACTTTTCAGAGTAGAAATTTAGACAGAGAAGTATCTAAAAAATTTTTCTCCCAATGGTACATCATGTAAAATAGTAGGGCCATTTAAATATTTGGGGAAAACGGAATGGATTCTTTTGTTAGATACCTATGGGATACTTTTCCTGTTATAAACCTCTCAAATTTCACAAGTATATTAAGTTATCAAACGCTCTGAGAAGTTCTACAGTCAAGAAAGCTGTTTACCCTTGTTTGACACAGAATTTTTAAAAGTATTTAACCATGGAATCGCTTTATTATAAGGTACTCAGAGAAACTAGCATTTTGGGTAAAACAAATTAGGTGTATTGACTGACAGTGCAAAAAAGTAACTACATTTAAAAGATGACCTTGATTATAAGGTATTAAGGACTTCCACAGGTACTCATGCATATTAATGTATTTGCATATGTAGTATCTGTGTTCTATTTTCCCTTGATAATCATGGAATAAGTTTTCCTTATTTCTGTAACCAACCACTTTCCTTTATAAGTTTCTCCAAAATTACATATGTTTATCAAGAATTTTCCTTTCAAACTTTGTTGAACCCACTTCAGTCAGGCTTTTGCTCCTATCAGTTCACTGAAATAGCTGTCATAGGCAATGGTGACCTTCATGGCATAAAATGTATTGATCTCTTTTCAGCTTGACTTTACGGTAGCATTTTTGACATAATTGATCACCCTCTTCTTTTTAAAAGCTTCTCCAGTTAGGTTTCAAGACACTAGGTTTTTGGTTGCCCTGCCTAATGGCTACTTCTTTTAGTCTCCTTGGTTGGTTCCAGAGAGCCATAAGATCACTGGACCACTTCTCATTTATTCAGCTTCCATTGTCCAGATAAGCTCATCTGTTTGTTGATGAGTCTCATATAAATCTTTTCTAGACCCCTAAGTCTCCACAACTGTTTTTTTCCTATAATTTTATTGCATTAGTTGTTTTTATTTTGATAAATGTAATATAGTCCAGTTTATAATACACTTTATGACTTTAATATAGCCATGACTTTTCAAAGTTCATAGCTTTTCCACACTGATATTTAATAGACACTGCAAATTCAAAGTGTCAAAACAAATCCTGAAACTCTCTGTTATACTTGCTCATTTTGCAGTCTGTCCCATCTCAGTAAATAGCAACTCCATTTTCTCTTATATTATTGCTGGTTCAAAACACACTTTGTCATGTGGGACAGTGATTCAGTGGCTCAAGGCATCATCTGCCAGTTGACACCATTGTATTTCATTTCTATAAGGTCATCTGTTTTGGTAACTGATATGGTGAGAACCGGAGAAGGCAATGGCAACCCACTCCAGTACTCTTGCCTGGAAAATCCCACGGATGGAGGAGCCTTGTAGGCTGCAGTCCATGGGGTTGCTAAGAGTCGGATAAGACTGAGCGACTTCACTTTCACTTTTCACTTTCATGCATCGGAGAAGGAAATGGCAACCCACTCCAGTGTTCTTGCCTGGAGAATCCCAGGGACTGGGGAGCCTGGTGGGCTGCCGTCTATGGGGTCACACAGAGCTGGACACAACTGATGCGACTTAGCAGCAGCATCAGCAGCATGGTAAGAACAATGAAACTTTTAGGCATCAAGTTTCCTTAACTATAAAGTAGATTCCTGCTTCCTTAATTTTAAAGTAGGTTCCCTGTTGATAAGTAACCAGATGATTTTGCTGTCAGAAACGTGGTAGGTGGATAAGAAAAATCCAAATCCAGAAACGTTTTTTTTTTTTTTCTTTTCCAGTGAGCCGAATCTCTGCTGGAAATAGTTTAGTGTAATGAGCAAGCTATCAAGTGGATGACTAGATGATTGATTCTAGGTATATATTGATTTCATATTGATCTGTCATGTTGGCATCCTGATATTTAGCAGTGATAGTATCCATATCAACTTGGGTACAGGGGGACGTGTTTAACTGGGCTCCTATCTCGCCTCTATCTTTGCCATGCCAGCACTTCATTTGTTAGCCCATTGTGAAAGTACTGGGCTTAAATGAGATACTGTGAAGAAGAGGCTACATGTCATCCACAGAGTGGATGATTATTATAATCGTCTGCCTGATTATTGAGAACTTTTGTGACAATGGATGTGAGCATTCAAGGTTACAAACATCTTTCCCCACTGAAACTATTTCAACAGATCTGCTCAGATAGATACCTTCTCTTAAACCAGTTTGTTGTTAATCTTCAAATTAAGAAAAAAAAATTTTTTTTTGGAGTACAGGTGCTTTAAAATGTTGCATTAATTTCTACTGTACATCAAAGTGAATAAATTATATGTATACATAATACATATGTATACATATACATAAGTCCTTTTTTTGGACTTCCTTCCCATTTAGATCACCACAGAGCATTGAGTAGAGTCCCCTGTGCTACACAGTGAAAGTGAAAGTGTTAGTTGTTCAGTGTGGACTGTAACCCCCCAGGTTCTTTAACATCTGAGCTACAATTCACTTAAATCCTATTGTGTCATGCATGTGTGCTAAACTGCTTCATTCCTGCCCAGCTCTGCAACCCCATGGACTGTAGTCTACCAAGCTCCTCTCTCCATGGGATTCTCCAGGCAAGAATACTGGAGTGGGTTGCTGTTTCCTACTCCAGGGGATCTTTCTGACCCAGGGATCAAACCCGGGTATCTTGCCTTGTAGGCAGATTCTTTACCATCTGAGCCGCCAGGGAAGCCCTGGGCCTATGCAGTGGGTTCTCCTTAGTTACCCATTTTATACATAGTATCAGTAGTGTATGTATGTCAATCCCAATCTCCCAGTTCATTGAAATTCTCTTTCTAGGTAAAGAGGACACGGAAATGTGTCATGCAAAGTTCAACCCTGTAGAAGATTTTCTTTTCTGTTCTTCCTGGTTTGTCCTTAGGGTACACAAGAAAACAAATTCGTTTTTTTTCCTCCTCAGGTAACTAATCCCAGTTTTGAGTCCAAAAGTAAGTGTGGATTAAGTAATTGATGGAAACATGTCATGTGAGTGTATAAATCAAGTTTTTGTGAAACTTGTATCTTCAGGCCCATTTGGCCTTTACAATAAGTAAATCTTTCACTTGGCAGTCAATGGATGTTGAATACAGTTGAATTTGTCTTTAAATAACACTAACAGTAGTGTTATCATCATAACAGTGTGATTATCTGTTATTTAATAGTGAAGGGTAGAAAAAGTCAAGTCATGTCTCAAAAAGCAATCAGCTATTTATAGAAGAAGACTTGATGTTGCTATAAACCCTAAGATATTGTAGCTATTTTTTGTATGTAATAAGCTCTAGATGACAGCTCAAACCATCACAGGTATGGAGTACCAGTAAACCCACTGGTTCATAAGGACCAAATGACAGAAACATTTATATTGAACCCAAAACATTTGAAGAACCTGTTCTTGTTCTGAGTTTTATACAGAGCTGGCGATATTTGGGGTATTAAGAAATTGGGATAGAAACGCACGTGTAAATGTGGTAAATGCATGCATTTCTGATATAATCCTTCCTCTGGAAGCACAAATTTCAGCTGATAGATCAGGGCACGGATTGAGCATAATGAAATTTCATGTTTCTTTAGGGATGATTATGAGAAAGGCTAGGTGAATGCAGAAAACTGCTCAGTTGACCAGAGCCACTTAGGAGTACACAAATCACACCCAGCTCCCCCCCATAAACAAACTTCAGACGTCCACTAGATCCCCAAGTTCACTGTGTGTATTGGGAATCATAGCTATCCACATCTGGTGTTAAGATGTTCTATCCGGCTTCAAATAACCCTAATCCCACCACTTCACACTAACTCACCTGCTGTATCACTACCGTCACTCACTTGAGCAAATGTCAGGTGTTTATCAAGGTAAAATACCGTATTTATCATAGTATTTATGAATTTCTTAATAATGACATATATGAAACTGNCTTGACATACTCCTTTTCCTATTTGGAACCAGTCTGTTCCATGTCCAGTTCTAACTGTTGCTTCCTGACCTGCATACAGGTTTCTCAAGAGGCAGGTCAGGTGGTCTGGTATTCCCATCTCTTTCAGAATTTTCCACAGTTTATTGTGATCTACACAGTCAAAGCCTTTGGCATATTCAATAAAGCAGAAATAGATGTTTTTATGAAACTCTCTTGCTTTATCATGATCCAGTGGATGTTGGCAATTTGATCTCTAGTTCTCTGCCTTTTCTAAAACCAGCTTGAACATCAGGAAGTTCAAGGTTCATGTATTCCTGAAGCCTGGCTTGGAGAATTTTGAGCATTACTTTACTAGCATGTGAGATGAGTGCAATTGTGTGGTAGTTTGAGCATTCTTTGGCATTGCCTTTCTTTGGGATTGGAAGCATATTCTAGAAATAGCTGCTGAAGAAAGAAGTGAAAATACAGAGTAAACTCCTTTTCTTTATTAATAATAACTAACATTTGTTTACAAATTTATAGTTTGAAGACCACTTTGACATACATTTTCCTATGTGATCTTCACCACAGCCTACATGAAATAGGTATCATTGCATTGTTTATCTGTTAGGAAAGTGAGATACAAAGAGATTAAATGACTCGCCCAAGGTCAGTCATATAATTTGTAGCCCTCTGAACATATATTTACTTTTGCTGTTCCTTTGCCTGTCACTTTCTCAAATCAATTAGGGAATGTAACTTTTTCTTCTTCATTTTTTTTGAACTACTTGGACTGAATGATTGATTTGAGGCTAGAGGGAAGAAGGGATTACTTTCCAAACTTCTATCTAAACAGATAAGATTCATGTTTATTATTTGTCCTACCTTGATATATTACAGTTCTGTGGTCAGTGAAAGTCAAATGTAGTTTTTGAAAGTTTTTCTTATGTCTAATAATTGGCTAAAGCATATTTCTTCTCATGGAAAAAAGGACACAGAAGTAGATAGATATCCCAGGAGGATTTAGTCAGTGAGAAGCTTGATCAGAAATAGTCAGGGTTCTGAATAGATAGGAAGGATACCTCAATGTGTATCACTTGTGTCCATGACTTGGCAGAGACTATCTTGGATGGAAATAGATATTTGTTGGGGTTGAGGAAGGAGTGGGCAATAATGGGTAAAAAAAGCAGCTGGAAGTGCTTAGAATCTATAATGAGATAATTAAGACTAATTAGCTGGCCCTGTAGGCAGAAAGCAGCCCATTAAATTCAGATCCAGTTTTAATAACTTACCTGGTTTTGAGGGTAGAGTCCAGAGCACCCCAGGGAATGAGATGCTTCAAGGGAGGTAGACAATGTATTTTTCTCCTGGGAACTAAAATAAACATTCTGGTTCCCTAGGGAGAAGAATTAAGGGATGCCTCAATTTTCTCATCTATTTAATGGAGATACCTACTTTGCAGAACTGGCATGTGGTTTAAATAAGATAAGCATGTATGTGTGAAGGGGCCTGGAACAATTCCTTTCACAAAACAAGCACTCGGTATATATCAATTAATTATGACAAATATTTTATTAAATGCACTGTTAGGAGCATTCACTGACAGACACTGGACCCTCAAAATGAGGCAAATCCAATGCCCTTAATGCAGCTGCCCTACATCAGTGCAGCTGATGACTTCTCCTGATGATACTAAAGCATCCTTCCCAAAACCATAAGTCATTTTAAAGCCAACTAAAATTCGTTGGTAGTTTAGAGGGAAACTGACAAACCAAATTTGGGCCCAAGTTAAATCTAGCTATGCACATTTCTCAAGCCTTTTTCTAATACCTTTAGAAATGCTGTCCTCATAAAGTACTGGGGAACAGCAGATAATGTGGGCCTAGATCTGTAGAAGTCGCTGGCTCTTTTATGATATTACCCTTGGTACTTGGGGTTTTGAATTTTTTTATGTTTTATTTTTTGGCTGCACTGGGTCTTCATTGCCAGGCTTCCCAGGTGGCTCAGTGGTAAAGAATCCACCTGCCAATGCAGGAGATGTGGGTTTGATCACTGAGTTGGGAAGACACCCTGGAGAAGTAAATAGCAGCCCACTCTCCATGGACAGAGGAGCTTGTTGAGCCACAGTCCATGGGGTTGCAGAGTCCAACATGGCTGAGCACACATGCATGCGTCTTGGTTGCTGCACTGGGGCTGCTCACTGCGTGGCTTCTGCTGTTGCAGAGCACCGGCTCTAGGCGTGTTGACGTCAGCTGCTGTAGCACACAGACTTAGTTGCCCCACAGCATGTGTGATCTTCCCCGGCCAGGGATCCAACTGGTGGTACCCTACATTTCAAGGTGGATTCTTAACCACTGGACCACCAGGGAAGCTGGTCTTTGGTTTTAAACAGATTGCAGTTATCCCTCAGTATACACAGGGCCTTGGTTCCAGGACCACCATCCCCCACCAGTACCAAAAGCTGCATTTGCTAAAGTCCCTAAAATAAATTGTCATAGTTTTGCAAATAATGTGTACACCTCCTCCTGTATACTTTAAATCATCTCTAGATTACTTGTAATACCTAATATGATCTAAATGCTATATAAATAGTTGGCAGCCATGGCAGATTCAAGTTTTACTTTTTGGACCATTATAGAATTTTTTTTTTCCTGAATATTCCTAATCTCTGGTAGGTTGAATCCGAGGATGTGGAACTTATGGATATGGAGGATCAGCTGTTTTCTTCTTCACTCACTGCCTTTGTGTCTCATTCTGTGGCTCTCCTCTTAATCCTTATTAAGAGCTTCATGGCATTAGACCTGGTCTTTACTGATCTATTAGTTTCCTATTACTGTTTTGGGGCTTCCCTGGTGGCTCAGATGGTAAAGAATCCATCTGCAATGCAGGAAACCCAAGTTCAATCCCTGGGTTGGGAAGATCCCCTGGAGAAGGGAATGGCTACCTACTCAAGTATTTGGGTCTGGAGAATTCCATGAACAAAGGAGCCTACTAGGCTATTTTAACAAATTACCACAAATTTAATGGCTTAAACATTATAAACATTTATTTTATAATTCTGAAGATCAGAAGTCCAATATGGGTCTCAGTGGGCTACCGTCAGTGTTATCAGGGCAATGTTCCTCTCTGTAGACTCTGAGGAAGATCATGTTCCCTTGCCATTTTCAGCTTAGAGGCTACCTGCTTTCCTTGGTCCATGATCTCCTTTTCTGAGGTCCATCAAATTCTTCTCATTCTGCCATCTCTCTGGTTTCCCCCTTCTCCTTCCCACTTGTTCATGGACCTTTGCAGTTACATGAGACCCACCTGGATAACCCAGGATAATCTTCTATTTTAGTCAGTTGATTAGCAGCCTTTTAATTCTCTTTTGTGATATACACACAGATTCCAAGGATTAGGATGTGGACATCTCTGGAGGGCCATTATTCCGCCTACCATTCCTACTTAGCACTAGTACCAAAGCGTTGCACACAGCACATATTCTAGAGTGAGCCTCAGGCAGTGCAGCGGGTCGTGGCTGTCGGCTCGTCACTTACTCTTCCGTAAGCATGCATGTTGGTTGCTTCTTCNTACCAAAGCGTTGCACACAGCACATATTCTAGAGTGAGCCTCAGGCAGTGCAGCGGGTCGTGGCTGTCGGCTCGTCACTTACTCTTCCGTAAGCATGCATGTTGCTTGCTTCTTCTTGGTCACCCCCCACTCCCCAGTAATCTGTCTGCTATTTGAATTTGAGGAAATGAGAAGTTTCACTGTTTACAGGTAAAGGAGGGGACCCAGATATTTGGTGGTGGTGGCTTTTTTTTGGGGGGGTGCATGTTAAGATTCTCATACCAGAAAATTCATCCTGTTAAAGTACATAATTCAGTAGCATTTAGAATGTTCACTTAGTGTGCAGCTATTACTATTATCTGATTCCAGAATATGTTCCCCACCCTAGAAAGAAACCTATGAAATAGTGTCTCCAGTGATCCCTGGCTCCTGGGAGCCACTCATCTGCTGTCTGTCTCTATGTATTTGCCTATTCTAGACATTTAGTGTGAGAGGAGTCATATATGTGACCTTTGTATCTGGCTTCTTTCATGTACCATGATGTTGTTGAGGCTCATCTATGTTTAGCACTTTATTCCTTTTTTTTGGCTAATATTCCATTGTGTGGACATACCACATTTTGTTTATCCATTTATCAGTTGATAAGCATTAAGGTTGTTTCCACCTTTTGGCTATTTTGATAATGCTGCTCTGAACATTCATATGTTAAGTTTTGGTATGGACATATGCTTTCAGTTCTCTAGGGCATATGCCTAGGAATAAAATTGCTGGGTCATATAACAACTCTGTTTTTAATTTTTTGAGTACTTACCAAACTGTTTTCCACAGTCACTAAATCATATTATATTTGCTTCACCACTTTACATTCCCACCAATTAGATTTTAAATTATACAAAATAACAAATGACGTATCCTATAAATAAAATATCTAAGAGCCAACATACTAAAATAGTTACTGTTTGTATTTTAATGTGACTTCGCTGAAGGAAAAAAAATTGAAATTCAAAAATGAGTAACCTTCTGTTGAATCAGGTCATTGGAAATCCAGTAGAGGGAATTTAGCTTTAGCTATCCCCCTAAAACCTGAAGAATATTGTTTTGATCTATGCATGACTGAGAACTTAGAGCGTTATGTTAATATTTACTTTTCCTGATGCCAGTGAAAATAGTAGCCTATAAATTGACACTTCAACTTCTCAGATTATACTGGTGTCTGAGCCCTTGTCATGTTAGAAAAAAGAAACTGGCAGCTTCCATTATTATTCATAAAATGTTCACATGTAGATTTGGCATACTGAATATATGACTGCATACTTGAGTATGAAGTTGTAAGAACACGTTTTCTGTTTTTCTTATGTAAAACAGTAAATGATACCTTCGTTGGTAACACAGTGGGGAAAAATCTTTAATAGATGTATAAAGTGTTTCACAGGAGTAAACAAAAATGACCAGTTTTCCAGCTGAGATGATGCAACATATCATTGCAATAATAGGAACAGTGCTAATTGACACATAAATGTTTCTATGGGAATAATGCACCAGTGTTTCTCATTTGCCCACCTTAAACTCAAGTGATTGTGGAGGAGTCCCTTTTTCTCACCAGAACCAAGTTAATTGTTCTTCACCCTCTTCTAATTTCATGCAACTTCGAAGTCAAGATTTTGTGACCCTGACTTCAGTCCCTACCTCCAACGCCTTCCACCCTGTCGGAGACATAGAGGGGAAGAACATAAAGTAGAGTTGGGGAGTAAAGCAGAACTAACTGGAAACCATGGTTCACTGACATTTACCAGCCAGAAGATGTTGGACAAACTGCTTAACTCCTTCAACCTCTCTGTTCACATTACACTGAAGGAAATAATCATACCACTTTATAGGATTGTTGTGACCATTATTGACGTAACCGTGCTTTGAAGATAGTAAAGGCTACATAGGTGTTTGTTAAGTAGTTTAAGTGCCAGATTCATTGGCTGCAAATGTACATACTCAAGAAATAGCTATTGTTATCCAGTCACTACACAAATTCTTGACCCTTTTCTAGGCACTGGGAATACAGTTATGGTGAAAACAGACTGGATTCCTTCCCCAAGGAGCTTACATTCTAGTAGGAAAGACAGTGAATAAATAAGCAAATTAATAGCCAGTCATAGTAAGTCTCATAAGAAAAGTGAAGTAGTTTATGAGGTTGGAAGGTGGGTGGGGGTGGAGGACACCCACTAGGGTGCTGTTTGCGTAGAGCAGTCTGGGAAATCCTTTCTGAGGAAGTGACATTAAGTAGAATTGCTGCTCACATTGCTTTCTTTAGTATTTGCATCTTGACTTTTCCCTTCACATTTTGGTGGCTTTCTCTTATGCTCCTAACATCCTTGCTTGCCTCAAACTCTGATGAGGAAACAGATAGGAATTTTTTTAATCTGTAACTCAGTATACTATATGAAGGGTTTAAATGTTCCAAGTTCTGAGTTTATCTTTGTTCTGAGTAAACATCCTTACCTTGCTCCCAGAGGAAGGATATTGGGCTGGCAACCTCATCGTCACACTTTATTTGACCACCATAATCACCTCTCTTAAGTTCATGTTACGCTCAAAACAACAAAAATGTTCCTGGCTATCGTTTTTAAGTGCCAGACACTAAGCAACAGGGCATACAGGTGTTTTGTCATTTAATCCTCACAGCTACCTTTAAGAAGTAAATGTCATGTCTCTTAATTACACATGAATGAAGAGAATTTATCCAAAACCAAACAGCTAATACTGACAGAACCAGGAGTCAAGCATAGAGCTTTCAAAGCATCCATTCTTTTTAGCACCCTATCTGCGTGCAGTGATCATTATCACTGTTCTCATTAATCCCATCTTTAAAAGAGTGAGGCTCTTTCTTTTCACCCAGGCGGCCGAGCAGCAGGCGCAGAGATGCAGATCTTTGTGAAGACCCTGACGGGCAAGACCATCACCCTTGAGGTCGAGCCCAGTGACACTATTGAGAATGTCAAAGCCAAAATCCAAGACAAGGAGGGCATCCCACCTGACCAGCAGCATCTGATCTTTGCGGGCAAACAGCTGGAGGATGGCCGCACTTTGTCAGACTACAATATCCAGAAAGAGTCCACCCTGCACCTGGTGCTTCGTCTGCGAGGTGGCATCATTGAGCCTTCCCTCCGCCAGCTCGCTCAGAAATACAACTGCGACAAGATGATCTGCCGCAAGTGTTACGCCCACCTGCACCCCCGTGCTGTCAACTGCCACAAGAAGAAGTGCGGCCACACCAACAACCTGCGCCCCAAGAAGAAGGTCAAATAAAGCTCCTCCACCTGTTTCTCCTTTGCCTGCAGGGCGGCCTCCCGCCCAAGCCCCGTGGTCCTGGGGCCTCAATAAAGTTTCCCTTTCATTGACTGGAGCAGTAAAAAAAAATAAATAAATAAATAAATAAATAAAAGAGTGAGATTACGTAGTTTAAATATAATTTATTATATATATAAGGAATTGATGTTTACCCCAGTTAGTAATTTTTCTGTCTTTGGTGTTAAGAAAGTAAGATGTTTTTAAAACTTACCTTTGGTTGAGCAGCTACTCTTCATTCACATGCACAATTTCCCTAATACACACCAGGCACTGTTCTAGGTGCATCGTCTATTGTGTGTGTGCGAAAACATTCAATAAAAACAGTGATCTGCAAAGATAGGTATTCTTTCTTATTTTATAGATGAGAAAACTGAGACCCAAAGTGCAAATATCCACACTTGAAAACTACATAGTGGAGCCAGACTCTGGGTCTGTTTATCACCGTGTCTTATCTACATCATTCTCCTTCACACAGAAGCAAAAAGATGCAGTTTCAGCTCTCCAGGAGCAAAGCCAGAGATACTATCCTTGTAGGCTGATAGATCTAATCATTTACACACACACATTATAAATTTTATCTCATTTAATCCCCACGGTACCTAATGGTGGTAGTAGTGGAATGATATAGGTGGTATTTTTAGTGTTAGAGAGTTAGCTATCTGCCAAAATATCTGCAATTCCCATCAGACTGACAAATGCCATCTAAAAAATCAAACAAAATGCTGTAGGAAGCCAGAGGAAGGTGGGAAAGCTTGCAGTAGAATCTTAGTATGTGAAGGGGAGTTTGATTCAGACATTGGGAAAGCTATCATTTAACCTAGGCTTTGAAAAATAAAACTAGTTCCTGTAAAGATCTCTAATGTTACCACCAGTTGACAGAGGGTGTGTCTAAGAGGAGTAACTTGGTTGCATAGTCAACTTTGCAGAGCAGAGATTTTAATCTGGAGTCAGACTCACTGCCATTGTACATCAAGGTCACTATAATTTGGTTTCGCTTCACCTAGTACCCTCATCCTTGTGTTAAACAACATACTAGGAAAGAGTCATCAGCCTTTTGACATCTCTTTGTCAGCAAAGCAAAGTCCCTGAATCTGCTGGACTCCAGAAACAAAGTGTATACATTTAAAGAGAAAAGAGAAGTCACCAAAGACCAGGATCAAGCCAGATCAGCCACTCCTCAAGAGTCAAAAGGTCCTGATTCTGCTGTTGATTTTCTGTGTCTGTTGCCTTGGACCACACCCTCCTGTTGTTCAGTCACTCACCCAGTCGTGTCCAGCTCTCTGCAGCTCCATGGACTGCAGCATGCCAGGCTTCCCTGTCCCTCACTGTCTCCCGGAGCTTGCTCAAACTCATGTCCACCCTCCTATCTGTAGAATAACATGTAGGCCAGTGTTTCTCAAACATTTGCATGCATCTAAATTACCTGCAAGGAGATCCAACCAGTCCATCCTAAAGGAGATCAGTCCTGGGTGTTCATTGGTAGGACTGATTTTGAAGCTGAAACTCCAATACTTTGGCCACCTGATGCAAAGAGCTGACTCATTTGAAAAGACCCTGATGCTAGGAAAGATTGAGGGCAGGAGGAGAAAAGGACATCCAAAGATGAAATGGTTGGATGGCATCACCAACTAATGGACATGGGTTTGAATGGACTCCGGCAGTTGGTGATGGACAGTGAGGCCTGGCGTGCTGCGGTTCATGGGGTCACAAAGAGTCGGACACGACTGAGCGACTGAACTGAACTCAACGGAAATTACCTGGAGGGCTGCTTAAAACAAAAGTTGCTGGATCTGTGACGGAACCTGAAATTTTATATCTAACAAATTCCCAAGTGATGCTGATGCTGCTAGGGCAGGGACCAAACTTTGAGAACCACTGGCTTCTTCTCTGAGATTTTGTTTCCTCTCTAATTCTGTCTATTTAAAAAATGATAACACAGAAATCACAAGATCTAGACAGTATAGTTCCACCTCCAGCTAAGTATGCTACCTTGAGCAAGTCACTTAACATTTCTCTGCTTGTTTCTTCATCTGTAAAGTGGGGCTCACAATTCCCTGTGGCATAGGATGAATGAGTAAACTTTTTCATTTGAAGGAACTCACTCTTGTGAAGGATAAAATGTAAATTGTCAATTGTGCATAGCCATATGTTAAGTGAAGATTCTACTTTCATAGTGAAAAACAGTAGAAAATGTCTCTTCCCGTTTTTATAAAAAGAAAAAGAAGCTTATTGCAAAAAAGAAGTGTACTCACGGAGAACGTACTTAAAATCATAATGACCTATGAGGGACCTTATCCTGTTTTGGCAGGACCCCATCCTGTTTCCCTGACATCTATTTAACAAATTCATAAAAAAGAACATAAATAAAAGCGAATAATAACTTA
Source organism: Raphicerus campestris (assembly GCA_006410735.1). NCBI lineage: Eukaryota > Metazoa > Chordata > Mammalia > Artiodactyla > Bovidae > Raphicerus > Raphicerus campestris. The sequence continues at coordinate 232,690 of SJYW01018235.1, forward strand.
GCACTATCTGGGCACCTGAGTCTGTGAGTCCTTTAGGGCCTTGGCACCTAAACAGAAAAGGAAAACAGACCTTGTTCTCTGAGGCTTTGAAAGGGGCTTTCCTTGAGGCATTAGGGAAGCTCTAGGGCCCCTAAGAGCTGAAAGGCTGAGGTGCCTGGGGCATGAGTCTGTTTGATCCAATAAAGAGCCAGAGAAAAAAATGGCTGGTAAGTAATTTTGCTATTTCATTTGGTGCAAAAGAGAAGGCAAAACACCAGAATATTCAATGAGCCAAAGCACAGAATGTGATAGGGATGTGAATGCAGGCTGACCCCTTCTCGAGAACATTTCTGAGCCTGAATAAAGCACTCACTGTGAAGGCTAATGGACAATAGCATGCATTTTAAACCGTGATGACCCTTTTGTTTTTCTGATAGGTGAAGATGAGGATGAATTTGAAAATTTCATGCTGCCTCTTACAGTCTCTTTTGAAACAGTATTACAGATATTCAACAACAACTTTAAACAAGAAGATGTAAAGGTGGGTTTGTTTCCAAACATGAGAAAAGGTGATTTTGTTCATTCTAGGACAAAATCTAGGTATAAATTCAGAAAAAGGTCTGCGTATTTGTGTGTGCTTCGTGCCCCATCAGTCTTAATTTCCCACTTACATGTGTCTTCGAGGTGTACTTTTCATATAAGTGCTTTTCTNAGAGTTAGCTATCTGCCAAAATATCTGCAATTCCCATCAGACTGACAAATGCCATCTAAAAAATCAAACAAAATGCTGTAGGAAGCCAGAGGAAGGTGGGAAAGCTTGCAGTAGAATCTTAGTATGTGAAGGGGAGTTTGATTCAGACATTGGGAAAGCTATCATTTAACCTAGGCTTTGAAAAATAAAACTAGTTCCTGTAAAGATCTCTAATGTTAGCACCAGTTGACAGAGGGTGTGTCTAAGAGGAGTAACTTGGTTGCATAGTCAACTTTGCAGAGCAGAGATTTTAATCTGGAGTCAGACTCACTGCCATTGTACATCAAGGTCACTATAATTTGGTTTCGCTTCACCTAGTACCCTCATCCTTGTGTTAAACAACATACTAGGAAAGAGTCATCAGCCTTTTGACATCTCTTTGTCAGCAAAGCAAAGTCCCTGAATCTGCTGGACTCCAGAAACAAAGTGTATACATTTAAAGAGAAAAGAGAAGTCACCAAAGACCAGGATCAAGCCAGATCAGCCACTCCTCAAGAGTCAAAAGGTCCTGATTCTGCTGTTGATTTTCTGTGTCTGTTGCCTTGGACCACACCCTCCTGTTGTTCAGTCACTCACCCAGTCGTGTCCAGCTCTCTGCAGCTCCATGGACTGCAGCATGCCAGGCTTCCCTGTCCCTCACTGTCTCCCAGAGCTTGCTCAAACTCATGTCCACCCTCCTATCTGTAGAATAACATGTAGGCCAGTGTTTCTCAAACATTTGCATGCATCTAAATTACCTGCAAGGAGATCCAACCAGTCCATCCTAAAGGAGATCAGTCCTGGGTGTTCATTGGTAGGACTGATTTTGAAGCTGAAACTCCAATACTTTGGCTACCTGATGCAAAGAGCTGACTCATTTGAAAAGACCCTGATGCTAGGAAAGATTGAAGGCAGGAGGAGAAAAGGACATCCAAAGATGAAATGGTTGGATGGCATCACCAACTAATGGACATGGGTTTGAGTGGACTCCGGCAGTTGGTGATGGACAGTGAGGCCTGGCATGCTGCGGTTCATGGGGTCACAAAGAGTCGGACACGACTGAGCGACTGAACTGAACTCAACGGAAATTACCTGGAGGGCTGCTTAAAACAAAAGTTGCTGGATCTGTGACGGAACCTGAAATTTTATATCTAACAAATTCCCAAGTGATGCTGATGCTGCTAGGGCAGGGACCAAACTTTGAGAACCACTGGCTTCTTCTCTGAGATTTTGTTTCCTCTCTAATTCTGTCTATTTAAAAAATGATAACACAGAAATCACAAGATCTAGACAGTATAGTTCCACCTCCAGCTAAGTATGCTACCTTGAGCAAGTCACTTAACATTTCTCTGCTTGTTTCTTCATCTGTAAAGTGGGGCTCACAATTCCCTGTGGCATAGGATGAATGAGTAAACTTTTTCATTTGAAGGAACTCACTCTTGTGAAGGATAAAATGTAAATTGTCAATTGTGCATATCCATATGTTAAGTGAAGATTCTACTTTCATAGTGAAAAACAGTAGAAAATGTCTCTTCCCGTTTTTATAAAAAGAAAAAGAAGCTTATTGCAAAAAAGAAGTGTACTCACGGAGAATGTACTTAAAATCATAATGACCCATGAGGGACCTTATCCTGTTTTGGCAGGACCCCATCCTGTTTCCCTGACATCTATTTAACAAATTCATAAAAAAGAACATAAATAAAAGCGAATAATAACTTAGCACTATCTGGGCACCTGAGTCTGTGAGTCCTTTAGGGCCTTGGCACCTAAAGAGAAAAGGAAAACAGACCTTGTTCTCTGAGGCTTTGAAAGGGGCTTCCCTTGAGGCATTAGGGAAGCTCTAGGGCCCCTAAGAGCTGAAAGGCTGAGGTGCCTGGGGCATGAGTCTGTTTGATCCAATAAAGAGCCAGAGAAAAAAATGGCTGGTAAGTAATTTTGCTATTTCATTTGGTGCAAAAGAGAAGGCAAAACACCAGAATATTCAATGAGCCAAAGCACAGAATGTGATAGGGATGTGAATGCAGGCTGACCCCTTCTCGAGAACATTTCTGAGCCTGAATAAAGCACTCACTGTGAAGGCTAATGGACAATAGCATGCATTTTAAACCGTGATGACCCTTTTGTTTTTCTGATAGGTGAAGATGAGGATGAATTTGAAAATTTCATGCTGCCTCTTACAGTCTCTTTTGAAACAGTATTACAGATATTCAACAACAACTTTAAACAAGAAGATGTAAAGGTGGGTTTGTTTCCAAACATGAGAAAAGGTGATTTTGTTCATTCTAGGACAAAATCTAGGTATAAATTCAGAAAAAGGTCTGCGTATTTGTGTGTGCTTCGTGCCCCATCAGTCTTAATTTCCCACTTACATGTGTCTTCGAGGTGTACTTTTCATATAAGTGCTTTTCTAGTTTCTTATACAAATGGACTGTGAGGTTATCAAATGATTGCAGATAGTCAGCTTATGATTAGGTGACATATTTGTCTCCCATGGCAGTATCTTTTAAAAGAACATTTCTCGTGAGTACGCCACTTTAAATGTCCCTATTCCCTCATCCACCCCGCACTGTATGTTTCAACATATTTATATGGAGGAATGCGCGAATGTACACATGCTAAAATACCACGTCTCTAAATATTTTTAAAACAAGAATTTATATAAATCAAGACTTTATTAAATGGCTAGGCATATATGTATAAATAGGAGCTGGTCTTGAAGTATTGCGTTCTTAAACTGAACAAAGTGATTAGGATAACTGATAGCTAAATAAGGTTTTTATGTGCCTGTGGGAGCCATATTAGGATTGATTTGACAAGTCAGTTCAGCTGTGGCAACAGTCATAATATCTAAGACAACATTATGTTTTATTAGTAAAATCCTTAAGTGTGTAGCAAGCTGTTTGTGACAACACAGCCTCATGTTTTAATATGGGGGATGGGGAACATGAGATGTGCTAAATAGGAGTAACATCTTCTGAAATTCTTATGCATCAGGACTATATTAAATAGACTGACACTGGTTAGTATTCTTAAAAGACTAATGAATATATACCAATAATGTAGGCACCTTTGCCGCTGATACTTGAATCATGTTTACTGTTATTTGAGATACGGTGAAAATACTGACCATCATTTTGCACAGCTCCTCTTCTCTCTACCAAAAAGAAATATTAGCACTAAGAAGCCAAATAGAAGAATGATGGCCTTTGGTGATTATTTAGTGTAGTTCATCTACTAAAAAATAACCAAACACTGTACCTTTTATTTTGAAGTAGAGTTTTTGAAATGAATGTTTATCAATATGCAATTGTCATAGAATTTTAAAAGTAAAAAAAGATCTTAGTGATTTTCTGTGTGTCTGTAATGTTGCTGAAATTCTTCACCAGAGTTTCTACTCAGGTTAGCTTTATTTTTCAGTTGTCTTCCAAATATTTTTAATGACCAAAAATAAATCTTTGCAACTTTAAGGTGGCTATCGCTGCCCTTTATATCAGAAAAGAAGCAGTAAGATTGAAAAAGAGTATCTTTTTAAAAATTACATTTGTCTCATTTGAAGATTTCATTATACTCCAAGCCCATTTTGATGTAATCCCATCTAGTTTGATAGAAACCATCTTCCTAGAGTCATTTTTAATGGAGTTCCAGTGATATATCCCTAAACCAGCAAGTTCTTAACGACCCTGGAAAGTGACTGCTTGATTACACTTTAACGGTATTTGCAAATAAAATCACAAGTAATTAAGGGGAAATCTCCAGGCTTTTGAGCAAGTTTGATGCATGATAACTGCCTGATTCAGCTTCATCTAGAGTAATGCTGTGTAGGCAACAGCTACTGAGATCAATAGCAACGTAATGATAGTGGCAGAATTAAGTGAGTAACCTGAGAACTGTGCCTCAGAATGCATGCAGCTGCCACGAACCAAGGCCACACAGTGCACTCCGAGCTTCCGTCCTAAATGTTCATCAAAAGACGCCCTGCAGGAAAATGGAGTTAGATGCTCTTTATTGCTGATCGTGTCTCTTGCCACATTTATCAGGGAAATTGGATTAGCAGTTGGCAGCTGCAGGTAGACAAGATTCTGCAGTGATTAAATATGCAGCTTGGCTGCATTTGTTGTGACAGACCTTTAGTAAATTCTACTGTAAGCACCATCTGTCTAATTTGTATAAAGAAAACTTGGTGCTTTAAGCTACCGATAAAGAACTAAATCTGTTGCTTTATCATAAACAAAACTTTTGCACTAAATGCTTTTAAATGTAATTTATTAGGTTAAGGCTATTTTTCTATCATGATGAATAAATAATACATGCAAAAGTGCTTTCAGGTACTTCATTTTGCAAGTACTAAAGATAAAAACAGTACTGTTTTGTTCTTCAATAAAGTATTTAGTATTCCAATCCACAGGAGGTGATGCTGTTAAAATATCTCTATGAAAATGCCGCAGGACTGCCAAATTCATTTAATTTGCAACCCTTACCAGGATTTTGTAACTCCCTGTTTATAGATATTTTTCAAATGCAGATTTCAGGATGAGCACAAACATTAAGGACCTACATTGCCAAACTGAAATATGGTTGTGAGAGGAGGAAATGCTGTAAAACTCCTAAATTTATAGCTTTGTTTTCTTACTTAGTCCTAATAAAATTGAAGAGAACATTGAATTTTTGTCTCAGGTTTTTCTTTTCCAAGTAAAGGGGAAAAGGAAGAAACTGCCATGACAAACCCTGGCTCTGAAGCGTTAGTTCACAGTAAATGCTCCCCGATATTTGTGCCTTTAGTAAAATGCAGTCCAATACCCTGACTACCCATGCATCATTTTTGACTTGGCCATGACGTCATCGGTTTTAGGAAAATGAATGAAAACTTCTAGGAGGAAAAGGAGCAGTTAAATGGGAACCTGCTATCTTTAGTCCCTTCGTAAAAACTCCACAATGTTAAATTATTTAAAATCCTAGATTTTCAGCATGCGCACATTAAAAGTTTTCGCACTAAGTGCCAAATGTTGCAAACAGCACTTTAACAGAATGATTTTGCTTTGATCCCTGTAGCAGTTCCTGAATAATTTATCACAGGTTATTGCCTTAATTCTGGAGAGGGATAGAGCAATAAAGGCAGATGAAAACACTCCAGTTGAAACACCTTGGGGCCTGCTCATTCCTCTGACACGGCTCTTTTGTTGGAACTATTTAGAGGTTATTAAGATGTGTCTCCAGAATTAAGAGTATGCTGTAAGGATGAAGACAGCCATCTTAATTCTAAAGACAAAGCACAATGACCCTTCACCTTCCTTTTCTTTGTTGTTATTATATAGTAGAATTATGAGGATAATATTATAGCTGCCCCCAGTAGTGCCACTACAGTAAAGGGTCTGTCAGACTTTCCATTAGAAACCCTGTTTTGGGGGTCAGGGTGGAAGGAGTCGCATTTCAGCTGTTTCCCAGCCCATCCATCTCACGCTTGGCACACAGACAACCGTTCACCATGCAGAAGGCTGAAACGCCAAGCAGTTTCTCCTTGAACTATCCCAGAAAGGCTCCTGAGGATTAGGCACCCCAGACCTGCCCACTCCCCAAAGCAGCCTCACTTTATTTTGCAGATTAGTCAAGTATAACTAGCTATAGGAAAAAGGTAACTTTTGAAATAAACCTCTTTCCACTATTTTAAATGAGATGGTAAATCGTGCCTCTTCCTCCCCTAAATTTCAGTCCGATCACCCTTTGCTCTCTGAGATTGTTTGGTAGCCTGGTTGAACTAGTTAACAGTTTCCCTTGTCTCATACCAAAACTGGGTATGTTTTGACTATCAAGAAAGTACTTCTTAAGTGTTGTTTGAGCATCTGTGTAGATTATTTCAGTACTGTTGCTGTTTTGAGATTAAAAAAATGAGCATAATAAATCTGTTCCTCACATTTAACACTGCATTTTCCTGCTCAATTGAATCTAATGAAAACATAGTTACTATATTGTCATATGCTTTCTTTGCTTTGTAGTAATGTTTTCTAATATTAAACATTGATATAATTTAATAAATTTGAGCCCTTCTATTAACTTGGCATCTTTTAAGAAAGAAAAATTTGTCATAAACATTAACCATTTTGTGTAATAAGGATAGTCTAAAATATTTTTAGAGCCTTTTACACTAGACACAAACTGAAACTCATTTTTCCTATTGACCAGTTTAGAGTTGAATGGTGAACACCTTATGTATATGTGAAAACTTAAGATTATTTGAAGAGTAGCCTGTAACCTGTGAGTGTGCATAATAAAAATAGAACCCGAAAAGGCCACTTTGATAGGAAGACTGCAAAGAGAATTAGAATAGAGTTGTTCAAAGAAGACTTTTTAGAAGACATATTTTGTTCTGGAAGCTGCAAGAAACATGGAAAGCTCTCCTGAGAAAGGAGAAAGGTTCCAGGTGATGAAAATGGGTTCCATAAGAGGCAAAATGTGTTTTGTTTTGTAAAGTAGCAATCATATGAGACAACTACAGAGAGACTAGCCGATTATAGAAAAATAAGTACTGGTGAGCTTATAAAAGGAAAAGGAATAAGTTATTTAAACAAGGAGAAACAAACATTCAGGGTGTACAGATTCGGAAATTCAGATTACCATCATTCTATAAGCTGTTACGCAGTATAGAAACTGAATATTCCTATTAAAAAAAACTTCCAGTTATATTGAGTCACCTTTTATATGTATGGGGCATGCGAGGGCAGGGAATCAACAATTACAAATCTCTGTGACAGATAAACTATTTCCGATTTTGAAATTTTTTAGCCATTGAATGATGGTCAGCATTCACTTCCAAGATCCTTAATGCTAATTTAAAGGTCCTCCTATAGAGATTTTAATTTATTACCAAAGTATGAGGGAAAAGAAAGTCTGACTAAAAAAAAAAGTTCAGAGACCATTTTCTAGCAGAGTATTTCCACTGAAAACAGTATCTTCAGAAGTCACAGTTGCATATCTTAATTATCACACCCTCTTGTTTTGCAGTTATGTTTATTTGTACTCTTTGTTCTGACATTCCAGCATCTGTTCATGGGTTTTCTTTCTCTCTTCCCAAACATCATCCTAAGGACAGCTTAATTAAGTAAGAGTCCAGAGTAAAATCAAATCTCTTTTATTAAGAGTCAACTTTTTGTTTTGTTTTCTCTAAAGCTAAATATTTATGGAACACATATGTATGGATCAGTCTCTTGTTAGGCATTTTTATATAAATTTATTCCTGACTCTACTTCTGTAATAAAGACATTATTAGTGCCTTTTAGAGATGAGAAAACTGAGACTGATAAATTGCCTTGCTTTAAAGTCTTAGAGTTAAGAAGTAAAGCTGGGTTTAAATGCAAGTCTTCTGATATTGAAGAACTCTTTTCCTTGCTTGGGGAATGTGAGTGCCATTCTGGGTGTGTCACAGTACCAGTAGGCCATCTGGCCAGTTTTATGTTGTCCTAAGTTGCTGAGAATATTCCTTAGGGATCTTTAAATGCCACTGTGCTTTCAGGTGAGATTCTATATTGCCTAGTGGGACTGATTTCTTACAAGCCAATGCGGTTAAGATTTGTTTTTATAATGTCTAGACCCTGTACATTTCTGTTTTGTGGAATTATCGGTCCTCTTTTTTTTTTCTAATTTGGCATTATTCAGAAAAAAATATGTTAATCTAAATGTTTCTATGCCACTGGAATTATGACTTAGCTCAATTTATAAGAAGCAGAGTTGGTCAGCACATCTGGTGGTCTGTTTGCTTAAAAAGTCTATGGCTTTCTATAGAAAGAGATCTGAGCGAGACATTTTAGCTAATGAATCAAAATCAGATATGTGGTCATTATTGCCTGATTATTACTCCATCTGCTCTGTGCTAACGTGAAAATCAATTACTGTGTCTCTTTCCCACTGACAGCGTATGTTGATCGGGCTGGCAAGAGATCTTCGAGGGATTGCCTTTGCACTGAACACAAAGACCAGCTACACCATGCTGTTTGACTGGATGTATCCTTATTACACTGTGACAATACCAGCTCTGTGCACAGAGGGATGCCAGGCCCCTGGCTTTCGTTTAATAGTATGGCACAGTAGGGAAGAGGAAACAAAGCTAAATGAACTAATGTGTAATCAGCTAAAAATTACAGCACAGCGGCAGCAGTGCAGATAACTGAGCACAGCACTTGGAGACCCAGCTCTGAGAGGTCACTTTTTTGGTGCCACTAAATATTGACAACTTAAAAATCACATCCCCAAATGATTGTTTATGTGGGGTGCAGGGTTCTTGGGCTAGCATCTTTAAATCAAGATCAATGAAGCCTACCATTTGGCATTTTCTAAGGGATTTGGATTTTTACTCTATCTCAAATAGCAGAGCTGATTTCACTTTTTCTCTTTGAGGCTTATTAATTCATCATGCTATAGTGTTTCATCATTGTGAAAACATTAATGGACAAGAAAAGGGGAAAATAAATGNCATCTTTAAATCAAGATCAATGAAGCCTACCATTTGGCATTTTCTAAGGGATTTGGATTTTTACTCTATCTCAAATAGCAAAGCTGATTTCACTTTTTCTCTTTGAGGCTTATTAATTCATCACGCTATAGTGTTTCATCATCGTGAAAACATTAATGGACAAGAAAAGGGGAAAATAAATGGTTAGAATTTTTCACTTGATATAAAATTTGAATTTACCACTGCCAAGGCTTAGTACAGACAGCAAAAAAAATAAGGAAACAAAATCCCCCCACAGAAATGCCTCATCATTATGAGTAAAAAGAGCATGGATTTAGTGTTAGGCAGACCTGGCTTGAATTCCTAGATCTCCATTTGCTGTGTAAACTTTGGCAGTTTTTTTCACCTCTCTGAATTTCCTCATCTAAAAAAAGAGACATCCAGTATCATGGCTTATTGTAACCATAGAAATAGGCAGTGCACTTTGTATTAATATAATGTCTGAAACATAAGAGGTAGGCATAGATGTTACTATTAATATTGTTTTAACAGTATTACGTGAATCTTGTTTGATCTTAACAGAAAGTGATAGTTTATGCAAGTTATATAAGTAACATAATGTTTTCATGCCTTTGTGTTCAATACAGGAAACCATCAGTGCATAAGAGAAATTCTGCAACCTTAAACAACTTCCTTTTTAAGTTACATTATTTCTCAGTTGCTCTTTTCAAACCCTTTTTATCAAACCTCCCTCATAAATTGCAAAAGAAACTTGTTAAAGATAGTCTTCCACTGATGGCACATTTATGGCAAAAACATAACAGGATCTGGGTACATTTTAGGGAGATCTCCACATGTTAAAGAAATTGTTGGACATTAATTTGAATACTGACTTATATTTTTACTTACCGTTAAAACCTACCTCATCAGATTTGTGTGTTCTCAGAAGGGTTAGAGATAAGAATTTCTTCCCATTGAGAAATCATGTATGTCTTTGTACCAGCATACAAAGTACATGTGCAGACTGTAGACTTTAACATGGAAAGTCATACAACTCTCTTAACTGTGAAGAATAAATGAATTACATATGACTCTGTCATTTCTCTAAACACAAATAGAAGCTCACAAAGCAAAATCTCTGAAGTTTTAGTAATTTCATTTTGGCACTTTAAAATTGATGATTATCTTGAAACCAAGTACAGTTCTAGGATGTCCAGCTTCACATTTTCCTCATCAGCAATTTTAACCAAGCGTTAAGAACGTTCCCCTTACCGTCAAATAATAGAACTATCTGTCATAATTGGTACTGCCTAAAATATATAGAACATACTATAATTTAACTTTTTAATTAAGCCCTTTTCATTTCCTCACTTAGCTCCTTCTTTGGGGCACCTATCAAAAATGAAACTTTTGTCCAGCAGATGGCAGAAAATAGCAAACGGGAAAACCTTGAGACTTACTGTTTTGTTTTGGGCTAGAAACCACTGTCTCCTCCTTGTGCCCATAGACATCGATGTTATTAGGGTTGGGGCAGAGGGCGAAGTGTCAGTTATGCAGGAAGTTAGGTTAGATTGCCACACGAGGTGGCTTGGTACCGGCCTTGCTTATAATAATTGAGTTTCAGTAGCAAATCAGCTTCCTTGGGAAAAGGCCAAAGGCTTTTCATAATTGTATTGACAACAAAATGAATATGATAAATGGTGTTCATTCAGTTGAGGCAAGATTTATAGTTTTCCTTTGGGCAAGGGATGAAGAGCAAATATTTATAATAATAGTAAAATTTGTTTAAAAGTTACATTATTTGATAATTCAAAGAGCTTTATTAAAATATTCTGAAATACTTTAAGCAGTTTCAGGTGATAAAGTACAGATTCTTTGCAAAGTATTCTAGTAATATAAAAATGAGTAAGTATATGATTTTAAAAAAACATAGATATGAAAGTCATTTATTCTTCCTGAAATATTGATATGTCAAACCGTCAGTGATGGTTCTCACATTACTGCTGGGGAAAGTTTATTTGCCTTTTATCCACACAAAAAAAAATGTGTGTTCTTTAATTTTCTGTATAGTTCTTAGCATGCAGAAGAAACATCCTATAAGAGCACATGTCATCTTAAAGTCAAAATGCATTTTATTTATGGTGATTATTTGATAAAATTCTATTTTAGTGGTTAGCTGTTTAATTTAAAAGCATTTCTATAAACACTGACTGCATTAACTGGTACACAAACTACATTGGTTATCACTCTGTCCATCAAGCCTAGATTGCCTGGAACTACACAGCGACCGTGTTGGTAAATTGTGCCACTGCTAGAGAACTGAAGATGAGTCACTGCTACTTTTTTATCCCTATGCTGAGAGTGTAACAGTGAAAAGCATCTTACCTTGCAGTGTACTTAGTCACATTGTTTAAACTTTTCCCAGATCATACATAGACCTAAGTATCAAAAATCCAGCAGGAAATTGAAAAAAAAATGAAGGAATGTGTATGATGTTGTTTCCTCACACTTATTCTTTTAATTGTCATAATTCTGATCTTTGAGTACACTGTTTTCAGTCATGCAATCAGTGCTGTTGATTAATATGCATAAACATATTATATAAAGCTAAGTCAAGACCTTGAGATTTGTAAGTGGGGGGAGGGGGGCGGAAACAACTTTGAAGTAGAACAGTTCCAGTCCTGATTTTACCACTTAACAACCTATGGAGTTTTGGGTAAATTACTTAATGTCTCAGAATCACAGTTTTCTGCTCCATAAAACAGGGCTAATAATATTTATCTCTCAGATATGTTATAAGAAGTGAGTGAACTAATATATACACACACACACACATATGTATGCATATATATATATGTGCATATATAGGCTTAATACAGTGTCTGCTGCTGCTGCTAAGTCGCTTCAGTCGTGTCCAACTATGTGCGACCCCACAGACGGCAGCCCACTAGGCTTCCCCATCCCTGGGATTCTCCAGGCAAGAACACTGGACTGGGTTGCCATTTCCTTCTCCAGTGCATGAAGGTGAAAAGTGAAGGTGAAGTCGCTCAGTCGTGTCCGATCCTAGCGACCCCATGGACTGCAGCCCACCAGGCCCCTCTGTCCATGGGATTTTCCAGGCAAGAGTACTGGAGTGGGGTGCCATTGCCTTCTCCGAATACAGTGTCTGGCACAAAGTAAATACACTCCACCACTGTTGTGAGTTCCTTTCCCTAATATGGAATGAGCCAGAGGAATCCGATTTGCTCACCTATCCAGCATATTTCTCTAACTATGCTAAAATTCATGAGGGATGTAAATTTTTCTTAGATCCTACCCCAAAATGAGCTTATGGTTTAACAGAGTCAGTTAGGTAACTACCTAAATGACTGTAATAAAATACAGAAGATGGTAAGTGCCATAAAAAATATAAATAAAGTGATTGCATTTATCTGGGGCATCAGGAAAGGCTCTGTAAAGGTGAAGACGTTTCCCTGAATCTCAGCAAATAAGTAGGACTGGACTGTTGAAATTGTGAAGCAAGAGGGTTTTTGTTGGTCTAAGTACAGACTTAGGAAGAAGAATAGTGGAAAAGATGTTTAGTCAAAGATACCACTTACTTCACTCACTCACCACTTACTTTATGGTTGGACACAGGTTGTCTGGGACCCTTGACTATCAGGCTAAGGAACTGAAAAACTAACTCCATAGATGGTATAAAGTAATTAATAGTTTTGATTGACTAACAGAATCAGAATTGTATTTCAAGAAGAAAATAGTTAGCAGTGTGTTGGACAAACTGAAATAGGGAAGAAAGTAATCCTGAAAATATGCTATGCTGCAGGGTTTTTATTAGTACATTGTGCTAAGCATGAGAAATTAATAAAATGTTTGCTTTTTATAAGAATGAGTAAAGTAGGTTGCTCATTAGAAGCTGGTAATCCAGTGGCTGTAATAACTAATAAACCATCAATATATTGTTACAAAGACACATGCCAAGGACCATATGAACTTTGGAGAAGAAGAGGTTGGCGTTTGGGGCAAGCAGTAGGTTCCCCAGGGAGGTAAAAGTTGAGCTAGGTGTTGAAGGATAGATAGGCATCTGCCAGAAGGCTTCCCAGCAGCACTTGCCTCCATGAACAAAGATATAGATGATTCACATTCAGGGAATACTTTAACAAAAGGCTCTGAACTGGCAGCCTATTTCTGTTCTGGAACCACATCCTCACACTCTTTACCTCCTAAAAGTTTTAACAAAAGCTCTTTTGTTGCCTTTTAGTATACTAGAATGCTTTCTCTACTGTGAAATCTCAGAGAAAAAGAATTACATTCTTAATAACTTTTACTTTCTTGGGGTCCAGCACATGGTAAGCAACTATTGAATGGTTGGATGGATGATGGATGGATGGGTGTCATCAATAAGCAAACCTCATGGTTTTCAGCTTTTCATGTTTAACATCTTATAAGGCAATAACAAATCATTAATCTTTTTTATTTTTTATTTATCTGGTGTTGACCTTCAGAATTCATTGAACAGATCTTTCTAGGTGAAAGCAATTAGATCAGTGCCACTTCTACCAAAGGGCTCCCCACTGTCTTCCTCCTATCCATATATACGTAGTTCTCACAAGGCCACTGGAAAACTAATCTCCTCAAGTGGGATCTGATTCTCACCCTATAATCTGAGTTTGGGACCCTCACTCTGAAGCCCTTTAACCTCCCTGCTTGGTAGACCTCGACTCCGCCTCCCAGTAATCACTCATTTTCTCTGTGGCAGTCACCTCTGTCAGAAGCATATTAGAATTGGCCCCACTCTCATCCCACACAGAAAAGGGAACATCCTCTCATATCCCCAGGCCTGATCCCATAGTGAATACAGTGTATTCTGAAAAATATGATGGCCCTAATGTCTTACAAATGCTTTGCAGAGGGGCTTCTAGTGCTCATGATATTCTGAGGTTCTGAGATTGGGGTCTTTTCAGTCTCCTGATGAGGCTCCAGGTCATTCCCACGCATGAGCACTGAGTTTGTGCTCAGCTCTCTTCATGGAGTATTTTTTCATTTGTACTCCTCCAACACTGTTTCAGAATCTTGGTACTCAGAGCATTCCTATTATGTGTTTAGCACCCATACTGAAGCATGGATTCACAGGAATAAAAGCCATGTAGTACTTATCTCTGGATCCCTGGCCCCTAGCACAATACACAGCACATAGCATTTACCATCTTTAAAAAAAAAAAAAAGGCAACAGATTTCTAACCCATAGAAAAAATAAAACTAAGTTATCTGACAATAGCCAAAATAGAGTTAATCATCAAGTGTATTGATTTTGTATTTTTCATTTTCATCCAACTGAAATCTCAACACGCATACACACACACTCACTTCTTATCTCCTATCTCTGCCTTATTTTCTTTGTAGTACTTTTTAATGTGTCCTATATATGTTTAATTTTCTATCTTATTAGAATATAAATTCCATGAGGGCAGGGATTATTTTAATGTTTGGTTCATTGATGTCTCTAGAGAGTCTAACAGTCATAAGACATTTATAGACTAGGCCTTCAATAAATACTTAAGTAAATTGTTTCTATATATTCAAATACAGCCTTAATATGGTATATCTAGGGGGTCAAAAGTATTGCATTTTGCATTTTTAGGGCACATGACACTCGTACGGAATTTGAGGGCTTATTTTCATTGAATGTTTTGTGAAGTACTTCCTGAAGCTTCAAAGTGAAATGCACAACTTAAAAGAATCAAGTAGGTACGTCTAATCAAGTATGCTACACCTCATGTTTACCACAACAGATATTTTTTGAAATCCATTTTGTGCCAGGTACATGGATGCGATAACTGCCTATGCACTCCTTTCAGAAAGCATATGATAGGAGAGAAGAGGTGCTGTGATAGTGCTGGCACAAAGGGCACACTAGGGTCCCAGTGCCATGCACAGGACACACTCTTAGGTGNGACTGGTTGGATCTCCTTGCAATCCAAGGGACTCTAAAGAGTCTTCTCCAACATCACAGTTCAAAAGCATCAATTCTTCAGCGTTCAGCTCTCTTTACAGTCCAACTCTCACGTCTGTACATGACCACTGGAAAAACCATAGCCTTGACTAGATGGACCTTTGTTGGCAAAGGTCTGCTCTTCAACATGCTATCTAGTAGGAAAAGAAAAAATAAATGAAAGTAGTAGCATAGGAAGGGTTTTTTCTGCTGAAGTTTTAGGGCTTAATTTTATATTCTGTGTGCATTTGGTATAAAGGAGGCTGGTTGTGGGTGAAGGACCAGTGGAGCTGAGTCAGAGTTTTCCAGGATCTGGTGGTTTCAGCCATGAACTTATCAGAGGCATGCACTCACTATTGATGATGTTTGACAGTTTCTTCCTTTAGTGTACATGGGCCTACTTTTAGCAAACTGACCTTGAGTAGATTAAAGCTACCCAAAGCTATTCTTTCAACAGTAAGTGAACCATAAACTTCCAGATGTTCAAGCTGAATTTAGAAAAGGCAGAGGAACCAGAGATCAAATTGCCAACATCCACTGGCTCATCAAAAAAGCAAGAGAACTCCGGAAAAACATCTACTTCTGCTTTATTGACTATGCCAACAACAAACTGTGGAAAATTCTTAAAGAGATGGGAATATCAGACCACCTGACCTACCTCCTGAGAAATCTATATACAGGTCAAGAAGCAACAGTTAGAACTGGACATGGAACAACAGACTGGTTTCAAATAGGGAAAGGAGTACATCAAGGCTGTATATTGTCACCCTGCTTATTTAACTTATATGGAGACTACATCATGAGAAAATGTTGGGCTGGATGAAGCACAAGCTGGAATCAAGATTGCCGGGAGAAATAGCAATAACCTCAGATACGCAGATGACACCACCCTTATGGCAGAAACCGAAGAACTAAAGAGCCTCTTGATGAAAGTGAAAGAGGAGAGTGAAAAAGTTCACTTAAAACTCAACATTCACAGCCACTATGGAAAAAATTGCAAATAGAACTGCCTTATGACCCAGCAATCCCACTGCTGGGCATACACACTGAGGAAACCAGAATTGAAAGAGGCACATGTACCCCAATGTTCATTGCAGCATTGTTTATAATTGCCAGGACATGGAAACAACCTAGATGTCCATCAGCAGATGAATGGATAAGAAAGCTGTGGTACATATACACAATGGAGTATTACTCCGCCCTTGAAAAGAATAAGTTTGACGCAGTTCTAATGAGGTGGATGAAACTAGAGTTGGTATACAGAGTGAAGTAAGCCAGAAAGAAAAACACCAATACAGTATACTGACACATATATATGGAATTTAGAAAGATAGTAATGATGACCCTGTATGTGAGACAACAAAAGAGACACAGATGTGTAGAACGGACTTTTGGCTTCTGAG
>SJYW01018235.1:249420-278066 GCA_006410735.1 Raphicerus campestris
GAATTGAAAGAGACACATGTACCCCAATGTTCATTGCAGCATTATTTATAATTGCCAGGACATGGAAACAACCCAGATGTCCATCAACAGATGATTGGATAAGAAAGCTGTGGTACATATACACAATGGAGTATTACTCAGCCCTTAAAAAGAATAAGTTTGACTCAGTTCTAATGAGATGGATGAAACTGGAGCCGATTATACAGAGTGAAGTAAGCCAGAAAGAAAAACACCAATACAGTATACTGACACATATATATGGAATTTAGAAAGATAGTAATGATGACCCTGTATGTGAGACAACAAAAGAGACACAGATGTGTAGAACGGACTTTTGGCTTCTGAGGGAGAGGGAGAGGGTGGGATGATTTGGGAGAATGGCATTGAAACGTGTACTATCATGTAAGAAACCACGTGCCAGTCTATGTTCAATACAGGATACAGGATGCTTGGGGCTGGAGCACAGGGATGATCCAGAGAGATGATGTGGGGTCGGAGGTTGGAGGGGGTTTCAGGATTGGGAGCTCATGTACACCTGTGACTAATTCATGTCAATATATGGCAAAACCAATACAGTATTGTAACATAGAATAAAGTAAAAATAAAATTTAAAAAAAACTCAACATTCAGAAAACTTAATATCACTGCATCTGGTCCCATTACTTCATGGCAAATAGATGGGAAAACAGTGACAGACTTTATTTTTTAATCCTCAAAAATCACTGCAGATGGTAACTGCAGCCATGAAATTAAAAGACGCTTGCTCCTTGAAAGAAAAATTATGACTAACCTAGACAGCATATTAAAAAGCAGAGATATTACTTTACCAACAAAGGTACATCTAGTCAAAGCTATGGTTTTTCCAGTAGTCATGTATGGATGTGAGAGCTGGACCGTAAAGAAGGCTGAGCACCCAAGAATTGATGCTTTTGAACTGTGATGTTGGAGAAGACTCTTGAGGGTCCCTTGGACTGCAAGGAGATCCAACCAGTCTATCCGAAAGGAAATCAGTCCTGAATATTCATTGGAAGGACTGATGCTGAAACTCCAATACTTTGGCCGCCTGATGCAAAGAACTGACTCATTTGAAAAGAACCTGATGCTGGGAAAAATTGAAGGCAGGAGGAGAAGCAGCTGACAGAGGATGAGATGGTTGGATGGCATCACTGACTCAATGGACATGAGTTTGAGTAGGCTCTCGGAGTAGGTGATGGACAGGGAGGGCTTGCATGCTATAGTCCATGGGATCGCAAAGAGTTGGACATGACTGAATGACTGAACTGAACTGAAAGCTTTTCTTCAAGCTATCATCCCAAATGTTCCTTGAAGCTACAGTGGAGCTAAACAGCTGATTAAGTTAACAATTTTTTTTAAAAGGAAAAGAATGTATGTAGATAATTTCTAAGCCAAGAGATAAATTCATGGGGTTTACTATTTACTGTGCCCTCTGGCACAGTGGTAAGGAATCTGCCTGCAGTGTGGGAGACCCAAGTTCCATCCCTGGGTTGGGAAGATCCCTGGAGTAGGGAATGACAACCCACTCCAGTATTGTTGCTGGAGAATTCCATGGACAGAGGAGCCTGGCCGACTACAGTCCTTGGGGTCACAAAAAGTTGTATGAGCTACTAACGAATGAATGAGCTAGTAACACTTTTCATTTTCTAATTTTATGTATTTTATTGATAAAAGTTGTATAATAAACACTTATTTTTTTCTTCAGTAATTTGATGTGCAAGAAACTCGGATAATAGCAATTCAAATGTTTTACCTTCATGAACTAAATTTATTTTCCTTTCCTACAAATATTAAGTATACTGCTGTAAATATCATATGTTGCTTACATGGTACTTCATAAGTATGCTACACATAGAAGAAATGTGGATTCCTTTTTTCTTTTTCAGTGGCACCAGTTTTCAGGAATAATATTTCTTTTGACCCTTATATTCTTTAACAAGCTTCATAACAGGTACCCAACATATCTTCGTCTTCTTCAGAGGGCTATTGAGCAGTGGTATGGAGAGCCAACATGTACAACTCCCATCTTAAAACTTATGGCAGAACTGATGCAAAACAGGTAAGAGGTGTGATAGGCACATGGAACAGTAATCTACTATTTGGTAGCGTGCTTCAGAGATCAGACTTTCCTGCCTAGTGTGTGTATATTTAAGGCTTAGCAAGAACCCAGGAACTGATCGGCGAAGTCAATAGAATTAGAGATACAATTAGAGATACAATTGAAACCTTTGGGGAGAAAGAATTAGGTGTATATGGGGATTCTGGCAACTGGGGAAAAAGTTGGAACACCACAGGCATCATTATTTAAAAGATTCAAAAGCATGAAATGCAGAAAAGGTGATTTTAGCTGGTTTCACTGCTTTCTGTAGAGGAGAAAAGGAGCTGAGAGGTCTCTGAGTTGAGATGCTTTATTTTGTGGATGAGACACCAAGGGCTTTTCATGGACATACTTTGTCTCAAAAAGCCCTGGGGATTGTCCTTGCTTTGACTTTTAAGGTATCCTTCTTCCTTTGTGCCAAAATGCACATATATGGTTGATTTGTGCACTCACAATTTTTATTTAAATAGCAACTATAAGACTTCTCAGAAATTGTCTGGTTAACCTTGTGATTTGCACAGAGAAGCAGAGATTCGGGTTCTCCGCATATAAATATTAACAAAGGTGTAGCTAAAAGAGAAACGCTGCAATAAGCTAATTGGTTTTGCCACTTTAAACTGTGTCGTTATGAGTATAGCTTAGCACCAGACTACCTGTCACGTAGTGATCCTGTTTCATCAGTTCCTCTTTGTAAACTGCGTGTGGGAAGGGAGATATCCAGACAGAGGAGGAGTATGGATTGCAACTCTAATTTAATCTCTAGTGCTGAGTGTTTCACAGCAATAATTAAAAAATTTTAAAACCAGAGGTGCAAAAAGACCTGGCAAATAAATAAATGTGAGTATTATTCTTTTGGAAGCTGTTAGGTTTTTTAAAAACTGTTCTCTAGGTGCCTTAAAGACTAAAGAAAGGGTAGCTATATATTTAATAATAGAAATTTAGTTATTAAATTACTATTTTTCAGCAAGATAATTAATAGTACATTACTGATAAAACATTTAATACTAAAGGAAAAAAATAATTACATTGTATATTGTATGGCAGATACTTTATATCTGCCATAGATGGATAATTCACATCTAGCATAATTGTTCTCAGAACTACTTGGCAAAAATCTATAATATCAGAAGATGTTATCTTGTTTATATTTCTCTGAAACCTAATGTGAATTGTGTACATACATTTCTTTAATCGGAATTGTATGTCAGCCATCAAATGTTTCTAATAGCACTTCTAATAAGTTATAACTGCACTTAATCCTAAAGCATTTTGAAAACACAGAACCAGCAATGTATTCTATTTCTTAGCAAAGTATCGTTGCTTCCTGGTGTTTCTTTGCTATGATGTGTTTCATATTTTTACTGATCCTTTTAGAAATACACGGTTATTTGTTGAAAGCAGAGCAGCAAGGCAGATTAGAGCCAACTAAAGTCAAAGTGTTGTTTAAAAAGCAAATATTATGCCAGGATGGCATATCAGTCCTTTGCCCTTTTCAGACTGTCCCCCTCACCTGTCAGAAACTAGGGAAGTAAAATTGTTCTCATTTAGAACTTCTGGGATTTGTTTCTCTTTACTTGAGCTATGTGCAGTGGAAACTGTAGCCCTGCATGTAATTTAATGTGTTTGAAATATGCTTGAAGTATCAGATGATCCATTATGCATATGAGCAGTATTAAAGGTATTTAGATTTCCTGTTATCATTTGTTTTAAAGATGTATATTAGTCACTACAGGAGATCTCAAATGTAAATTTCTATACAAGTATCTATATAAACTTACATACTTGGGNTATCAGATGATCCATTATGCATATGAGCAGTATTAAAGGTATTTAGATTTCCTGTTATCATTTGTTTTAAAGATGTATATTAGTCACTACAGGAGATCTCAAATGTAAATTTCTATACAAGTATCTATATAAACTTACATACTTGGGTTTTTTTATTATTATCTATCAGACATTTGCATGAAAGGAAAGGGGGCTAAGAGGTCTGTAATGTAGGATGTCAGGATATCGTTTTGACAGATAAAAGATGAATTATTTGAATGAGAAAGTAAATGAAAATAATTGTATTGTCCTAGTATCTTTTACTAAAGCACATACATTTTGTCACCTCTTGTTTAATGGAATGATACTTTTAAAAAAGGATAATTGTACTGTTGCTACTTGTAATAAGTGAGAATTCTGGGTATTTTAATCCTATATTTTGTTTCTTTATCTGTACATATAGTCTAAATTTTTGCTGTATTTCTCAGATCCCAGCGTTTGAATTTTGATGTATCATCTCCTAATGGAATTCTTCTCTTCAGAGAAGCTAGTAAAATGATTTGCACTTATGGTGAGTATCCTTTTCCATATTTGTCTCTGCAATATAACTTTTATCTCTTTGGAGGAAAGAAAGATGTTAGTTATTTTGTTCTTTTGAAACTTTATATCTGTATGAATTTGTGAAATATATAACAAGAGTGCAAAAAGCTGGGTAGCTATCATATTGACATCAGAAAAAATAAACAGTATGCCTTTGACTACACATCTTGCCTGACAAACCTGATGAATTTCTTTTAGCTAAAACTTTAGTGTCAGAAGCAAAGGGAATACACTATAGATACAATATTGAAATAGGATATTGAAAAGTTACAGCATATTGAAAATTGCTAAAATTTAGATTAGGGAGTTTAGTATATTGGGTCAAAGAATGCTTAAACCAGTGTGTCCCTGACACTGAATTTAGGGGAGATATCCTGGTTCAGTTCAGTCACTCAGTTGTGTCCGACTCTTGATGACCCCATGAATCACAGCACACCAGGCCTCCCTGTCCATCACCGACTCCTGGAGTTCACTCAGATTCACGTCCATCCAGTCAGTGATGCCATCCAGCCATCCCATCCTGGTAAAGAGCAGTAAATATTTTATTATAGGGAATTGGAGGGCACCATACCCTTAGAATCAATGTTCTACAGAAATGATTGTCCTATTCTATTATAGTAAAAAAAAAATTGGTAATTTTTTTTCTGCTTGCCAACTCTGACAGCTTCATCAATGGAATTCTCAACTCTCTGAGAACTTTATGTAGCCAGAGAATGCCACAGTAGATAAGAATCTTAAGTTAGTGTTCCACGCACTGACTAAATACTGATTACAGGCGGGACTCCTTGCAGTATTCTTCTCCTTGAGAGATGTTTCCCTGGGTCCTCCTTTTCTTTGTCCTCTTCTTTTTTGCGTGTCTGTACTTCCTTTCCCAAATCAACAGCCAGCTCTGTGTTTGGCCTCAGAAGTTGCCTGATTCTCATACTTCATTTTGAACACCTGGAAACAGATTCTACAGAATTTTGTAAAGCTTCTGTTGCGTTTTCAGGGTATATCTAATTCCTTTTAGTGTCTTATCATACAAAGATATGTGCTTGGACCTTTTTCCAAAAGCATGATATCTTAGGAAAAACAGTTTGAGGAGATTAAAAGATCTGAGTACCAGTTCTAGTACCAACATGTATCAATGACCTTCAGCTAAGACACTACAGCTAAGACACTCCTTGTCCTAGTTTTCTCATATATAAAATTAGAAATAATGAATACCTACTGTCCTCTCTGTCTAGTTAGAATTGTTATGTTAGTCAGTCTTGTTGGACTCTTTGTGACCCTATGGACTGTGGCTTGCTAAGGCTCCTCTGTCCATTGAATTCTCCAGGCAAGAATACTGGACTGGGTTGCCCATTCCCTTCTCCAAGGGATCTTCCCATTCCAGGGATCAAATGCTGGTCTCCTGCGTTGCAGGTGGATTCTTTACTGTCTGCTCCACCAGGGAAGACTGTAAGGTGCTTATGAGTATTCAATTACATAGTGCATGGAAAGGCCTTAGATAAGTTAACTACTGTGTTTACTGTTATGAAGAAATTGAAGCTCATAGAGGTTAAAGATTTGCCAAATAATACATAATTAGCAAATAGTGAGATGGGAATTTCATTCAAAGTCTGTGTAACTTCAGACAGTAGTCTTTCCATATTCCTTTCTGCCACTTGGGAGTTGCCACATGAAGATTGTACTTAGGGTATTTTTGATGAAGCACTGTTCTTTAAAGTATGATGATTTTTATCCTAAAACTTAAAGTAAATGAAGGTTCAATAGAAAAATGACCTTCAACTTTGTTACCAGTGACTTTGACCCAGGTACTTTATTACACAGAGTAGCAGAAAAATCTTTTTCAGCTTTCACTGATCCCACATGCTGGCCCCAATCAGCCAGGCTGATTTTGTCTGTCTTTATCTTGTGTAATGTTTTATTAGTCACACTTTTACCTCTGGAGATTCTGATATGCTCATTGAAGAGAGATCCTATGGCTGCCATCCAGGAGTCTGGAAGGTGAGGGGGAAAAAAATGACTAGAAGGGTACAATAGAGCCAGCGTTACTGATTTTCTGGGTAAGCCAAGGTGAAGGAAGGGAAAACCTATGTAGGAAAGAGGCCAGAACCCTCTGGGATCCCTTCTGTTCCATCCTCACTGGGTTTCTTCTCTGCTCACCTGCCGTGGGCAGTGTTTGTGCCGTTGATGATTGAGGCAGTGCAGTGGGGGAAGGACTCATTTCCAAATGCGCCTGATTTGTTACATATTTTGTGGAATACCTCCACCTCACTGCTCAATGAGACTGGCAGAAAAATAATACTTTCGATATGCTGTTTTATTTATCTACATTCTGTCATGATATACTTTGATGTAAGTTTTTAATTTTGCTTCAGCTCTCAGCTGCTCTTGCCATTACAGCTCAGGGTCAGCAATGAGGTTAGCCACAGTAGCACAAAACAATTTCCTGTTTGTGCAGCCCAGGTAACATTTGGATGAGGATTAGATTTTACCACATTTTCTACTAGCCCAAGCCTATTATTTCTAATGAGTTTTAAATTGCTTCAAGAACATGTATTTCAAAATTTAGTGCTATGATCCATTCAGCCCGAGCAACTTAATAAAAGAAATTTCTTTCTTAAATTTTTGGTTAAAATGTTGCATGCAGTGTAATAAATGTTATTACTTTGGAAACCTACTTCTCAGTTTTAAGAACTGGATGTTTTTTATGCTCAATTTCCATTTGTCTGATCTTTTCTTCCCTTTGCCTCTGGGTAATGGTATCTTTAGTGACATCTGTTGGTTGAAGGGTGCACAGAAGGGAAAAATAGTGATTGTCTTTATAAGACTGGCAAGAATGGAACTGCTTTTATTTCTTCCTTAGGTGCCTGATTTAAGAAAGCCCAATGTGTAAAAAATCTAAACTTAAAAAATGGATAGAACAGCTATAATTATTCGCTATACCTAAGAATTTACATCAGGGTTCTTTGAGCAATNTTCTGTTCCATCCTCACTGGGTTTCTTCTCTGCTCACCTGCCGTGGGCAGTGTTTGTGCCGTTGATGATTGAGGCAGTGCAGTGGGGGAAGGACTCATTTCCAAATGCGCCTGATTTGTTACATATTTTGTGGAATACCTCCACCTCACTGCTCAATGAGACTGGCAGAAAAATAATACTTTCGATATGCTGTTTTATTTATCTACATTCTGTCATGATATACTTTGATGTAAGTTTTTAATTTTGCTTCAGCTCTCAGCTGCTCTTGCCATTACAGCTCAGGGTCAGCAATGAGGTTAGCCACAGTAGCACAAAACAATTTCCTGTTTGTGCAGCCCAGGTAACATTTGGATGAGGATTAGATTTTACCACATTTTCTACTAGCCCAAGCCTATTATTTCTAATGAGTTTTAAATTGCTTCAAGAACATGTATTTCAAAATTTAGTGCTATGATCCATTCAGCCCGAGCAACTTAATAAAAGAAATTTCTTTCTTAAATTTTTGGTTAAAATGTTGCATGCAGTGTAATAAATGTTATTACTTTGGAAACCTACTTCTCAGTTTTAAGAACTGGATGTTTTTTATGCTCAATTTCCATTTGTCTGATCTTTTCTTCCCTTTGCCTCTGGGTAATGGTATCTTTAGTGACATCTGTTGGTTGAAGGGTGCACAGAAGGGAAAAATAGTGATTGTCTTTATAAGACTGGCAAGAATGGAACTGCTTTTATTTCTTCCTTAGGTGCCTGATTTAAGAAAGCCCAATGTGTAAAAAATCTAAACTTAAAAAATGGATAGAACAGCTATAATTATTCGCTATACCTAAGAATTTACATCAGGGTTCTTTGAGCAATATATGTTGCAGGTACATTTAAGGTATGACAATACTATGCTTAAATTGAATTTGTAAAGTGATATACAAGCCACTGTTATTTGCTGTGACCTAGAAAACAGACCAGTGGTTTTCCAACTGGGTTCTTCAGAGCCCTAGAGATCTGTGCTAATACCACAGAGACCCTGCAGAGATGGAGGGGGAGAAGACTCTACTGCCGCTTCAGCCAGAACTGCAGCTGTTTATTGTTACACTCGATTTATTTCCAACAGGAGTCACCTGCTTAAAGATACTTTTTGATAAAAAAGAGCTTGAAAATTACTGGTATGTACTACTAGAAGGATTATGACTTATATTCATGTTTAGATGATTATAAAAATTTAGCTAAAGATTGTATTGGCCTTGAAATAATTAGAGACTTGATAAAATGTTACCAGGAGATAACAGTTCTGAAAAACACATCATCCAGGAACCATGGATATAACCTTACATTCTCTCAGAATCATGGTCAGGGACATAGAACAACAGAGTAATAGAGTAATAAGCTCACCGAAGTCTTATGAAGGAGATGGAGTGATCAGTACCCTGAGGGTGCCAGGCCTGGAGGAGCACACTTCACAGTGAATCCACGTGTGCTGGACTTGGCCACTTCTACACACAAGCAAGGAGAAGGCAATGGCAACCCACTCCAGTACTTTTGCCTGGAAAATCTGAGCAACTTCACTTTCACTTTTCACTTTCCTGCATTGAAGAAGGAAATGGCAACCCACTCCAGTGTTCTTGCTTGGAGGATCCCAGGGATGGTGGAGCCTGGTGGGCTGTCGTCTGTGGGGTCACACAGAGTCGGACACTACTGAAGTGACTTGGCGGCGGCAGCAGCACACAAGCAAAAAATGATAAGCAAGTTGTTAAATAAGTAAGGGTGCTCTCCAAACAAGTGCTTAGAGTTCAATAGATCTTTCAGCCATGCTGCTAATATTTATCAAGCATTTACTATATGTTTGATATTGTGAGAATTAGAGAGGAAGAGAAATACACAAAAAAGAATCTTACTGCTTCTTCTCTTAGTTGAGTCCAACAGTGGATTCAGTCAAGTCCATAAAGGATTTTAATGTACTGTGCTCACTTTCATGCTTAAGACGCATACAGAGTGCTGTGGGAGCCCAAAAGTTTCTAACTCAAACTGAGGGGCTGGACAAGGAAATAAGAATAGGGCCCAGAAGTTCAAGGAGAGCATTTCAAGCAGGTGATAGCTTTTATAAAAGCATATAAATATAAAATATTAAAATAGTCTATTACTAAACTGAAGGATCAAAGAATTGCTGTATGAAGTAGAAAGTGAAAATTCCTGATTATCTCATCACTCAAAATCTTTTAACAGTTTAGTGTGCACTCTTTCATACTTTTTTATGTGTGCATATATGTGTATTATTCCAGAAGTGCTATTATAGTATACTTGCTAATCTGTAATTTGCTATTTTTTACTTATATCATGGCCATTACTTCATACTAACTTATATATAAAGCTACCATATCTCTTTTTTCCTTTGGTTTTTCATTATTTTTTCTG
The DNA here is from genome assembly GCA_006410735.1 of Raphicerus campestris. Lineage (NCBI taxonomy): Eukaryota > Metazoa > Chordata > Mammalia > Artiodactyla > Bovidae > Raphicerus > Raphicerus campestris. The sequence goes on from SJYW01018235.1 coordinate 259,265, forward strand.
CCTTATCTTTTAAAATAGCTGCAGAGTATTCCATTTTATGGTCATACTATAATTTATTTAACTACTCACCTTTTGGTAAATGTAATTTTTATAAACATGCAGTCTTTCACTATCATGCACTGTTTCAGCAAGCAACCTTCAGCTTCATGAGCATCACTTATTCAGTAAGTATATATATTGAGAGTAGCAGATAGGCTTCCAGACTCTGGATATATCAGTGAGTAAAACTGAAAAAAAATTTAGTATGTCAGAAAGTAGTAAGTGCTATGGGGAAAAAAAAAAAAGAAGAAGAAGAAAACAAAGAAAGTGTTAGAAGTGCCAGGGGTTGGGAAACATGTTGCAGTATGAAGTACAGTGATCAAAATAGGCATCATTTGAAAAACTGACATTTGAGCCAAGACTTGAAGTCAGTGAAGGGGTTAATTATGCAGATATCTCGGGGAAGAGTGTTCTAGGCTGAAGGAACACCGAGTTTCAGGGTCCTGAGGCAGAAGTGCGTCTGGCCTGTCGGAGTAACCGTAAGAATATCGGTAGTTGGAACAGAGTGAACAAGAGAGGGTAATAACAAAAGCAGTGTCATGTAACGTCATATCCTGTAGACATTATCAGGACTTTAAATCCAGGTGAAAGAGAAGGACTTTAGAATGTGCTGAGCAGAGGGCTGACATGATTTTATGTTAGCTTTGACCACAGTGATAGCAGTGGGAGTAGTGAAGAATGGTTGGATTCTGTATATATCTGAAAGTAAAACCAAATTTCTTGATGGATTGGATATATGTATCAGAGATTTTGTCATAAACAACTGGAAAGATGAAGTTACCATTAACTGATAGGGTAAAGGCTGAAACTGGGTATGAGGGGGAAATCAGAAGTTCCCTTTGACTTCACTGAGCTTGAAGTGTTGATTGTAGACATTCAGGTGGAAGTGTTGAATACAGAGTCGGATATACAAGTCTGAGGATCAGAAGAGGTCTGGTCTAGAAAAACAAATATGGGTCATTAACTCTTTAGGTGATATTTAAAGCTACAAAACAAGAGAGGGTCGCCAGGGTATGGGGTGTGGATTTAAATATAAAAGATTTAGGTTTAAGTTTTAGAGTATTCTCTGTTAGGAGGGAAGGGAGAAGAGGAGGAACCAGCAAAGGAGAGAATGAGCAAACACTGAAGTAAGAGAATAATCGAGAGAGAGTCTGTCTACTCAGCTGTGTCAGAAGCTGCCAGTGAATCGAAGAATGTGAGGACTAAGAGTTGACCATCACATTTAGGGAAAAAAAGGTTATTAAGAACCTTGAAAAGAGCACTTTTAGCAGAGTAGGTGTAAAAGCGAATCAGAGCAAAACTGAAGACACAGTTCTTTTAAGAAGATAACAATTCTTTCAAGGAGTTTCCTTACAAAGGGAAGTAATATCAAGCAAGGAAGTAGGGCCAAGAGAAAGTTTTGTTTCAAAAAAGAAAGACTGCGTAGGAGAGAAAGGGGGAATTGCTGTGCTTTGTTCTTAAGCACATAAAAGGAGAGGAGAGCTAGTTCAACAGATTGAGAGGCTGGCTTTCACAGAGACCGTGCAAATGCTAGGAGATGGTGAGATATGGTAGTGAACACTGGTTTCGGAATGTATTCCCTGAAGTGGATTTACACAGTTTTAATAAATTTAACCAAATTGCCCTCTAGAATGGTTATACTAATTCACATTCCCAACAATTTTCTTAATTTCCCACATGCTTATCAATGCTGCATTGTTTTAATCTTTTTCAACCTGAAAGGAAAATATTATATTCCTTTCCATATCCACAGCTTTGTTTCTGTCTCAAACCACTTACATCCAGGGGGTTTGGCTGGTTTGCAGAGACAGAGTGGGTTGAGTGACCTGAAATAATATCAGCAAACTTGCTCCCATAACTGTTCTGATGCTAAATGAAGACTTCAACCTATAGAGCTGTCAGCTAAATATCAAATTAACTTTAAAATTTTAGAGATTAAAAGGGAAAAATTAAAAGTAAATCAATGTAATAGATTGCTTTATAAACCAGGAAGTAACATTGTTCATACTGTTAGTTCTTCCTGGTATAAGATACAACCACCGTATATCTTAACTCTTGCACCTTTTTTAAAAACTATTATTGGGACTTCCCTAGTAGTCTAGTGGTTAAGAATCTACCTTCCAACACAAAGGATGCAGATTGGATCTCTGATTGAGGAACTAAGATCCCACGTGCCACAGGGCAACTAAGCCCATATGCCACTACCACTGAGCCCACACCACAACTCCTGAGCCCGCAGCACAACTACTGAGCCCGCAATGCAACTAGAGAGCCCACACCGCAACTCCTGAGCCCGCACCACAACTCCTGAGCCCGCACCACAACTCCTGAGCCCACACCACTACTATTGAGCCCACGCGACAACTCCTGAGCCCGCACTACAACTAGAGACACGCACCACAACTACTGAGGCCACACCGCAACTCCTGAGCCCACGCCACTACTACTGAGCCTGCACCACAACTCCTGAGCCTGCACCACAACTAGAGAGCATGCACCACAACTCCTGAGCCCACACTGCAACGCCTGAGCCCACGCCACTACTACTGAGCCCGCGCCACAACTCCTGAGCCCGCGCCACAACTCCTGAGCCCGCACCGCAACTCCTGAGCCTGCACCACAACTCCTGAGCCCACACCACAACTAGAGAGCACGCACCACAACTCCTGAGCCTGCACCGCAACTCCTGAGCCCACGCCCCTACTACTGAGCCCGCGCCACAACTCCTGAGCCCGCACCGCAACTCCTGAGCCTGCACCACAACTCTTGAGCCCACAGCGCAACTAGAGAGCCCGCACCACAACTCCTGAGCCCACGCCACAACTAGAGAGCCTGCACCACAACTACTGAGCCCACACCACAANCTGAGCCCGCATTGCAACTCCTGAGCCTGCACCGCAACTCCTGAGCCCACGCCCCTACTACTGAGCCCGCACCACAACTCCTGAGCCCGCACCGCAACTCCTGAGCCTGCACCACAACTCCTGAGCCCACAGCGCAACTAGAGAACCCGCACCGCAACTCCTGAGCCTGCACCGCAACTCCTGAGCCCGTAGCGCAACTAGAGACCCTGCACCGCACTAGAGAGCCCGCACCACAACTCCTGAGCCCACGCCACAACTAGAGAGCCTGCACCACAACTACTGAGCCCACACCACAACTAGAGAGCCCACACCACAACTGCAGAGCCCACACCACAACTACTGAGCCCACGCTGCAACTCCTGAGCCCGCAAGCCGTAACTAGAGAGAAGCGTGATGACACAATGAAGAGCTGCCGTGCGTGTCCCACAGCCAAGACCTGATGCAGTCAAATGAATAAATAGTGTTTTACAATGTGTTCTTCTGAGGGCACAGAGAAATGGTAGAGTGTGAGCCAAAGATCCACACTGTGATGCCCTATAGTCAGTTTTCTTTTGAAGGAATAGAGGGAACGTGGGCAAATATATAGCATTGTCCTTACTTTGAATTATGTATTAGAAGAAAGTGACATTATTCTACACCAGACACACTCAGCTTTACTGCCTCCTCTTTTTCAGGCCATAGCTCCCCATGTCTCACCTAACAGGCTAATAGCCTGCAGAGAGAAAAGAGCCCTTACTACTGTGTATGGCTATAGTTTACATGAACACTGTGCTGGTTACTGGGGTACGCATTTTACATACTCTGTCTCCTTCACTCCACATAAGAGCCTTGTGAGTTATAAGTGCTGTTATTATAACTGCTCCCAGTTATGACAGATATAGTCAGTGGGAAACAGTTAAATATTTCCCTTTTGATTCTAAACTTTGGAAGTCTCTAACTTCATTACAGAAAGTGTATCATTTCTTTTTTACAAGTGGCAGCTGTTACTGGCTTCAGTGGCTGTCTTCGTCACCCAGCAGTCCATCAGTGTAATAAAGATCTCCCTCTTAGGAAGGAAGGAAATGGTACTTTATAGGGGCAGGATGGTATAGGGAAGGCAAAGAGGTTTGTCATACCTGTAGAGAAACAAACATTAAAACAAAATCTGAACTTGATCACTTTTGTTTAGAGCAATGTGAGTCTAACTGCTGGATTTTAAGCTTTTTGAGGCCAGGGACTCCAATTTCAGTAAGGATTGTTGAATAACATAAATTGAATAATGCTGACGGGGTGAATAAATGATGTGGACATGCCTTCTCTTCTGTAGTCATTTATAGCCACCATGGAATGCAAAACCACTGGAGCATGATGAAATATAGTTTCCTCTTTCAAAATTATTACTATTCCACTTTCTCAAGGTCATAATGCTTTGCTAATTACTGATTTAATTAACACAGGTGTGTCTGAAATAGTCCAAAAGACATGTAGGCCAGATTGCAACTTTAATACGAGATAAAAGTTGTGTTCTAAATAATTAATCCTTCTTGACTATAGGTTGTCCAGTCTTTTAGAATCAAAAATTTTCTCCCAACACAGTTCTTAGTCTGCCTATTCCATCTTGTGCTGAAGAATATAGGATCTTTACTTTCCCCATAAGGACTTCAGCATAGGAAGTCCCCAGAAGATGACCTACTTTTGTCTGTTTGACCCTAGCCTCCTTAACTCAAAATATGTAAACCACCACCACTACCACCAAATTATCCAGCTTTTTCCATTACATGCAAGTAGAGCTTTTCTTTCCTGGGAAAGGGAAGGGGACAGGGAATGTGTATCTTGATTTAGATTGGAGGCGAAGGTAGTAAAGCAGTGGTTGAGAACTGGCCTCTCCTGCAGCTCCCTGCTTTTTCAGGCCTTCATGCCTGTGCACATACTCTCTGGAATATTCTTCTCTCGCTTCAAGTCCGTCTGAAAGGTTGTGATTGATCATTGAGAAGCAACCTGTTCTGTGAAGCCTTTCTTACCCTGCTGTCCTGCCCAAGCAAAGCCAGTCTCTTCTATTCCCATAAAATCTTGACATATGTCTCTGATAGTGTTTGTCGCGTTGTATGGAACTGTTTTCAAATCTATTCTCCCACCAGTATCTCTTAAGGAAATACTATCATATTGAGTTGAAGCTTGCCATATCTTTCTAAGAGAAGTTAGGATGAGATCATGAGAGAGGGTACAGAATGTGGTATGGAGTAAATTCCAAGATATGCCTCAGCCAACACAGTGGTGTTGTCATTCACATGTATAAATTATAGGCAAAGCCAGTGGGCTTCTAAGGATTCACAGAAAGAAAAAAAACAAAACGTGTATGAAACTGTTTCAGAAAGGCAGATAAAGGGCAGGAAACCTTCACCTTGGCCTGGTCCTGTTTCTTACTCTGCTACAATGATTGGTCCTTCTTAACCTCTTAGTAAGCATATGGTTTTCATAATATTCGTAGCAGTCAAGAGATTCAATATTCGTAGAGATTCAAACAGGGAAAAGCAATCACTGTGACACTGATGGAATAGGAAGTTTCTGTTAGGAATTAGACATTGTGCTGTCTTGGGCAAAGATGGCAAAATGGACCTCCAAGGGGGGAATTGGAAGTTCAGGAGAAAAATCATTTATCAGGCCTCCTGAAATAATGGCGTGGTGGACAAGTTGGAGCTGACAAGGACATCTAAAAGCTGGAGACACCCAGCTGCTAGGGTGAGACCATGAAAGACTGTGAAGTGAGGGGGACTGGGGTAGTGGTTTGGACTCAATGGAAGGCTGTTGCCTTGGTATAGCTGCCCCTCTGCATGTTTGCTGCCAAGCACTTGGAGGTAGGCTTGGGGTCATTGGTCAGCAGGGCTTGCAGTTCTTCACACAGAGCAGGGAAAAGCAAGGACAAACTAAAACCCAAAGGTATTTCTACATCTTTTTCTCACAGCCTCTAATCACAACAACCTTCAGAAAGTCCTAGCTGCTACTTCACTTTCATCTTCCAAATCTTATATAGATTTCTCTTTTGCTCAATTCTAGCCCACAACTGTACAGGGAAATGAGTTCTGGGAAATTCTTATTTAGCCCAATAGACACAGTACAGAACCACAACAGTAAGCCTCTAAATTTTATAAATTGAATTTAGTTCCAATTTTAGAAGTGTTACTTACTTGAACAGGAAGAAGCAGAGCTAAGAAACATATATGACCTGATAATTTCTCACAAAGCATTCTGGGATATTGTCTAGTGATATGCCTTACTAGCCCACATTTCAGAGAGAGAAATTGTTGGTTGTAAATGCTAACTAGAAAAACTGTAACGTGATTATATAAACATTACTTTGTTTTTGATGGTCAAACAGAATTTAAGTACAGTTTTTAAATGATCATCTCATTAGGTCTTCTGAAAAAGGATCTAAGGAGAAAAGGGAAGTAGCATTTATTGTGTACTATGCCAAGAACTTATGTGTCTTATTTCATTTACTTCATGTACCAAACCTGTGATCCTCCTAAAAGTGAAGTAGCTCAATATCAGGTTCATGTGAAAAAGCTGAAAATTTGAAAATTCACCCCACAATTTAGAGTAACTTATATATCTAAGTTATCTTTTCCTGACTTAGTTGGATATTTATTCCTACTCTTTTTCACTTCTTATTGAAGAAGAGATAATGTAAATATTAAAGCTTATAAACTAATCTTTAGTATAACTCAATGAATTTTTATGTATCTACATATATATTCGTGTAATCACCATCTAGACAAAAGTATCAAACTTCTCCAGTACCTTTGATTGATTTTCACTGGGCCGTTTGTACTTCCCATATAAACTGCCTTGCTACTGCTAAGTCACTTCAGTCGTGTCCGACTCTGTGCGACCCCACAGATGGCAGCCCACCAGGCTCCCCCTTCCCTGGGATTCTCCAAGCAAGAACACTGGAGTGGGCTGCCATTTCCTTCTCCAATGTATGAAAGTAAAAAGTGAAAGTGAAGTCGCTCAGTCGTGTCTGACTCTTAGCGACCCCATGGACTGCAGCCTAACAGGCTCCTACGGCCATGGGATTTTCCAGGCAAGAGTACTGGAGTGGGGTGCCATTGCCTTCTCCAATAAACTGCCTTATGTATTTATATTTTTCATTATATGGACAGTGTGAATCTGGGAACAATGGTAGGGGAACATGAACAATAGCAATGAAGCGAAAATGTTGAATATGTGCCTCGTATCTGCTTTGAATGACATCTACTTATGTCACTTTCTCATTCTGCTTTCACCCTGAAACAGGTAATCAGATCCTGTCCCTTGGGAGCCTCTCAAAAGATCAGATTTATCCAATGAAACTCAAGGGCATCTCCATCTGCTATTCAGCTCTCAAATCTGCCTTGTGTGGAAATTATGTCAGCTTTGGCGTCTTCAAGTTGTATGGGGACAACCACTTTGACAATGTACTCCAAGCCTTTGTCAAAATGCTGCTGTCAGTGTCCCACAGTGACTTGCTAGTAAGCAATCCTGTCTCATGGGAGTCTTTGTATGAAATGTGAAGTCACACCACCACAGACATAGAATTGTTACAATGAAGCCCAAGAAGTTAGAACAGCACTAGATCATTTTATGTCTTAGGACAGCATTTGATTTAGCTTAAAGAATTAGAACAACTTTAGTGGCTGTCTTTATATAATTAAATGTGTAGTTTTGAAAACTGTATCTTCTGACAAATTGGTCATCTAGAGTGTTCTGAGTTCAGTTTCAACTAACTGCTTACAACTGTGCTCACAATTCAGAAAAGGTCTGTGTTTCCTGGGGCAGAAATGCAGGCTGTCTACAGGATCTTCTCCTTCCTTCCCTTCTACTCTGTCTACTTCCCATGCTGTTTTGCATTCCTTTCCCTTAACATTCTGATATGGTGGACAGAGTGCTAAACTAGAAGTTGAGCAACCTGGTAGATAGTCTCACCTCTGCCACTCACTGGTCATTTACCTTGAATAAATCACCTTCTCTATTTCTCCAGGCTTCAATTTCCTCACCTCTAAAATGAGTAAATTAAACAAAGTGATCTCTAGGTCCCTTTTCTACCCTACTGTCTAGTTTTAGTGATTTATGTCAGTAGTTTTCAAACTTTGAAGCCCATCAGAATCACCTGGGGTGCTTGCTGGAATTCAAATTTCCAGGCTCCTCCATTGAGCTGTGTCATTATCAGACTTTTTTTTTTTTTAAATATCTCTGCCTGATTACACAAAAGCTAATATATGCCCAACGTGGTTGCAGTAATTGCTTCAGCAGCACAGCTAAACTCATGCTCAGGCTTTCCCACCTGCCCAAGACTACAAGTAAGATCCAGGGGCCTGCATTAGTCATCGTGTATGAGAAATGCTTCTTGATGTTCTAATGGACTAGTGGAACCCTCTTCCACCTTTCTAAGCTAGTCTTCATAAAACCACATCTTGGGAATTCCCTAGCAGTTCAGTGGTTAAGACTCTGCAGTTTCACTGCCAAGGACCCAGGTTCAGTCCCTAGTCAGGGAACTAATGCTGTAAGCAACACAGCATGGCCCCCAAAGACCCAAATACCTAACAAAAAAATGCATCTCAGGCCAAAGGTGTCCAGCATCTTTGCAGTAGAATGGAATGCTCATTGAAGGCTGCCTGTGCAACAGAAATTGTGGAGTAGAGACTTAAGTCAGATCAGCCATATGCTACAGCCTCCTCATTGAGGGAACTCTTCATTTAGCAGTTGAAGCCCACCAAAAAAAAAAAAAAGAAACAAATCTGATATGGCTCCAGGATTTTCTCTGATCTTTTTTCTAGTAGACAAGCAAAGCTTTACCTCAGTAGTCTCAAAATTGAGGATGCAGAGGACTCCCTTAGAATATACTTTTTAAATGCCCTTTTCAGGACCTCATTCCAGAGGTTTTCATTTTGTTAAGTCTGAACTGGGGATCAGAAAACTGTGTTTTTAACAAGCACCCCTGTGTGATTTTTATGGAGGTAGTCTTAATCTCACTTTAAGAAATATTGCTATGGTTTATTTCTCTTATGAGTGTTGTGCTTCTTTGATACTGGTTTGAGTTTCATTTGAGGTTTTCCAGGTGTATTTCTCATGCACTTATCTTTTGCCTGTTGTGTGTGGTAAATATTAAGCCGTTTACCCAGTTATGATTTAGTTAGATGGGTTGACATTGTGTGAATACAGCAGATGATGATACCAAATCCTATTATAACAGCAGACTTCTTTGTGTTAAAAAAAAAAGGTTCCCTAGCCCCCGTTAAGCACTGTTCTGTGTTATATTATTCCAGCCCAGAAAAATAATTCAGTCTTCTAAATTCCATACTACAACAGTGTTGCTTGCACTTAACTGTTAACCATATAAGGCAAATTGAAATTACATAGTATGCTATACTATAGCTTCAAATTAGGACTTTTAGAGATCAAGATATTTTTATTAGAATTCCTTTAAATACTGAATTGAGAATCATTACATCATTTGTTCCATGTTAGGTTGGTGCAAAAGAAATTGTGGTTTTGCAATGTTGAACTTTGCCATTTGCACTTTGAATTTGCCATACATTCTTAAATAAATGTGGTTATGTTATACAACATTTTTATACACATTTATCACTTTATATTTTTTGCTAGTGACTTATTACTTGCTGTTTATTTTATATTTATTTTAGACTAGGGAAATTATATTAAAAAGCAAATTCAAGTAATTTTCTTCCCTGGTGGCTCAGATGGTAAAGAATCTGCCTGCAATGCAGGAGACCTGGGTTCAATCCCTGGATTGGGAAGATCCCCTGGAGGAGGGCAGGGCAACCCACTCCAGTATTCTGGCCTAGAGAATCCCCATGGACAGAGGAGCCTGATGGGCTACAGTCCATGGAGTTGCACAGAGTCAGACACAGCTGAGTGACTAAGCACACCATAGAGTACAATGCAGTAGTTTTGCAAAGGAGACGATGAGAGCCTTGAAAATGAGCACAGTAGCTGGCCATTGGAAGTTGACAATGACCAATTGAGAGCCGCCATTGAAACTGGTCCTTTTACAACTGCACAAGAAGTTGGTGAAGAACTCAATGTCGACCATTCTAGTCATTCAGCATTTGAAGCAAATTGGAAAGGTGGAAAAGGTTGATAAATACGTGCTTCATAAGCTGACTGAAAATTTTAAAAACTCGCTTTGAAGTGGTGTCTTCTCTTATTCTCCGCAACAACAACGAGCCATTTCTCAATCACACTGTGACTTGTGATGAAAAGTGGATTTTATACAACAACTGGAGATGGCCAGCTCAGTGGTTGGACCAAGAAGAAGCTCTAAAGCACTTCCCAAAGCCAAACTTGAACCCAAACAAAAGGTCATGGTNGCGAAAATGTTGAATATGTGCCTCGTATCTGCTTTGAATGACATCTACTTATGTCACTTTCTCATTCTGCTTTCACCCTGAAACAGGTAATCAGATCCTGTCCCTTGGGAGCCTCTCAAAAGATCAGATTTATCCAATGAAACTCAAGGGCATCTCCATCTGCTATTCAGCTCTCAAATCTGCCTTGTGTGGAAATTATGTCAGCTTTGGCGTCTTCAAGTTGTATGGGGACAACCACTTTGACAATGTACTCCAAGCCTTTGTCAAAATGCTGCTGTCAGTGTCCCACAGTGACTTGCTAGTAAGCAATCCTGTCTCATGGGAGTCTTTGTATGAAATGTGAAGTCACACCACCACAGACATAGAATTGTTACAATGAAGCCCAAGAAGTTAGAACAGCACTAGATCATTTTATGTCTTAGGACAGCATTTGATTTAGCTTAAAGAATTAGAACAACTTTAGTGGCTGTCTTTATATAATTAAATGTGTAGTTTTGAAAACTGTATCTTCTGACAAATTGGTCATCTAGAGTGTTCTGAGTTCAGTTTCAACTAACTGCTTACAACTGTGCTCACAATTCAGAAAAGGTCTGTGTTTCCTGGGGCAGAAATGCAGGCTGTCTACAGGATCTTCTCCTTCCTTCCCTTCTACTCTGTCTACTTCCCATGCTGTTTTGCATTCCTTTCCCTTAACATTCTGATATGGTGGACAGAGTGCTAAACTAGAAGTTGAGCAACCTGGTAGATAGTCTCACCTCTGCCACTCACTGGTCATTTACCTTGAATAAATCACCTTCTCTATTTCTCCAGGCTTCAATTTCCTCACCTCTAAAATGAGTAAATTAAACAAAGTGATCTCTAGGTCCCTTTTCTACCCTACTGTCTAGTTTTAGTGATTTATGTCAGTAGTTTTCAAACTTTGAAGCCCATCAGAATCACCTGGGGTGCTTGCTGGAATTCAAATTTCCAGGCTCCTCCATTGAGCTGTGTCATTATCAGACTTTTTTTTTTTTTAAATATCTCTGCCTGATTACACAAAAGCTAATATATGCCCAACGTGGTTGCAGTAATTGCTTCAGCAGCACAGCTAAACTCATGCTCAGGCTTTCCCACCTGCCCAAGACTACAAGTAAGATCCAGGGGCCTGCATTAGTCATCGTGTATGAGAAATGCTTCTTGATGTTCTAATGGACTAGTGGAACCCTCTTCCACCTTTCTAAGCTAGTCTTCATAAAACCACATCTTGGGAATTCCCTAGCAGTTCAGTGGTTAAGACTCTGCAGTTTCACTGCCAAGGACCCAGGTTCAGTCCCTAGTCAGGGAACTAATGCTGTAAGCAACACAGCATGGCCCCCAAAGACCCAAATACCTAACAAAAAAATGCATCTCAGGCCAAAGGTGTCCAGCATCTTTGCAGTAGAATGGAATGCTCATTGAAGGCTGCCTGTGCAACAGAAATTGTGGAGTAGAGACTTAAGTCAGATCAGCCATATGCTACAGCCTCCTCATTGAGGGAACTCTTCATTTAGCAGTTGAAGCCCACCAAAAAAAAAAAAAAGAAACAAATCTGATATGGCTCCAGGATTTTCTCTGATCTTTTTTCTAGTAGACAAGCAAAGCTTTACCTCAGTAGTCTCAAAATTGAGGATGCAGAGGACTCCCTTAGAATATACTTTTTAAATGCCCTTTTCAGGACCTCATTCCAGAGGTTTTCATTTTGTTAAGTCTGAACTGGGGATCAGAAAACTGTGTTTTTAACAAGCACCCCTGTGTGATTTTTATGGAGGTAGTCTTAATCTCACTTTAAGAAATATTGCTATGGTTTATTTCTCTTATGAGTGTTGTGCTTCTTTGATACTGGTTTGAGTTTCATTTGAGGTTTTCCAGGTGTATTTCTCATGCACTTATCTTTTGCCTGTTGTGTGTGGTAAATATTAAGCCGTTTACCCAGTTATGATTTAGTTAGATGGGTTGACATTGTGTGAATACAGCAGATGATGATACCAAATCCTATTATAACAGCAGACTTCTTTGTGTTAAAAAAAAAAGGTTCCCTAGCCCCCGTTAAGCACTGTTCTGTGTTATATTATTCCAGCCCAGAAAAATAATTCAGTCTTCTAAATTCCATACTACAACAGTGTTGCTTGCACTTAACTGTTAACCATATAAGGCAAATTGAAATTACATAGTATGCTATACTATAGCTTCAAATTAGGACTTTTAGAGATCAAGATATTTTTATTAGAATTCCTTTAAATACTGAATTGAGAATCATTACATCATTTGTTCCATGTTAGGTTGGTGCAAAAGAAATTGTGGTTTTGCAATGTTGAACTTTGCCATTTGCACTTTGAATTTGCCATNGAATGGAATGCTCATTGAAGGCTGCCTGTGCAACAGAAATTGTGGAGTAGAGACTTAAGTCAGATCAGCCATATGCTACAGCCTCCTCATTGAGGGAACTCTTCATTTAGCAGTTGAAGCCCACCAAAAAAAAAAAAAAGAAACAAATCTGATATGGCTCCAGGATTTTCTCTGATCTTTTTTCTAGTAGACAAGCAAAGCTTTACCTCAGTAGTCTCAAAATTGAGGATGCAGAGGACTCCCTTAGAATATACTTTTTAAATGCCCTTTTCAGGACCTCATTCCAGAGGTTTTCATTTTGTTAAGTCTGAACTGGGGATCAGAAAACTGTGTTTTTAACAAGCACCCCTGTGTGATTTTTATGGAGGTAGTCTTAATCTCACTTTAAGAAATATTGCTATGGTTTATTTCTCTTATGAGTGTTGTGCTTCTTTGATACTGGTTTGAGTTTCATTTGAGGTTTTCCAGGTGTATTTCTCATGCACTTATCTTTTGCCTGTTGTGTGTGGTAAATATTAAGCCGTTTACCCAGTTATGATTTAGTTAGATGGGTTGACATTGTGTGAATACAGCAGATGATGATACCAAATCCTATTATAACAGCAGACTTCTTTGTGTTAAAAAAAAAAGGTTCCCTAGCCCCCGTTAAGCACTGTTCTGTGTTATATTATTCCAGCCCAGAAAAATAATTCAGTCTTCTAAATTCCATACTACAACAGTGTTGCTTGCACTTAACTGTTAACCATATAAGGCAAATTGAAATTACATAGTATGCTATACTATAGCTTCAAATTAGGACTTTTAGAGATCAAGATATTTTTATTAGAATTCCTTTAAATACTGAATTGAGAATCATTACATCATTTGTTCCATGTTAGGTTGGTGCAAAAGAAATTGTGGTTTTGCAGTGTTGAACTTTGCCATTTGCACTTTGAATTTGCCATACATTCTTAAATAAATGTGGTTATGTTATACAACATTTTTATACACATTTATCACTTTATATTTTTTGCTAGTGACTTATTACTTGCTGTTTATTTTATATTTATTTTAGACTAGGGAAATTATATTAAAAAGCAAATTCAAGTAATTTTCTTCCCTGGTGGCTCAGATGGTAAAGAATCTGCCTGCAATGCAGGAGACCTGGGTTCAATCCCTGGATTGGGAAGATCCCCTGGAGGAGGGCAGGGCAACCCACTCCAGTATTCTGGCCTAGAGAATCCCCATGGACAGAGGAGCCTGATGGGCTACAGTCCATGGAGTTGCACAGAGTCAGACACAGCTGAGTGACTAAGCACACCATAGAGTACAATGCAGTAGTTTTGCAAAGGAGACGATGAGAGCCTTGAAAATGAGCACAGTAGCTGGCCATTGGAAGTTGACAATGACCAATTGAGAGCCGCCATTGAAACTGGTCCTTTTACAACTGCACAAGAAGTTGGTGAAGAACTCAATGTCGACCATTCTAGTCATTCAGCATTTGAAGCAAATTGGAAAGGTGGAAAAGGTTGATAAATACGTGCTTCATAAGCTGACTGAAAATTTTAAAAACTCGCTTTGAAGTGGTGTCTTCTCTTATTCTCCGCAACAACAACGAGCCATTTCTCAATCACACTGTGACTTGTGATGAAAAGTGGATTTTATACAACAACTGGAGATGGCCAGCTCAGTGGTTGGACCAAGAAGAAGCTCTAAAGCACTTCGCAAAGCCAAACTTGAACCCAAACAAAAGGTCATGGTCACTGTTTGATGGTCCGCTGCCAGTCTGATCTTACTCCAGCTTTCTGAATCCTGGTGAAACCATTACATCTGAGAAGTATGCTCAGCAAATTGAAGAGATGCACCAAAAACTGCAGTGCCTGCAGCCGGCACTGATCAACAGAAAAGGCTCAGTTCTTCTCTACAACAACGCCCAACTGCACATCGCACGACCGATGCCTCAAACATTGAATGAACTGGGCTGTGAAGTTTTGCCTTGTCTGCCACATTCACCTGACCTCTCCCCAGGTGACCTCGCCACCACATCTGCAGGCATATCGACTGTTTTCAGGGAGAATGCTTCCACAACCAGCAGGAAGCAGAAAATGCTTTTCATGAGTTCATTGAATCCCAAAGCATGGATTTTTATGCTATAGGAATAAACAAATTTATTTCTCATTGGCAAAAATATGTTGATTGTAATGGTTCCTATTTTGATTTAAAAAGATGCGTTTGAGGCTAGTTAAAATGATTTATACCCAGGCTTCCTGGCTAGCTCAAGTGGTAAAGAATCTACCACCAATGCTGGAGACCTGGCTTCGATCCCTGGGTCTGGAAGATCCCCTGGATCTCCATGGATCAACCCACTCCAGCATTCTTGCCTGGAGAATCCCATGGACAGAGGAGCCTGGTGGACTACAGTCCACGGGGTTACAAAGAGTTGGACATGATTGGGCGACTAACACTTTCACGCTTTCATATTCATAATTATTTAAAATTCACAGTATGAAACTGCAGTTATGTTTGCACCAACCTAATTATTTTATGTATCTTTGTTTATGTGTTTATGTTTGTTTATATATTTCTGTGTAAATCAGGTCACAATTTCCAGCCTTATGCATGGCAGCTCTCACTGAACTGCAGCATGTCTTTTCGCTTCCCTGTGGCTTGACATGTAGTATTTCTGTTGTAGCAATATCGGAAACTGAGCCAGTCGTATTATCCACTCTTGGAATGTCTCACCCAGGACCACATGAGCTTCATCACCAGCTTAGATCCTCCTGTACTCCTGTATGTCCTCACATCCATCTCAGAGGGACTCACTGCTCTTGGTGAGTATCAGAGAGAGCATTGTTTTAAGAGGAAGAACTTGGTTGTGGTCTCTTAGAGTAGGTGCTTTTGAGATGATCATCCTACAAAAGGGGAAAGATTGTTTAAGCAAAGTGAAAAGTTGTAACTATTACTTAAAAGACAGAAAATACCCTTTTTCATATTTTGATGTACAGTTTATTTTTAATCAGCTTTATTAAAGTATAATTTACACACTGTAAAAATTATTGATTTTAAGTGAACAGTTCAGTGCATCTTGACAAATGTATATACATAGTCATGAACCACCATAGCCAAGATACAGAACATCTTCATCACCCAAAAGCTCCCTCGTGACCACGTCTGATCAATCCCTCCCCTAGCCCCAGCCCCAAGGAGCTGCTGTCTACTTTCTCTCACTGTAGTTCGCTTTTACCAGAATTTCATACAAGTGGAATCATGTAACATACAGTCCTTTGTGTCTGGCTTCTTCCATTTAGCATAATGCCTTCTTTTGTGAATCAGTTTTTATCTTTCTGTTGCTCAGTATTATTCCATTGTATACATTACCACATTTGTTAATTTGTTAATATATTTTCACCAACTGATAACATTTGGGTTGTTTCCATTATTTGGTTGTTTTGAATAATGCTACTGTGAACATTCATGCACAAGTCTTTCTACAGACAAATATTTCTCTTGAGTAAATACCAAAGTGAAATTTCTGGGTTGTATGCTAGATATATATTTAACATTGTTTAAATCTACCAAACTATTCCAAAGTGACTGTACCATTTTGCTCCCTGCAGCAATGTATAAGGGCTCCAGTTGCCCTCTATCTTCCCTAACACTTGCTATTTTCAGTCTTTTGTGGGGTAGGTGACAGAGGCTGCTTTGGATCTTAGACGCAACATGCAGGAGCTATCATTTTTGTCATGCAAGATTTTTAATTGTAGTTTCCCTGCTCAGTCTCAAGTAGTTGAGGCGCTTGGGCTTAGCAGCTCCGTGCCGTGTAGGAACTTAGTTCCCCAACCAGGGATTGAACCCACATTCCCCGCATTGCAAGGCAGATTCTTAACCACTGAACTGCCAAGGAAGTCCCGATTATCAGTCTTTTTAATCTTAATCATTTTAATGGGCATGAAGTGGACTCTCCTTGTGTTTTTATTTTGCATCTCACTAATGGATGTTAATTTGAGCATCTTTTCATGCTTATTTGCCATTTATCTGTCTTCTTGATGAGGTAGTTGTTCCAATCTACTACCCAGTTTTCCTGAGTTATTTTATCTTGAAAGTGTCCATTATATATTGTGATACAAACCTTTTCCCAAATATATGTTTTGCAGATATTGTTTCAACTTTGTCTTGTCTTTTATTTTCTTAACAGTATCTTCTGAAGAGTAAGAGTTTTCCATTTTGAGGCAGTCCAGTTATTTTTTTCTATTAGAGATCATGTCTTTTGTGTCCTATCCTAAGAAATCTTTGCTTATTAACCCGAGGCCATAAAGGTTTTTTTCTGTGTTTTCTTCTAAAAGGTTTATGGTTTTAGCTCTTATGTTTAGGTCTATGTTCCATTCAATTTATTTTTGCACATCATATTATAAGAGACTTCCCTTGTGGCTCAGCTGATAAAGAATCCACCTGCAATGCGGGAGACCTGGGTTCAATCCCTGGGTTGGGAAGATCCCCTGGAGAAGGGAAAGGCTATCCTCTCCAGTATTCTGGCCTGGAGAATTCCATGGACTGTATTAATTCTTGGGTCACAAAGAATTGGACACGACTGAGCAACTTTCACTCACTATTATGAGATAAAAGCTAGAATTCTTTTTTTTTAACATGGANATTTCATACAAGTGGAATCATGTAACATACAGTCCTTTGTGTCTGGCTTCTTCCATTTAGCATAATGCCTTCTTTTGTGAATCAGTTTTTATCTTTCTGTTGCTCAGTATTATTCCATTGTATACATTACCACATTTGTTAATTTGTTAATATATTTTCACCAACTGATAACATTTGGGTTGTTTCCATTATTTGGTTGTTTTGAATAATGCTACTGTGAACATTCGTGCACAAGTCTTTCTACAGACAAATATTTCTCTTGAGTAAATACCAAAGTGAAATTTCTGGGTTGTATGCTAGATATATATTTAACATTGTTTAAATCTACCAAACTATTCCAAAGTGACTGTACCATTTTGCTCCCTGCAGCAATGTATAAGGGCTCCAGTTGCCCTCTATCTTCCCTAACACTTGCTATTTTCAGTCTTTTGTGGGGTAGGTGACAGAGGCTGCTTTGGATCTTAGACGCAACATGCAGGAGCTATCATTTTTGTCATGCAAGATTTTTAATTGTAGTTTCCCTGCTCAGTCTCAAGTAGTTGAGGCGCTTGGGCTTAGCAGCTCCGTGCCGTGTAGGAACTTAGTTCCCCAACCAGGGATTGAACCCACATTCCCCGCATTGCAAGGCAGATTCTTAACCACTGAACTGCCAAGGAAGTCCCGATTATCAGTCTTTTTAATCTTAATCATTTTAATGGGCATGAAGTGGACTCTCCTTGTGTTTTTATTTTGCATCTCACTAATGGATGTTAATTTGAGCATCTTTTCATGCTTATTTGCCATTTATCTGTCTTCTTGATGAGGTAGTTGTTCCAATCTACTACCCAGTTTTCCTGAGTTATTTTATCTTGAAAGTGTCCATTATATATTGTGATACAAACCTTTTCCCAAATATATGTTTTGCAGATATTGTTTCAACTTTGTCTTGTCTTTTATTTTCTTAACAGTATCTTCTGAAGAGTAAGAGTTTTCCATTTTGAGGCAGTCCAGTTATTTTTTTCTATTAGAGATCATGTCTTTTGTGTCCTATCCTAAGAAATCTTTGCTTATTAACCCGAGGCCATAAAGGTTTTTTTCTGTGTTTTCTTCTAAAAGGTTTATGGTTTTAGCTCTTATGTTTAGGTCTATGTTCCATTCAATTTATTTTTGCACATCATATTATAAGAGACTTCCCTTGTGGCTCAGCTGATAAAGAATCCACCTGCAATGCGGGAGACCTGGGTTCAATCCCTGGGTTGGGAAGATCCCCTGGAGAAGGGAAAGGCTATCCTCTCCAGTATTCTGGCCTGGAGAATTCCATGGACTGTATTAATTCTTGGGTCACAAAGAATTGGACACGACTGAGCAACTTTCACTCACTATTATGAGATAAAAGCTAGAATTCTTTTTTTTTAACATGGATATTCAATTGTTCTAGCACGTTGTTGAAGAACATTCTTTATCTATTAGACTACTTTGTGCCATTTCTGTACTATCCTAATTTTATAGTAAGTCTTAAAATCAGATAGTATGGCCTTCTAATTTTTTTTTTCATTATAAATTGTCTTGACTATTTCTGTC
>SJYW01018235.1:290595-305490 GCA_006410735.1 Raphicerus campestris
GGAAGTAGAAGAAGAAGTAGAGGAAGAACAAGAAGAAGGTGAGAAGAAGTAGTACAAGAAGAAGGTGAAAATAAGAAGAAGAAGGTGAAAAGAAGAAGAAGAAGACAGTGAGAAGAAGAAGAAGAAGAAGAACAAGAACAAGAAAAAGAAAAGGAAGAACAAGGTGAAGGTGAGAAGAAGAATAAGAATTTGAGAAGAAGAATAAGAATTTGAGAAGAAGAAGGTAAAAAGAAGAGGAAGAAATTGAGAAGAAGAATAAGAATTTGAGAAGAAGAAGGTAAGAAGAAAAAATAAAAAAAAAGAAGAAGGTAAGAAAAAGAAGAAGAAGGAGAAGGTGAGAAGAAGAAGAAGAAGAAGTATAGAAGAAGAAAAAGACGGTGAGAAGAAAAAGAAGAGGAAGAAGAAGAAGAAGGAGGTGGAGAAAGAGGTGAAAAGAATTAGCAGAATAAGGTGAGAAGAAAAAGAAAGAGAAGAAGAAGAAGAAGTAGAAGAAGAAAATGAAGAAGGTGAAAAAAATAAGAGGAAGGTGAGAAGAAGAAGAAGAAGAAGAATGTGTGAAGAAGAAGAAGAAAGTGAGAAGAAGAAGGTGAGAAGAAGAAAATGAAGAAGGGGAAGTAGAAGAAGAAGAAAAGGAAAAACAAGAAGAAGGTGATAAGAAGAAGAGGAAGAAGAAGGTGACAAGAAGACAAAGAAGAAGGTGAGAAGAAGAAGAAGAAATAAGTGAAAAGAAGAAGTAGAAGAAGAAAAGGAAGAAAAAGAAGATGAGCAGAAGAAAAAGAAGTTGAGAAGAAGAAGAAGAAGTGAAGAAGAAGAAGAAGGTGAGAAGAAAAACAATTGAAAGAAGACAAAGAAGGTGAGAAGAGGAAGAACAAGAAGAAGGTGAAAAAAAGAAGAAGAAGAAGGTGAGAAGAAGATTGTAAGAAGAAGAAGAGGAAGGTGAGAAGAAAAAGAAGAANTGATCCACACAGTCAAAGGCTTTGGTATAGTCAATTAAGAAGAAGTAGATGTTTTTCTGGAACTCTCTTGCTTTTTCTGTGATCCAGGGGATGTTGGCAATTTGATCTCTGGTTCCTCTGCCTTTTCTAAATCCAGCTTGAACATCTGGAAGTTCACAGTTCACGTACTGTTGAAGCCTCACTTGGAGAATTTTCAGCATTACTTTGCCGTCGTGTAACTTGAGTGTAATTGGTAGTGGTAGTTTGAACATTCTTTAGCATTGCATTTCTTTGGGATTAGAATGAAAACTGAACTTTTCCAGTCCTGTGGCCACTGCTGAGTTTTCCAAATTTGCTGGCATGTTGAGTGCAACACTTTAACATCATTAGAATTTGAAATAGCTCAACTGGAATTCCATCCTCCCCTCTAGCTTTGTTTGTAGTGGTGCTTCCTAAGTAATGCCCACTTGACTTCACATTCCTGGATGTCTGGCTCTAGGTGAATGATCACACCATCATGTTTATCTGGGTCATGAAGATCTTTTTTCTACAGTTCCTCTGTGTATTCTTGCACCTCATCTTAATGTTCTGCTTCTGTTAGGTCCACACCGTTTTGGTCCTTCATTGTGCCCATCTTTGCATGAAATGATCCCTTGGTATCTCCCATTTTCTTGAAGAGATCTCTAGTCTTTCCCATTTTATTGTTTTCCTCTATTTCTTTGCATTAATCACTTAGGAAGACTTTCTTCTCTCTCCTTGCTATTCTTTGGAATGCTGCATTCAGATAGGTATATCTTTTTCATTTCTCTTCTTTTCTAACCTGTTTGTAAGGCCTCTTCAGACAACCATTTTGCCTTTTTGCATTTCTTTTTCTCGGCAATGTCTTGATTACCACCTCCTGTACAATGTCATGAACTCCATCCATAGTTCTTTAGACACTCTGTCTATCAGATGTAATCCCTTGAATCTATCACTTCTACTGTATAATCATAAGGGATTTGATTTAGGTAATACCTGAATGGTCTAGTGTGGTTTTCCCTACTTTCTTCAATTTAAGTCTGAATTTTGCAAAAAGGAGTTCATGATCTGAGCCACCATCAGCTCCCAGTCTTGTTTTTCCTGACCATATAGAGTTTCTCCATCTTCGGCTGCAAAGAATATAATCAGTCTGATTTTGGTATTGACCTTCTGGTGATGTCCTTGTGTAGAGTTGTCTCTTGTGTTGTTGGAAGAGGGTGTTTGCTATGACCAGGGCGTTCTCTTGGCAAAACTCAGTTATCTTTTGCCCTTCTTCATTTTGTACTCCAAGGCCAAACTCTCCTGTTACTCCAGGTTCTTGACTTCCTACTTTTGCGTTCCAGTCCCCGATGATGAAAAGGACTTCTTATTTTGGTGTTGGCCTTCATAGAACCATTCATCTTCAACTTCTTCGGCATTAATCCTTGGGGCATAGGCTTGGATTACTGTGATATTGAATGTTTTGCCTTGAAAATGAACAGAGATCATTCTGTCATTTTTGAGATTGCATCCAAGTACTGCATTTCAGACTCTTTTGTTGACTATGAGGGCTACTCCATTTCTTCTAAGGGATTCTTGCCCACCGTAGTAGATATAATGGTCATGAGTTAAATTCACCCATTCCAGACCATTTTAGTTCACTGATTCCTAAAATGTCGATGTTCACTCTTGCCATCTCCTCTTTGACCACTTCCTTGATTCATGGACCTAACATTCCAGGTTCCTATGCCATATTGTTCTTTACAGCATCGGACTTTACTTCCGTCATCAGTCACAATCCACAACTAGGTCTTATTTTCTCTTTGGCTCCATCTCTTCATTCTTTCTGAAGTTATTTCTCTACTCTTCTCCAGGAGCATATTTGGGCACCTATAAACCTGGGGAGTTTATCTTTCAGTGTCTTTTTGCATTTTCATACTGTTCATGAGGTTCTCAAGGCAAGAATACTGAAGTGGTTTGCCATTCTCTTCTCCAGTGGACCACATTCTGTCAGACTTCTCCACCATGACCCATCCATCTTGGGTGGCCCTACACGGCATGGCTCATAGTTTCATTGAGTTAGACAGGGCTGTGGTCCGTGTGATCAGTTTGGTTAGTTTCCTGTGACTGTGGTTTTCATTCTGTCTGCCCTCTGATGGAGACGGATAGGAGGCTTATGGAAGCTTCCTGATGGGAGAGCCTGACTGTGGTGGGGGGGGGGGGCACCACTATCACCCACCCCTGTGCTCTTACATACAGAGGCCAGCACAGGGCTTACAAAAATCCACTCTTAATAACGGCTCTCAGCTCGTTCACTTAATAAATATCAGCTGCGCACATGCTGTGTGCCAGGCTCCATTCTAGATCTTGATGGTACTGAAAAGAATAAGATAGGCAAAGTCTCTGCTAATGTGAACTTTATATTCTAGGGATGAGAGAGAACAGTAGACACACATAAAATATCAAATCATCGTAAGTGCTAAACAAGACTTAAAATAGTGAATAGGGAAAGATTCTATGGCTTATTTAGACGTGATCAGGGAAAGCCTCTGAAGATGAGCCATGACAGGAATGAAGTTGCATTCCAAGAAAGAAAAGGATGGCACAGAAGGCAAAAGAGGAAAAGGTGGGGGCAAGCGAGAACCAACTAGAAACCATCAGAAATGACCCTAACCAAGTTCATTATTATTAAATTTTTCATTATTAATTAAGAATATAAGTTGTTATGAGCATGTTCTTGAATTGGAGTTAATGTTATAAATGCAATAAAGAAGTAAAACATTCTGGGAATGTTTAGAAACTTAGAGGCCTTGTTCTTTAGTCTCTCTCACCAAAAACATGCTAAAAAGAGAAGAAAGATATGGATTAGCTAAATCAAATGACAGGCTTGGTGTTTCAGGAGTTGAAATAGCCAGGAAAATAAATGGGGAGTGAAAAGGGAGACACCTACTAGAGTTGGATACTATGTTACAAACTTTACATACTTTCTCTCTCTAATCTTTAATTTCTCAAAACAAAGTAGGTGGTAGTAAGCACATTTTACAAAGGTGAAATTGAATCTTCATATAGTCAAATTGAATCTTCAGTAGTCAGTCTAGAAGACAGAGTCAACTCTAAACTGCTGCATCACCGAAATAGACCTTTTGTTTCTGAATTTGCCTCTCACACCATATTTTCCCTGGTGGCTCAGATGGTAAAGCATCTGCCTACAATGTGGGAGACCCAGGTTCAATCCCTGGGTCGGGAAGATCTCCTGGAGAAGGAAATGGCAACCTACTCCAGTATTCTTGCCTGGAAAATCCCATGGAGAGAGGAGCCTGGTGGGCTACAGCCCACAGGGTTGCAAAGAGTCGGACACAACTGAGCCACTTCACTTCACTTTACTTCATACCCCGCTCTGCTATGATGACAAATTTTGAGTCAAAGCCAAATTTCAGTTCAACCCCATTATCATTCTTGTGACTCTGAGTTAAGCAACTCTTTCCTATAGAGTTAGTTAACTTTCAGAGCAGCTCCCTGCGGTAGGCCTTGGTGAACAGGAGGGCTGCTGCTGATGCCTGTGCTCCCTGTGGCAGCCGGTTGCAAAGGAGAAGGGGCCTGTGGTGGTTTCAGCGCAAGACAGCACGTTGCTGGAGAGGACAAAGTGCCTGTCGGGCTTAAAAATTCTGTTCAAAATTGCCAAAATCATGGATTATGAATACCAAGAGCTGGGACAAAATGTGAAAATTCATGACTTCTGCCCATTCTTGTATTTCACAAGAGTTTCATTATTTGAATCTCACACAACAGCTTCAGCTGCACATAAGGAAGACGAATAATAATACATACTCCTCAGCACTATTCATTCTTTCTTTGATAAAATGGTCCATGATCCTTATGATCCCACACTTTTCAATCTACCCTGAATTCATTTATCCTTTTCAAAGCCCCCAACAATAAATCAGCCGTAATGGAAGCTCTTCTCCTTGCTCTTACTGCATGGATATATACTCCAGCCTTCATGTCTAAAGTGTTTGCCTGGCTTCTTCATAGCTGACTCAGTAGACTGGAACCTTTTAATGCAACCTGCATGGCATGTGGTCACCAAATCTATGTGAAGTCTTGATAATTTTTGTCTGATTGATAGCATATCGCTCTTCACTGGTGAGGAGACGCGTATCTATTTCCTGCTTGCTTCCTTTTGTAGATGTTAAGTTACTTAATCCATTTACTTTCATGATAGGGACTTCAAAGGCAGAAATATGAAGGAAAAGAGAAAAGCAAACAGGTTCAACAAGTCTGTGCCTGACTTTTAGGCCTAAAAATTTTCTCCTACATTATATACTACTTCCCAGGGTTATATTAATAAAATCAAACTTCCTTTTCTGCAAAGTAACCCAGTTAGTGGGGAGAGAAAAACAATCAATCAAATGCCATAATTATAGGAGGAAATAAAAGCTCCTTTCTTAAAAGCCTATAGCTCCACAGCTTCCCAAAACTATAGTCCATGCCCATCTTTTAGACCTTCATTCAACCCCTCATGATTCTGTATCAGCTACCATTGTCCTCTATTTGAAACATGTGCTGAGTCGCTTCAGTCATGTCCAACTCTGTGTGACCCCATGGACGGCAGCACACCAGGCTCCCCTATCCCTGGGATTCTCCAGGCAAGAATACTGGAGTCGGTTGCCATTTCCTTCTCCAATGCATGAAAGTGAAAAGTGAAAGTGAAGTCACCCAGTCGTGTCCGACTCTTAGCAACCCCATGGACTGCAGCCAGCCAGGCTCCTCTGTCCATGGGATTTTCCAGGCAAGAGTACTGGAATGGGGTGCCATTGCCTTCTCCAATTTGAA
This sequence comes from Raphicerus campestris, assembly GCA_006410735.1. Classification (NCBI taxonomy): domain Eukaryota; kingdom Metazoa; phylum Chordata; class Mammalia; order Artiodactyla; family Bovidae; genus Raphicerus; species Raphicerus campestris. Next base: position 296,361 of record SJYW01018235.1, read on the forward strand.
ACATGTACTTCTGTCTCTATTTCAGAACTTGCCCCCAAACTTACCTCTCTTTACTGTGTCATTTCACTTAATGTATGTGAAGGAATTTTTACACTGTAGTGTTCCATTGATTGTAGTATTATTACTAAACAGAACTCAAGACCTAAAAAAGCTTTCTCAGAGTAGCTTTGTCTACCCATTCCTTGGAGAAGGGCATAGCAACCCACTCTAGTATTCTTGCGTGAAGAATCCCATGCACAGAGGAGCCTGGCGGGCTAGGATCTGAGGAGCTGCAGAGAGTCAGGCCCGGCTAAGGACTACTGCTGCCCATTCTTTAGGTAAATCCACTGAGGTTTCACCTCTCTCTGTGACAAGCACACATGTGTCCCAGAATGTTAGAGATGAGTAAAATGAATAAGAAAGTAACTAATGCCTTAGGAGTTTATAATCTGCTACTTCCAGCCCTACTCTCCCAATCTACTTCTATTCTGAATCTACTATATTTACCATTTTTTTGAGGCCCATCATGTTTTTAATTGTTTGTCTTGCTGTTTTTGTTACTAATCATAAACTCCCCAGAATTGCGTCCATACGTTACTATTAGCCAAAAAAAATCTGGGCAGTGTCTTGCTCTAAATCAAAACCATGACCTTTGGATAAGCTATCTCTGAGCTTCATTTTTCTCATTAGAAAAAAGCAAATAACAATACCTACTATCTTCCCTGGTGGCTCAGAGGTTAAAGCATCTGCCTGCAATGCAGGAGACCTGGGTTCGATCCCTGGGTTGGGAAGATCCCCTGGAGAAGGAAATGGCAACCCACTCCAGTATTCTTGCCTGGAGAATCCCATGGACGGAGGGGCCTGGTGGGCTACAGTCCACGGGGTCACAAAGAGTCGGACACGACTGAGCGACTTCACTTTCATTATATACAGAAGTGGTTGTTAAATGTATATGAAATGCTATTTAGTGTTATTTAGTGTCACTTGCCAAAAAATATATATATACAGAGGTGGTTTTAGTGGTATATGAAATGTTATTTGGTGTACATGTTATTTGGTGTTATTTAGTGACACTTCAGTTCAATTTAGTTGCTCAGTCATGTCCGACTCTTTGTGACCCCATGAATCACAGCATGCCAAGCCTTCCTGTCCATCACCAACTCCTGGAGTTCACGCAAACCCATGTCCATTGAGTTGGTGATGCCATCCAGCCATCTCATCCTCTGTCGTCCCCTTCTCTTCCTGCCCTACAGTCCCTCCAGCATGAGAGTCTTTTCCAATGAGTCAACTCTTTGCATGAGGTGGCCAAAGTATTGGAGTTTCAGCTGTAGCATCATTCCTTCCAGTAAACACCCAGGACTAATCTCCTTTAGGTTGGACCTCCTTGCAGTCCAAGAGACTCTCAAGAGCCTTCTCCAACACCACAATTCAAAAGCATCAATTATTCAGCGCTCAGCTTTCTTCACAGTCCAACTCTCACATCCATACATGACCACTGGAAAAACCATAGCCTTGACTAAATGGACCTTTGTTAGCAAAGTAATGTCTCTGCTTTTTAATATGCTATCTGCTAAGCTGCTAAGTCTTAGCAGATCTAGGTTGGTCATAACTTTCCTTCCAAGGAGCAAGCATCTTTTAATTTCATGGATGCAGTCACCATCTGCAGTGATTTGGGAGCCCCCCAAAATAAAGTCTGACACTGTTTCCACTGTTTCCCCATCTATTTCCCATGAAGTGATGGGACCAGATGCCGTGATCTTCATTTCTGAATATTGAGCTTTAAGCCAACTTTTTTACTCCTCTTTCACTTTCATCAACAGGCTTTTTAGTTCCTCTTCACTTTCTGCCATAAGGGTGGTGTCATTTGCATATCTGAGGTTATTGATATTTCTCCCAGCAATCTTGATTCCAGTTTGTGCTTCCTCCAGCCCAGCGTTTCTCATGATGCATATAAGTTAAATAGTGACACTTAGTTGCCAAAAAATATAAACCTTCACTAATACCTCTGTTGCCTTTCAGATTATGTGTAAATGTGTGACTCAGTACTGGATACCCTCAAGGAAGATCCCAAACTATTTTGTCGGCCTACTCTCTTATGATTCTTCTACACATTCTTTTACTCAAACTATAAGTCCTACTCCCTAAATATACCATGAGGGAAATTAGTAAGAACTACCATATTTTTCTCCTTCCAATTTTCTTGAGATATGGTTGACACTGTACACATTTAAGATGTATAACATAATGATTTGACTTGTATACATCCCCAAATGATTACCACCATAAGTTTGGTATTTATCATCTATCATTTATCACATTTATCATCACATATAATTAAAAATATAAGAATACTCATCCTTGTGATGGGTATTCATAGGATATACTTTAACTTTTATATATAATATACAGCAGTGTTATTTATACCAGTTGACCACCTTCGTCCAGTTGCCCCTCCTGCTAACCAGCTACCTCTGATAACCACAGATATGATTTCTTCTTCTGTGAGTTTGTGTTTGTTTTTAAAGTATAATTGCCCTACAGCACCATGTTAGTGTCTGGTGCCCAACATAGTCATTCAATATTTCTAAACACTACGTGGTGGTAAAATACTACGGAGTCTAGTTACCATCTGTCAATCTACTAAGATATTATTGGCTTTGTTCTCCACACTGTACAGTTTATACCTGTGCCTCATTCTGTTACTGAAAGTTTGTGCCTGTTAATCTCCCTCACCTGTTTGTCTCGTTCCTCCCACACCCTCTCTGGCAGCTGCCTGTTGGCTGTTTCTCTTTCGTCAAGTTTGTTCATTGGGTTTCTTTCCCTTTAGGTTTTACATATAAGTGAACTCATGGTATTTAGCTTTCTCTGTCTGACTTATTTCACTTAGCATAATACCCTCTAGGTACTCGTGTTGTTAATTAAACATAGTAAACTCTCAATAAATATCAGTTATTTTTACTGTGAGAATTTCTAGTAATTTTTCTCCTCATTCAGCTCTGCAACATATTTTACAAATGATGAGAAAGTTTAATTGGCTCCTTCACAATAACACACAGCAAGTAGCTGGAAAAGATGGAATTTGAAACTAGGTTAAAATTCTGTCTTCAAAATCCATATCTTCTCACCATATTATGTATACTGTGCTAATCTCTCCATCTGAAAAATGCCCTTCCTTTTGTTTAACTGAAAATAACTTTTCCCAGCCCATCTCAGGTGCTACCTCCACCAAACCCTCCTTGATCCTCATCCAAAGGCAATATCTCTCTCCAAATTTTCACAGCAGTGTGATCCTCATTTCTGCACAGCACTGTGCTCCAGTGGCGTATGTCTAAATCATGGTCTCTTTGACACAAGGGCAAGGGTTTCCTTGAAGCAAAGTACTTTGTGCCAAGTTTACAGTTCCCCCTGAAGCAGAGCATTTTGCACCATGTAGATATTTAATAAAAACACTTAAATTGAACAGAAGGTCATTAAGGTCACATATGGAAAATTCTGTCCAATGCAATCTAGGAATAATTTACTTACTAACGTGTCTCTATGTGAAGTCCTGTAGTTGACATTGGGTTTAAAGAGATAAGCAACGCAAAATACTCAAAGAATTTACAGTTTGATAAAAGTGCTTTGAAACCAGTAATTGTCCTTGTTTTTTTTTTTTAACTTAGGCATTAGAGTGAGAGGAAGCAACAGTTTAGTCATCAAGTGAATTCTCATTTGTTGTTGACACAGATACAGTCGTCTCCTCCAGCTGCTGTACCAGTTTAGACTACATCGTCACCTATCTCTTCAAGCACATAGCAAAAGAGGGCAAGAAATTACTTCGATGCCGGGAGGCCACCCAGGCTGGTCAGAGACTATTACATTTTATGCAGCAAAATCCAGAGGTCCTGCAGCAGGTAAATAGTGGTTGTTCACCTAGCTTAAGAGATAAGTTTCCCCGAAGCCACTCTGGTCTCTGAATACCTTAGAGCAACTGGTCTTGCCAAGACTCTTTCCTGGTTCTCTTCTAGAAGTATTTTCCCTATAAGTAGGATAGTTGGCCTCAGGATTACCCACCCTCAGCAAATCTCTAATTCATGCATCTCAAGCAGTGAAGCTAGTATTCAGAAAGAGGTTAGCACTTTCAGAGATGAGAGGAATAGTGAATAAAAGTCAAAGCTGGAACTAGAAACAGTCAACCTCCGATTTGTTTCCTGGAGACTCTAATAATGTCATCTTAGGTTTGCCTGGTGAATACTCTGGTTGCTGAGAAACTACCATTTGCTGGGCTCCTAGTCTGTGCCAGGTGACCTGCTGGGTCATTTTCCCCATTTTTAGATGAGAAATCAAGGTTTGGATGGGTCATATTCACAAAACCATTTAAATAATAAGTGATAAAACCATGATTTGTTAATTTTCAAATGTTTTCTGACTAGCTAATATGAATTAGGTCTAAGTTTAATGTTCTTTAAAAAGTCACTTCTACAAATCACAGTAACAGCATGCATAAAGATAAACATAATATATATGCCAGAAACATTTCAAAGAGAGTAATATCATTTTGCTGTGGAGATAGCATCACTTTGATATATTCCCATTCTACTAAATTTGGGAAATGATATTTTTATACTGCTTCCAGTTGTCTTATTTTGCCAAACTATCTCCATAATAGTCTGTGGTTTGCAAATGTAAATACTTTAACATGGTCATTAGCCAGCAAATAAGTCGCCTGCAATCAGCAGAAAATGTCAGTCTGAGTAAATAAATGATGAAAATGAATAAGAAAGACAAAGAAGAGGTTTTCTTCCTAGCTGTCATTTTTTGCTAATACTTAAATGAAATTATGTAAACTTGATTTGTGGTGATGTTTCAGTTAACCAGTTAATTTCCTGGCAAGAAGGTGTGGATGAAGATTTTATGTAAATAAGCAAAGGGCTGCAACTATTTGGTATGATCCTGAAATTGTTAGAAAACATGTTGGTGATTAAACAGGAGGAAGGTAACTCATTTATTGAGGACCTCCTATGTACAAGATGCAAGAGCTGTTAAGATCCAAAAGACATTAATTTCTCAAGTTTTTTCTGCCAGGTGGGAAGGAGACCAGTACCTAATTATATGCTAATTGGATTAGCTTAGTGACAGCAGTAGAGAGTGCTTTCAGGGCCGGCTCCTCATTTAGACCTCCACAGCAACCATGGGATGTGGGGATAGTCATCCCCATTTTACAGCTGAATAAACTGAAGCACAGAGAGACCAACTGGAAAGTGGCATGTGAGCCAAGGTCTGTTTGGCTCAAAAACTGAAGTCCTTACAACTTCCTTACACCATTTATTCTCAGGGCACTAGTTGGTAGGGATAAGATCTCATATTCAGCCAAAATGCTTCTTCAAAATATACATTCTATCAAGATTTGTATACACCTCTCCTCATCAATCCATCTGTAGTAGCCAGTGGTTCTGCTGGGAGTGTGTCATAGCGCTCAGGTGTTTTATGAGAAGGCTGAGAACCACAGAATTAAAGTATGTAGCCAGCCAGTGAAGAAAATAAATACCCATGGATTGGCCAGGAACCAAGCCCACCCCCAACCCCACCATGGCAAGTGATAAGTCTACCACCTGCCAGTATTCAACCGTGATCATAATATTGTCCCATAAACTTTGGCAGGAACTTTTAAGTGAGTAGAAAATTTTAGCAAAAATCAATAGGCCATGGTCCTGAACAAATGCCATCAGACTGTGCAGAACAAGTTAATGTTGTTGTGCAAAGGACAATCATGTTTGTCTTTACTCAGAATTATCCTGTGTTTGTTGGTTTAAGTAATTTCTATGTGTTAATAATACTTGGTAATCCTTTACTTTATAGCATTTGACTAAGTAGTGATATATCTTTATTAACAGTGGAATGCATTCTATTTATTTGGAATGTAGGCTCTCAGATAGCATTTTAAATATTAATGACTGGTTTCTGGTAGTCAGCATACATATGATTTGCATTAGCACTAGGTTATATCATCTTGAGTGCCTCTGATGTCAACTATTGGGTATAGTAGTATCTGACATCATCTCCTTAGGTCACTGACAACTTTGACCTCTGTTCTTATGCACAGTTTCTGTCGTCTCAAAAGCTCTTTTGAATTGATTTGAAATTTTGACTCTTCCCTTTATGAGGCTGTAAAATTGATAATTATTCAGATGGGAACTGAGCGCTGAGTGAAAAATCAATTCCACCCGCTCTCTGCTGCGTATAAAATTACTTCTGCGTCGGCTGGACTGAACGGATGGCCAGAGTAAAAGCAGCAGGCAGAAGTAGTGGGAAGAATTAGCTGGACAGAGCTAATAGCCTGAAGGGATAGACTTGGAAAAGAGGGAGTGGGCCAGTTGGGGGTTATTATGAGCAAGGATGGGTCCCATTGATCATCTGTTTACATCAGCTTTCCAAGACTTTATAAATCAACCCTGAAGAGCAGCAGAATCCAGGATTCAGCCTCTTACCAGAGGGAATTTATATTAGATTATTCTCATTTTCACACTCAGATGAAAAGTGAGCCATTGATTATTCATTGGTTGCCCATTAAATGCTGGTTTCATAGATGATTTGCCTATCAGAGAAGGTAATGAACAAGGTTGCTGCTTCATAACTCAAGGTTTCGGTTTTCAAGGCATCTGTGTCGGTTAAGTAATGCCTAACCCTATTAAAAGGAATGGGTTACAAATTGCTTAACAGTGCTGAAAAACTAGACCCTAATGACTAATTGTGCTTAGAGTTTAGAGAGAGTTTGTCAGCTCTTTAAACTAAACTGATGCAATGATACTGCAATTATTTACTAGTTTGAACTGTTTCCCCTCCCCCCTAACCTGGACCTATATTGCTGGAAACATAATTGCATGAAGAATGTCAGTTCTAAATTACAAAAGTTATCTCCTCAAGCTTCCACAGCAAATGAAGCATGAACCTACATAAAGGATTTTCTGACATTCTTATAGGCCTTTCCATTTGTATGCAGCTGCTTGGGAAAAACATTTTAAGTGCCTTTCACCTGAAAATGTGTTTATTATGACCTGCTACATGGCTTTAGAACTTAAGTGTTTTTAAAAAACATTCTCCAAATAGGCCGTCTTCCATATTTTGCAAACAAATCTAAATTTTCAAGCATTAAATTTAGTCCATTATTAGAATAAAGATCTATTATAATTAAGTGAATCTATTTCAAGTAAGAATTATTGTCTAACCAGCATTGCTTTAACTTAACAACTGAGAAAAACCTAATTTATGTATATTAGCAAAAAAAGTTCCCCATGCTTTTATGTCATTAGAAAGATAACTGAAATTTGAAGAAAGGTCGGTAGTAACAGGGATTACACATGGATCTATTACAATAATTTGGAATGTAAGATTTCTATGTGAAGTGTTTTCAGTTTATCCCTGGTCATGTTAAGTATTTGCATATGTAACTCAGAGGTCAGCATTCATTTAGTTATATCACAAAGTGAAAGAAAGATCTATCCAAATTAGGTAAATGAAAGAGTATGTTTTATACAAATTAGAGAGGCATTTCAAAGATGTGACTCTTTCTCTTTCAGATTATAAGACTAGGACACTGATGTTGAATGCTTCTCTAAATCAGAACTTCTATTAAAACTAAATATTCTAGAAAGAGTAGCAACTTACGTAGAAATAGAACAAGAATTATATAATGGTATTACTGATTCGATTATACCATTAACTTATTAACAGTGTATTTTTAGTAATTGCGTTCTCTAAAATTTAAATATGCTGAATGGAGTAATTAGAACATTTAGGTTTGAATTTATCTTAACCTCTTCTATTTAACTATCTGACTCAAGTGAGCTGTACTAAAAACTAGAAAAAGTTCTAATTATAATCCTTTCTTCCTCACCCTCCCTCCCCCTTTGTCCTAACCTAGCATTTAACTACAAATTGTGAAGAGCTGTCAGGAGTTATAAGAATCATACTTCAGATACTTCAGTAGGGACATATGCTGGAGAGAACAGTCACCCTTTTCCTCAATCAGTCAGTCAATCAATGAAAATTGCTTTTGTATAGTGCTCTTCGTGACATACATCCCAAAGTGAATTATAGCAAAAGGGAAATCATCTGCTCTTTTTTCATGTCTGTGTTTAGATTGAAATAATATTGCTCAACATTTTGACATACTATACAGGACATCTTTCGTACTTAAGATTCCATTCCACAATCCTAAGTAGGAGAAAGTATAGTCACATATTTAACTGATGTTGAGATTTTGGCCTATAGAACCTCAGCAAGACTCTCACAGTGGGAAATAATTTAGCAGATGAAATATATTCATGTCTCTTATGCTCTTAAAAAATTAACCAAATTTTCTAATGTCATCATAGACATTTCTAGTGAATCCTAATTAGAAAGTATGTTCATGGCCCACTAGCTCAGTCTGGTTAATTTGCAGCTATTATCAAAAATATAATGGCAGATTGATGTCAAAAAATTGCAGAAAGAATATTTACAACTGGATCAGAGGATAACATGGATTTAAAGAAAACCCAGGGATAGGTCATTAGGCATGACAAGTAAAAAAATCAGAATAAAATTGTTTTTTGCACATGCTGCTGCAATCATGGTCTTCTTCACAGCAATATGTGTATGTACTTTGTATTTATTTCAGGGAAAATAATAATACTGGCAAATATTGCAGACAAGCTTAAGCTTTTTACATATAAGCAGTTAGTCTGATTTCATCACCACAGTATCTGTGAAGCTGTCATATTATGAACACCATTTTATAGATAACTAAGACATAAAAGCAACAGTTAGAACTGGACGTGGAACAACAGACTGGTTCCAAATAGGAAAAGGAGTATGTCAAGGCTGTATATTGTCACCCTGCTTATTTAACTTATATGCAGAGTACATCATGAGAAACGCTGGGCTGGAAGAAGCACAAGCTGGAATCAAGATTGCCGGGAGAAATATCAATAACCCCAGATATGCAGATGACACCACCCTTATGGCAGAAAGTGAAGAGGAGCTAAAAAGCCTCTTGATGAAAGTAAAAGAGGAGAGTGGAAAAAGTTGGCTTAAAGCTCAACATTCAGAAAACGAAGATCATGGCATCTGGTCCCATCAGTTCATGGCAAATAGATGGGGAAACAGTGTCAGACTTTATTTTGGGGGCTCC
>SJYW01018235.1:306496-317540 GCA_006410735.1 Raphicerus campestris
GGGGGGGGGGGCACCACTATCACCCACCCCTGTGCTCTTACATACAGAGGCCAGCACAGGGCTTACAAAAATCCACTCTTAATAACGGCTCTCAGCTCGTTCACTTAATAAATATCAGCTGCGCACATGCTGTGTGCCAGGCTCCATTCTAGATCTTGATGGTACTGAAAAGAATAAGATAGGCAAAGTCTCTGCTAATGTGAACTTTATATTCTAGGGATGAGAGAGAACAGTAGACACACATAAAATATCAAATCATCGTAAGTGCTAAACAAGACTTAAAATAGTGAATAGGGAAAGATTCTATGGCTTATTTAGACGTGATCAGGGAAAGCCTCTGAAGATGAGCCATGACAGGAATGAAGTTGCATTCCAAGAAAGAAAAGGATGGCACAGAAGGCAAAAGAGGAAAAGGTGGGGGCAAGCGAGAACCAACTAGAAACCATCAGAAATGACCCTAACCAAGTTCATTATTATTAAATTTTTCATTATTAATTAAGAATATAAGTTGTTATGAGCATGTTCTTGAATTGGAGTTAATGTTATAAATGCAATAAAGAAGTAAAACATTCTGGGAATGTTTAGAAACTTAGAGGCCTTGTTCTTTAGTCTCTCTCACCAAAAACATGCTAAAAAGAGAAGAAAGATATGGATTAGCTAAATCAAATGACAGGCTTGGTGTTTCAGGAGTTGAAATAGCCAGGAAAATAAATGGGGAGTGAAAAGGGAGACACCTACTAGAGTTGGATACTATGTTACAAACTTTACATACTTTCTCTCTCTAATCTTTAATTTCTCAAAACAAAGTAGGTGGTAGTAAGCACATTTTACAAAGGTGAAATTGAATCTTCATATAGTCAAATTGAATCTTCAGTAGTCAGTCTAGAAGACAGAGTCAACTCTAAACTGCTGCATCACCGAAATAGACCTTTTGTTTCTGAATTTGCCTCTCACACCATATTTTCCCTGGTGGCTCAGATGGTAAAGCATCTGCCTACAATGTGGGAGACCCAGGTTCAATCCCTGGGTCGGGAAGATCTCCTGGAGAAGGAAATGGCAACCTACTCCAGTATTCTTGCCTGGAAAATCCCATGGAGAGAGGAGCCTGGTGGGCTACAGCCCACAGGGTTGCAAAGAGTCGGACACAACTGAGCCACTTCACTTCACTTTACTTCATACCCCGCTCTGCTATGATGACAAATTTTGAGTCAAAGCCAAATTTCAGTTCAACCCCATTATCATTCTTGTGACTCTGAGTTAAGCAACTCTTTCCTATAGAGTTAGTTAACTTTCAGAGCAGCTCCCTGCGGTAGGCCTTGGTGAACAGGAGGGCTGCTGCTGATGCCTGTGCTCCCTGTGGCAGCCGGTTGCAAAGGAGAAGGGGCCTGTGGTGGTTTCAGCGCAAGACAGCACGTTGCTGGAGAGGACAAAGTGCCTGTCGGGCTTAAAAATTCTGTTCAAAATTGCCAAAATCATGGATTATGAATACCAAGAGCTGGGACAAAATGTGAAAATTCATGACTTCTGCCCATTCTTGTATTTCACAAGAGTTTCATTATTTGAATCTCACACAACAGCTTCAGCTGCACATAAGGAAGACGAATAATAATACATACTCCTCAGCACTATTCATTCTTTCTTTGATAAAATGGTCCATGATCCTTATGATCCCACACTTTTCAATCTACCCTGAATTCATTTATCCTTTTCAAAGCCCCCAACAATAAATCAGCCGTAATGGAAGCTCTTCTCCTTGCTCTTACTGCATGGATATATACTCCAGCCTTCATGTCTAAAGTGTTTGCCTGGCTTCTTCATAGCTGACTCAGTAGACTGGAACCTTTTAATGCAACCTGCATGGCATGTGGTCACCAAATCTATGTGAAGTCTTGATAATTTTTGTCTGATTGATAGCATATCGCTCTTCACTGGTGAGGAGACGCGTATCTATTTCCTGCTTGCTTCCTTTTGTAGATGTTAAGTTACTTAATCCATTTACTTTCATGATAGGGACTTCAAAGGCAGAAATATGAAGGAAAAGAGAAAAGCAAACAGGTTCAACAAGTCTGTGCCTGACTTTTAGGCCTAAAAATGTTCTACTACATTATATACTACTTCCCAGGGTTATATTAATAAAATCAAACTTCCTTTTCTGCAAAGTAACCCAGTTAGTGGGGAGAGAAAAACAATCAATCAAATGCCATAATTATAGGAGGAAATAAAAGCTCCTTTCTTAAAAGCCTATAGCTCCACAGCTTCCCAAAACTATAGTCCATGCCCATCTTTTAGACCTTCATTCAACCCCTCATGATTCTGTATCAGCTACCATTGTCCTCTATTTGAAACATGTGCTGAGTCGCTTCAGTCATGTCCAACTCTGTGTGACCCCATGGACGGCAGCACACCAGGCTCCCCTATCCCTGGGATTCTCCAGGCAAGAATACTGGAGTCGGTTGCCATTTCCTTCTCCAATGCATGAAAGTGAAAAGTGAAAGTGAAGTCACCCAGTCGTGTCCGACTCTTAGCAACCCCATGGACTGCAGCCAGCCAGGCTCCTCTGTCCATGGGATTTTCCAGGCAAGAGTACTGGAATGGGGTGCCATTGCCTTCTCCAATTTGAAACATGTACTTCTGTCTCTATTTCAGAACTTGCCCCCAAACTTACCTCTCTTTACTGTGTCATTTCACTTAATGTATGTGAAGGAATTTTTACACTGTAGTGTTCCATTGATTGTAGTATTATTACTAAACAGAACTCAAGACCTAAAAAAGCTTTCTCAGAGTAGCTTTGTCTACCCATTCCTTGGAGAAGGGCATAGCAACCCACTCTAGTATTCTTGCGTGAAGAATCCCATGCACAGAGGAGCCTGGCGGGCTAGGATCTGAGGAGCTGCAGAGAGTCAGGCCCGGCTAAGGACTACTGCTGCCCATTCTTTAGGTAAATCCACTGAGGTTTCACCTCTCTCTGTGACAAGCACACATGTGTCCCAGAATGTTAGAGATGAGTAAAATGAATAAGAAAGTAACTAATGCCTTAGGAGTTTATAATCTGCTACTTCCAGCCCTACTCTCCCAATCTACTTCTATTCTGAATCTACTATATTTACCATTTTTTTGAGGCCCATCATGTTTTTAATTGTTTGTCTTGCTGTTTTTGTTACTAATCATAAACTCCCCAGAATTGCGTCCATACGTTACTATTAGCCAAAAAAAATCTGGGCAGTGTCTTGCTCTAAATCAAAACCATGACCTTTGGATAAGCTATCTCTGAGCTTCATTTTTCTCATTAGAAAAAAGCAAATAACAATACCTACTATCTTCCCTGGTGGCTCAGAGGTTAAAGCATCTGCCTGCAATGCAGGAGACCTGGGTTCGATCCCTGGGTTGGGAAGATCCCCTGGAGAAGGAAATGGCAACCCACTCCAGTATTCTTGCCTGGAGAATCCCATGGACGGAGGGGCCTGGTGGGCTACAGTCCACGGGGTCACAAAGAGTCGGACACGACTGAGCGACTTCACTTTCACTATATACAGAAGTGGTTGTTAAATGTATATGAAATGCTATTTAGTGTTATTTAGTGTCACTTGCCAAAAAATATATATATACAGAGGTGGTTTTAGTGGTATATGAAATGTTATTTGGTGTACATGTTATTTGGTGTTATTTAGTGACACTTCAGTTCAATTTAGTTGCTCAGTCATGTCCGACTCTTTGTGACCCCATGAATCACAGCATGCCAAGCCTTCCTGTCCATCACCAACTCCTGGAGTTCACGCAAACCCATGTCCATTGAGTTGGTGATGCCATCCAGCCATCTCATCCTCTGTCGTCCCCTTCTCTTCCTGCCCTACAGTCCCTCCAGCATGAGAGTCTTTTCCAATGAGTCAACTCTTTGCATGAGGTGGCCAAAGTATTGGAGTTTCAGCTGTAGCATCATTCCTTCCAATAAACACCCAGGACTAATCTCCTTTAGGTTGGACCTCCTTGCAGTCCAAGAGACTCTCAAGAGCCTTCTCNGGGGAATGGTGGCCCAACCTGTGAGACTCCTCCCGACTATCCAGGTGTCAGCACTTCCTCTTGGGATGCGAGGGGAACATCACAAAACCTTTCCCGACAGAGCAGGGAAATGGCCCCTAATCTGGACCTCAGCAGCGGAAAACCAGGCTCCTCTTGGAACTTCGCGGGATCCTCAGGGTTCATCTCCTGTGGAGACGGGTGGGGCGGGAAATTTTTGGGTCACAGCAAGGGCGTGAAGGAGCCTTTCGAGGTCCACGAGGGACAGGGTGAATTCCCCTGAGATGCTGCCACGGGCAAGGGTCACAGCACGCTTGCAGAGGAGAAGCTTCCGGTTTTTCTCAAGTTGGGGCAGGGTCCTCTCAAGTTATGACGGGGATACCAGGGACCCGCCCCTGTATCCTCAGGAAAGGCCAGTATCAGTGCGAGTTGCGAGGTGTCTCTGGGGATTCCTCCCCAGTTGTCGCCGGGTCCTCAGTCCTCATCTGGTGCTGAGGTCGGAGCCTGAAATTTCCTACCTCATGCTTTCATAGGTCTTGAGGTTACTCTGGAGCCCTCACAGGGGAGTCAGGCCTCGTCTCGCCTGGACATTTGCACAGCCTCTTTCTTCCCCAACTGCAGCAGCAGTGTCCGGCTCCCCGTCAAGGGGACACAGGGATCTGTGGCTTGCCCTCGAGGAACCCCAGGGCTCTGTCGCTTGCCAGTGTGTTGGGAGTCGATCCTCAGGGTGACAGTCGAGACAGTGCAGGGCAGTCAGGTTAATCTGGAGTGGACGAGGCATTTGGGGATCTTGGGGAGTTGTGATCGGNCGCTTGCCAGTGTGTTGGGAGTCGATCCTCAGGGTGACAGTCGAGACAGTGCAGGGCAGTCAGGTTAATCTGGAGTGGACGAGGCATTTGGGGATCTTGGGGAGTTGTGATCGGACACCTGAGGCTCCTCCTGACTCTCCTGATGCGAGGCCACCTCTTTGGATGCGAGGAGAACACCGAGAATCCTTCCCCGACGGAGCAGGAAAAAGGCCCCTCATCTGGAGCTCAGCAGGTGAAAACGGGGCTCCTCTTGAGTCGTGGAGAGACACTCAGGGTTCATCTCGATTGGGGACAGGTGGGGTGGGGAACTTCCTAGGTTACCACAAGGGTATGAAGGAGCCTTTCAAGTACCAAGAGGGAAGGGGTGATTTCCCCCGAGATGCTGCAGTGGACGAGGAACTCAACCTCCCTGCAGGGAAGAAGCTTCTGGTTTTTCTCGAGTTGAGGCGGGGCCTCTTGAGTTACGAAAGGGACCACAGGGACCCGCTGCTGTGGCCTCAGGATAGGCCAGTCTCCATGCCAGTTGTGAGGCACCTCTGAGGACTCCTCCCCAGACGTCTCCAAGTCCTCAGTCCTGGTCTGGTGCTGAAGCTGGAACCAGAGCTGGCCTCGCCCATGCTGACCTAGGTCTTGGGGTACCCATGGAGCCCCCACAGGGGAGTCAGGCCTCGTCTCACCTGGAGACGTGCACAGCCCCTTTCTTCCCCAACTGCAGCAAGTGTCTGGATCCCTGTTGAGCAGATACAGGGATCNATGGAGCTCCCACAGGGGAGTCAGGCCTCGTCTCGCCTGGAGACGTGCATGGCCGCTTTCCTCACCATCTGCAGCAGAAGTGTCCAGCACCCCTTCGAGCGGACACAGGGATCTGTGGCTTGCCATCGAGGTAACCCAGGGCTGTCTCACATGCCTGTGTGTCCAGAGTCGAGTCTCGGGGTGACAGTCGAAGCAGAGCAGGGCAGTGAGTTTCATCAGGAATGGACAAGGCATTTGCATGTCTTGGGAATGATGGACTGACCCCTGAGGCTCGTCCTGTCTCCCCTCGTTTGAGCGCCTCTTCTTGGGATGCCAGGGGAGAGCCGTGAACACTTTTCCAGCGGATCAGGGAATGGCCCGTCATCTGGAACTCAGCAGGGGAAAACGGGGCTCCTCTTGATTCTTTGCGTGACCCTCGGGGTTCCTCTCGAGTGGGGACGGGTGGAGCAGGGCACTTCTTTGGTCACAACAAGGGTGTGAAGCAGCCTTTCGAGGTCTAGGAGGGAAGGGGTGATTTCACTGAGATGCCCCAGTGGACAAGGGCCTCACTCCACCTGCAGAGGAGAAGGTTCTGGTTTTTCTCGAGTGCCGTTGGCATCCTCTCGAGTTACAACGGGACCCCAGAAACCCGCCGTTGTGGCCACAGGAGAGGACAGTATCTGATAGATTTGCGAGGCACCTCTGGGGATTCATCCCCAGTCATCTCCGGATCCTCAGTCCTCATCTGGTGCTGAGGTCTGAGACTGAGCTTGTGTCGCCCATGCTGATATAGGTCTTGCGTTTCCGCTGGAGACCCCAGAGGCTATTCAGGCCTCGTCTCGCCTGGAGACGTGCACGGCCGCTTTCCTCCCCAACTGCAGCAATAGTGTCCGGGACCCTGTCGAGAGGATACAGGGATCTGTAGCTTGCCCTCGATGTACCCCAGGGGTGTCACACGTGCCAGTGTGCTGGAGTCGATCCTCAAGGTGACAGTCTCGGCAGTGCAGGGCAGTCAGGTTCATCTGGAGTGGACGAGGCATTTGGGGTTCTTGGGGAATGGTGGCCCAACCTGTGAGACTCCTCCCGACTATCCAGGTGTCAGCACTTCCTCTTGGGATGCGAGGGGAACATCACAAAACCTTTCCCGACAGAGCAGGGAAATGGCCCCTAATCTGGACCTCAGCAGCGGAAAACCAGGCTCCTCTTGGAACTTCGCGGGATCCTCAGGGTTCATCTCCTGTGGAGACGGGTGGGGCGGGAAATTTTTGGGTCACAGCAAGGGCGTGAAGGAGCCTTTCGAGGTCCACGAGGGACAGGGTGAATTCCCCTGAGATGCTGCCACGGGCAAGGGTCACAGCACGCTTGCAGAGGAGAAGCTTCCGGTTTTTCTCAAGTTGGGGCAGGGTCCTCTCAAGTTATGACGGGGATACCAGGGACCCGCCCCTGTATCCTCAGGAAAGGCCAGTATCAGTGCGAGTTGCGAGGTGTCTCTGGGGATTCCTCCCCAGTTGTCGCCGGGTCCTCAGTCCTCATCTGGTGCTGAGGTCGGAGCCTGAAATTTCCTACCTCATGCTTTCATAGGTCTTGAGGTTACTCTGGAGCCCTCACAGGGGAGTCAGGCCTCGTCTCGCCTGGACATTTGCACAGCCTCTTTCTTCCCCAACTGCAGCAGCAGTGTCCGGCTCCCCGTCAAGGGGACACAGGGATCTGTGGCTTGCCCTCGAGGAACCCCAGGGCTCTGTCGCTTGCCAGTGTGTTGGGAGTCGATCCTCAGGGTGACAGTCGAGACAGTGCAGGGCAGTCAGGTTAATCTGGAGTGGACGAGGCATTTGGGGATCTTGGGGAGTTGTGATCGGACACCTGAGGCTCCTCCTGACTCTCCTGATGCGAGGCCACCTCTTTGGATGCGAGGAGAACACCGAGAATCCTTCCCCGACGGAGCAGGAAAAAGGCCCCTCATCTGGAGCTCAGCAGGTGAAAACGGGGCTCCTCTTGAGTCGTGGAGAGACACTCAGGGTTCATCTCGATTGGGGACAGGTGGGGTGGGGAACTTCCTAGGTTACCACAAGGGTATGAAGGAGCCTTTCAAGTACCAAGAGGGAAGGGGTGATTTCCCCCGAGATGCTGCAGTGGACGAGGAACTCAACCTCCCTGCAGGGAAGAAGCTTCTGGTTTTTCTCGAGTTGAGGCGGGGCCTCTTGAGTTACGAAAGGGACCACAGGGACCCGCTGCTGTGGCCTCAGGATAGGCCAGTCTCCATGCCAGTTGTGAGGCACCTCTGAGGACTCCTCCCCAGACGTCTCCAAGTCCTCAGTCCTGGTCTGGTGCTGAAGCTGGAACCAGAGCTGGCCTCGCCCATGCTGACCTAGGTCTTGGGGTACCCATGGAGCCCCCACAGGGGAGTCAGGCCTCGTCTCACCTGGAGACGTGCACAGCCCCTTTCTTCCCCAACTGCAGCAAGTGTCTGGATCCCTATTGAGCAGATACAGGGATCTGTGGCTTGCCCTTAAGGTACCCCAGAGCTGTCACATGTGCCAGTGTGCCGGCGTCGTGCCTCGGGGTGACAGTCGAGGCAATTCAGGGCAGTCTGGTTCATCTGGAGTGGACGAGGCATTAGGGGTTCTTGGGGAATGGTGGCCCAATCTGTGAGACTCCTCCCGACTCTCCAGGTGTGAGCACCTCCTCTTGACATGGGAGGGGATCACCGCAAAACATTTTCTGATGGACCAGGGAAAAGGCCCCTCATCTGGAGCTCAACAGGGGAAAACTGGGCTCCCTTGTATCTTGGCGGGTCCCTCGTGGTTCCTCTTGAGTGGGACGGGTGGGGCAGGGAACATCTTGGGTCACAGCAAGGGTGTGAAGGGGCCTTTAGAGGTCCAAGAGGGAAGGGGTGAATTCCCCCGAGATGCCACATCGAACTTGTGCCTCTCCCCGCCTGCAGGGAAGGGTTTGGTTTTTTTCGAGTTGCAGAGGGATCGTCTCAAGATACGACGCGGCCCCAGGGACTCAGCCCTGTGGCCCCAGGAGAGGCCAGTCTCCGTGCGAGGGGCGAGGAGCATCTCGGATTCTTCCCCAGTTGCGCCCAGTCATCAATCCCATTCTGGTTATGAGGCCAGAGCCTGAGCGGTCTTCACCCGTGCCTACATAGTTCTTGGGGTTCCCCTGGAGCCCACTCAGGCGAGTCAGGCCTTGTCTCACTCATAGATGTGCAGGGCCGCTTTATTCCAGGGTGAAGCAGCCATTTGCGGCTCTCCATCGAACAGACAATGGTATATGTGGCTTACCCTGGAGGTAACCAGGGCTATCACACGTGCCAGTGTGTCAGCAGTCGAACCTTGTGGAAGCAGTCATGGCAGCGCAGGCAGTCAAGTTCATCTGGAGTGGATGAGGCATTTGGAGTTCTTGGGGTAAGGTGACCAGACACCTGAGGCTCCTGTGGACTCGACTGGTGTGAGGGCCTCCTCCTGGGATGCAAGGGAAGAGCCGGGGACCCTTTCCCAATGGAGCAGGGAAAGGGCCCCTCATCTGCAGCTGAGCATGGGAAAATAGAGCTCTTCTTGAGTAGTGGTGGGACCCTCGGGGGTCCTCTTGAGTGGGGACAGTTAGGGTAGGGAACTTCTTGGGTCACAGCAAGTGTGTGAAGGTGCATTTTGAGGTCCAAGAGGGAACGGGTGATTTCCCCTGGGATGCCGCAGTTGAAAAGGGCCTCACTCTGCCTGCAAGGGAGAAGCTTCTGGTTTTTCTCGAGTTGTGGCGGGGTCCTCTTGAGTTACAATGGTGACTCCAGGGAACCACCCTGTGGCCTCAGGAGAGGCTAGTCTCCGTGCGAGTTGCCACTGGGTATTACTCCCCAGTCATCGCCGTGTCCCCAGGCCTCATAGGGTGCTGAGGCCGCAGCCTGAGCTTGCCTCGCCCATGCTGACCTAGTTCTTAGAGTTCCGCTGGAGCTCCCACAGGGGAGTCAGGCCTCGTCTCGCCTGGAGACGTGCACGGCCACTTTCCTCCCCATGTGCAGCAGAAGTGTCCAGCACCCCTTCGAGCAGACACAGGGATCTGTGGTTGCCCTCGAGGTACCCCAGGGATGCCACACGTGCCAGTGTTCTGGAGTCGAGCCTCGGGGTGTCAATGGACGCAGTCCAGTGTAGTCAGGTTCATCTGGTGTTGACGAGGCATTTGGCAGTCTTGGGGAATGGTGGCCCAATCTGTGAGACTCTTCCCGACTCTCAAGGTATGAGCACCTCCTCTTGGGATGTGAGGGGAACACCGCCAAACATTTCCCGATGGAGATGGAAAGGGCCCTTCATCTGGAGCTGAGCATGGGAAAATGGAGCTCCTCTTGAGTCGTGGAGGAACCCTCGGCGCTACTCTCGTGTGAGGACGTGTGGGGTGGGGAACTTCTTGGGTCAGAGCAAGGGTGTGAAAGAGCATTTCGAGGTCCAAGACGGAATAGGTGATTTCTGCAGGGATGCCGCAGCAGACAAGGGTCTCACTCCGCCTGCAAGCGTGAAGCTTCTGGTTTTCCTGGAATTGCATGGGGGTCCTCTCGAGTTATGATGGGGACCACAGGCATCCGCCCCTGTGGCCCAAGGATAGGCCAGTCTCCGAGCGAGGGGCGAGGCACATCTGGGGATTCCTCCCCAGTGGTGCAGGGTCCTCAGTCACCATCTGGTGCTGAGGCTGGAGCCTGAGATTACCTCGCCCATGCTGAAATTTGTATTGGCTTTCCCCTGGAGCCCACAGAGGGGAGTTACGCCTCTTCTCGGCTGGAGACGTGCACGCCTGCTTTCCTTCCCAACTGCAGTAACTGTCGGGTCCCTGTCGAGCAGATACAGGGATCCATGCTTGCGCTCGAGGTACCATAGGGCTGTCACATGTGCCACTGTGCCTGAGTCGAGCTTCGGGGCTAGAGTCGAGTCAGTACAAGGCAGTCAGTTTCATCTGAAGTGGACAAGGCATTTGGGGGGCTTGGAGAATGGTGGTCCAACCTGTGGGGACACCTCCCGACTTTCTAGGTGACAGCACCTCCTCTTGGG
The DNA here is from genome assembly GCA_006410735.1 of Raphicerus campestris. Classification (NCBI taxonomy): domain Eukaryota; kingdom Metazoa; phylum Chordata; class Mammalia; order Artiodactyla; family Bovidae; genus Raphicerus; species Raphicerus campestris. The sequence goes on from SJYW01018235.1 coordinate 317,085, forward strand.
ATGCGAGGGGAACACCACGAAAACTTTCCCAATGGAGCAGGGAAAGGGCCCCTCATCTGGAGCTCAGCAGGGGAAAATGGGGCTCCTCTTTAGTCGTTACAGGACCTTTGAGAAGAAGAAGGTGAGAAGAAGAAGAAGGAGAAGATGAAAAGAAGAAGAAGGAGAAGATGAAAAGAAGAAGAAGAAGAAGGTGAGAAGAAGAAGAAGAAGAAGGTTAGAAGAAAAAGAAGAAGAAAAGAAGGTGAGAAGAAGAAGAAAAAGTTAAGAAGAATAAGAAGAAGAAAAAAAGGATAAGGTGAGAAGAAGCAGAAAATGAGAAAGAAGAAAAAGAAGAAGGTGAGAAGAAGAAGAATAAGAAGACAGGGAGAAGAAGAAGAAGAACTTTAAAGAAGGTGAGAAGAAGAAAAAGTAGAAGGTGAGAAAAATAAGAAGAAGAAGTTGAGAAGAAGAAGAAGA
>SJYW01018235.1:353074-387052 GCA_006410735.1 Raphicerus campestris
CACAAGCTGGAATCAAGATTGCCGGGAGAAATATCAATAACCCCAGATATGCAGATGACACCACCCTTATGGCAGAAAGTGAAGAGGAGCTAAAAAGCCTCTTGATGAAAGTAAAAGAGGAGAGTGGAAAAAGTTGGCTTAAAGCTCAACATTCAGAAAACGAAGATCATGGCATCTGGTCCCATCAGTTCATGGCAAATAGATGGGGAAACAGTGTCAGACTTTATTTTGGGGGCTCCCAAATCACTGCAGATGGTGACTGCAGCCATGAAATTAAAAGACGCTTACCCCTTGGAAGAAAAGTTATGACCAACTTAGATAGCATATTGAAAAGCAGAGACATTACTTTGCCGACTAAGGTCCACCTAGTCAAGGCTATGGTTTTTCCTGTGGTCATGTATGGATGTGAGAGTTGGACTGTGAAGAAAGCTGAGCGCCCAAGAATTGATGCTTTTGAACTGTAGTGTTGGAGAAGACACTTGAGAGTCCCTTGGACTGCAGGGAGATCCGACCAGTCCATTCTGAAGGAGATCAGCCCTGGGATTTCTTTGGAGGGAATGATGCTAACGCTGAAACTCCAGCACTTTGGCCACCTCATGCGAAGATTTGACTCATTGGAAAAGACTCTGATGCTGGGAGGGATTGGGGACAGGAGGAGAAGGGGATGACAGAGGATGGGATGGCTGGATGGCATCACTGACTCAATGGATGCGAGTCTGAGTGAACTCTGGGAGTTGGTGATGGACAGGGAGGCCTGGCGTGCTGTGATTCATGGAGTCGCAAAGAGTCGGACGCGACTGAACTGAACTGAAGGTATAAAAAGATTAAGTAATTTCCTAAGTTACTAGTAGTCAATAAGATCATGTAGTCAATAAATGGAAAAATTCCAATTTTACCTTGATATGTTTCATTCACAGTTCACATACAACTTAACCACAAAGCTATAGTTTGTTGGTGGCTGCTAACTTGAAGTAATATGTGTGTTTTAAGCATTTACAGTGAGGCAAGTTGAGCTTCCAGTAAGTCGCAGGGGCCTTCCTTAAGGTAGAATGATTCAGAGCAGTCATCTTATACCCCAACTTTGCGCTGCAGCTGAAATGAAACAGATGGGCAGTGACTCAAAGAGACAGTGGGCAAGACAGAGGGAAGTTGCTTTGCCAGCTGGTGTAGAGAAGTCCTGTGGCTTCACCTTCACTGAGGCAGAGCTGGCAGAGCTTCATCTTTTACTCTATGCCCATACTCAATCATTAATTCTGTAGCCAGACACAGAAGGCGTACAAGTTAGTAGGATGTGTGTTCTTGAGAAGGCCAGTCTAACAGCATAACTGTCTCGTGATGTTCCTTTGTTACTTTCCTTTAATGCCTCTGGGGCAGCTCTTGAGGTTTACTCTAACCTGATTTCGCCAGGGTAGAGTCAGTATGGCAGCTGTGAGAGGAAGCTGGGGAAGCAACAAGTGCTTTGCATCCACCCCCATAGCCTGCACGTCTCTGGGCTTTGTCCTGACTCTCACCACTGATTCATCAGTACTGAATGTCATTTTTCACCTCTTTCTGATTGTAAGCAGCCTCTCTTCTCTAAAGGAGGCTCCACTGAATACCAATAGGTCTGCTGAAAGTCTCTCACACTGGCACGTCTGAAACTGACACTTTTGAGCATCCCTCTCCTACTTTTCATTGTGTTAAGATAAGGTACCGTAGACTAAGGTGTCTATAGAGCCAAGTAGGAAACTTGATGGAGGTAAACAGTAATGAAAGCTATGTTGAGTGTACATCCCTGTTTAAAGGGGGCAGTCTCCAAACAGCTTCTAGCTAATTGTTGCCCCGTAAGGTGGTAAGACCCAGTGTTGCCAGATGTATTGAGATTCCCTCCCAAGGAGAAGCCAGAAATCTAGTTTTTAAAATGTCGGTCACTGATTGAAAAATAATATTACTCTGCAGGCCAACACTGTATGTTTGGTTTCTACATTTTCACTTCTGTATTCTGTAATCTGAGAATTTCAGAACTAAGATTTCTTAATGCATGACCCCTTACATTTCTCTCAGCCCTCTTATGTAGCCTTGCAACAGTGACATTTTTGTTTCTCTCTGATGTTTTAATAATTCTTAAAGCATACTTTTAAAATTTGTTGTTTCCAAAAGATGCCATTATTTTGCTTTTATATATGACTCTATATTTAGGTCTGTACTGAAACTTAAAGAAGACATTTTATCACATTTGAGTTGTATCTTTGCATGTAGAAAGCATTCAATAAGGGGCAATTAAACTCATCTAACATCCCCCAAATATATATATATATTTTTTTTTAATTTTCAAAATAGCAAGATTGAGGCAAAAATAAAGTTAACTTTGGTCAAGTGTGTGTGTGTAATCTAATTACTCAGGATCAAATCAAAGTATCTAAGAGGAACAGACTGAGAGCTGACTGTGGCTCAGATCATGAACTCCTTATTGCAAAATTCAGACTTAAATTGAAGAAAGTAGGGAAAACCGCTAGACCATTCAGGTATGACCTAAATCAAATCCCTTATGATTATACAGTGGAAGTGAGAAATAGATTTAAGGGCCTAGATCTGATAGAGTGCCTGAANCTTCTCCTCCCGCCTTCAGTCTTTCCCAGCATCAGGGTCTTTTCCAGTGAGTCAGCTCTTCACATCAGGTGGCCAAAGTATTAAAGTTTCAGCTTCTGCATCAGGCCTTCCCGTGAATATTCCAGACTGATTTCCTTTAGGATGGACTAATGGGTAGATAGGGCCAATATGAATACTTTTTAATTTGAGAGGGATAGACACATCAACAAATTCAATCCCACAGTACCTGTATGGATAAAGTATGCATTGGTTCAGAGAACTGAAATGGAGACGTCCCCATCAGGCCAGTGGATAAGACTCTACCTTTCAATGCAGGGGAGTACGGGTTTGGTCCCTAGTCAGAGAACTAACATCCCACATGCCATGGGATGTGGACAAAAAGTACGAACAAAACAGAGGGACAAAATAACTTGCCAAAAGACAGAGCCACTGAATAACAGTGCTTGGAATATAACTGGGGGCTTCCCACTGGCTCTAGTGGTAAAGAACCTGACTACCAATACAGGAGATATAAGAGACACAGGTTTGATCCCTGGGTCAGGAAGACCCCTTGAAGGAGGGCATGGCAACCCACTCCAGTATTCTTGCCTGGAGAATCCCCGTGGGTAGAGGAGCCTGGAGGGCTGTAGTCCACAGGGTCTCAAAGGGTTGGCCATGACTGAAGCCTCATAGCACTTATGCACACACGGAACCTAACTAAGGCTTTTTGGTCTCTAGGTTTTACAGTTTTCGCCATACAAGTGCTTCCCAGGGCCTTAACCTGCCTCTCATCCCTGGTGTTTCTTGTTACTCCTTCAGCCTTATTCAAGGGTGACAGAGTCTCCGCTACATTCATTTCTCTCAGTGGCATTGTGTGTGGTATGAGAGACTTTTTTGAATTTCTTGAAAGAACGGCACAGTATAATGTGAGACTGGTTTAATGATGGCATAATTTATTCATTTTACAGTTATTGCCGATTTTTCACACAGCACTTGAAGGGTAAATTATGTGAAATTTTCTCAAAGTATATTAATGTGCTGGAGTGGTGACTTCAGCCTTCGTATTCATTTGTCTTTAACTCTTGGAAACTTTTAACTAGCAGTGGCCGTTTGTGCAGAAGTGAGTTCATATGGTATGTCAAGGAAGACTTATTTGGTTGACTTGAGGGTTACCTGCTTCTCTGGCCCTTCGTGAGTTAATGTAGCTTTGTGTGCTTTGCAACCCACAAGAACTCTTGCATGTTAATTCTGTGTCCCTTGCCATACTTAGGAGAATACAGATGTAACTGCTTTCAGACTGATGAAATTCTATCCTCCTTCCAGAGCTGTTTAATTATAAATTCTGTATTTGTTGAGGACTTTCTACTTCACAACAATCAGAGCAGAAAGATTTTGTAGTCAATAGACCTGGTTTTGAATATCAGTTTTGCTACTTCCTAACTGTGTCCTTGGAATAGCTACCTCATCTCTTTGAGGACATAAGCACCCCAGCCAGGGGGATTCTATACCTTGTGTGGAGTAGCCCCCGGGATCAAGTGGCTGAAGTGCTCCTTGCTGTGGTCTCATGCCCAGACTCCCCAGACAAGCCAGGACTCAGATGTCTCCCACTGCATCGCTCCTTCAGCCACCTGTTACTCCATAACCTGGAACATTGGTATCACGGAAAGGAAAAACAAAAACATTCAAGCACATATTTAGTTGCGGTCACATGAATATCAAATGCCGAGAAGGAGGCGCGAGAAGCACCAGGCCTGAAGGGGAATCTCAGGCTCCAGAGAGACCCAGCACAGAAGAACACTTAGCAGGAGCTCCGTGTTGACACCTGTTCTTAATGTGGCAGCTTGCTTAGACAGGACAAGGAGGTTCCTCTCAGGCAACCGAGAGCACCAGTGAGAGCTAAGTGCACTGAGGGGTGATTTCTCTGTGACCCTTAAGATGGGAAGGAAACAACCTGATGGGTGGGCAATATCAGATGAATAAATAAAATACTTAGGCTGCGTGAGCTCTCTACGGCCACAGGGACCACATTTTATTCAGTTCTGTGCCACAGTGCCTGACACACAGTAGGCGTTCAGTAATTCTTTGAGCAATGAATAAGTCTAAGAAATGAAGAGGAAGGGAGGAAAGAAGGAAGGAGAGGCCTCTAGCACAGTGCCTGACACATAGTAAGACCCCTCACAGATGCGTTGCTGTGGGCACCTGGTGCGTAACAGTCAACAATAGAATGTTCTGACTTGAAATGTATGCAGGTGAAACAAGCAGATAACAAGAGGCATTTAGCGCTTCTCTAGAGGCCGGGCTCATTTTGGAGTTTGTACTTTAAGGGAGAAGTTCCACCCTCAGCAGATGGTGAACTCTTCTTACCCCACCAAGGGAGCAAGCCCTCCCTGCCAAACCTCGTCTTCCTCCCGAGCCCCCTGCATTACCAAGAGGCTGGAAGCAAATTGACAGAAACTGAAGGAAAGTAACTCAAGTGATTTAGGAGAATGGAAAGGCTGGCTTATGGGGCCAGATTAAAGAAGCTAAATATGTATAGCCTGCCTAAGTGACAACTAAATGGGGCATTTGATAAGTCTATAAATACTCGGAAGATGTAAATGCCAAGGAGGAAAGGGAATTACTTAGCATGGCACAATGGAGTATTGGCATAATGGGATAATATTAAGAAAGAGAAAATGAAGGTTGAACATCAATAAAAAGCTTCCTGACAAAGAGAACCATTCCTGACAGGGGACACTATTAAGTTATGTACTGTGGGCCAAGGGAAGTAACGGCAGTGCCATTTCTCAGGATCCTGGCAACAGAGCCAGCAGGACTGGGGCCAAGCAGGTAGCCTTCTGTGACTGTGGCCTCCCAGTCCTAGAAGAGGAAAGAACTGCATCTTCTTGGGAGAACTCAGATGGCTCAGCCTCCTAAAGGGCCGGACCATGTGGAGAATAGTTGTACCAGCCATTTTCCCTTCCACATGAGTGCATGGAAGGGTCATTCAACTTAAAGAGTACCCCATTTCCTGCAAGCTAAAGCCCGTATTCTCCAGCACATGGGACCAGGCCCTTCCCAGCACCAGACTCCTGCCTACCTCACCAGCCTCCTCTGCCACCACCACTCCGCACACACCTTCTCAGTGACCCTCCCACAGAGCTGCTCGTCATTCCCCAGACACTTCTGCAAGCCTTTGCACCTGCTCGCCCTTCTTCCCGCTTGACTCCCAGAAGGAAATGTCGTCGGTGAAGCCTTCTCTGCCTCGGCAGGGCTCGCCCCTGCTTCTGGCCTGAGAGCCTCCTGTGCAGGCATCCGCCTGTGCAGTTGTCGCAAGCAGCATGTTGCTCCCCTCCCTGGGCCTTTGGAGGCCAGGACTGTGCCTCGCTCACCCGTGCGTCCTTGGGGCCTGGCAGAGCCCGGCATGAAGCCACTGGCGTGAAGTCTGACCACATCAAGGAATGAAGTTCTCTTCCCAGCACTGTCGGTCACTGTCGTCCTTTAGCCACCCCGTGTAATTATTAGGATAAAAGAGCTTCCAAATTTCAGGAACGTCTCTAAATCATCTCTCCAAACGCTTGGCCAGCAGTCTCTATGCCAGTTCAACAGCTATAAATAAAAACTTCAAATCTGAAGGGCAGCATGCCATCCTCTATGGTTTAAACATTAAACTCTAATCTTTAATGGAAAATGCTTCTGCGGGCCAAGTGAATTTTCCCAAAAATGGCTTTTTTCTCCTCACACAAACCATTTGAACATGTTAAGTAAAATAACCCTCCACTGTTGGTTATAAAGATGTTTAGGCCCATCTAACCAGACCCCTTCAGGAAGTCAGGGAGGATATAGTGACAGATGAAAGGCAATGAAACTTTGAACCTCCTCCTGTAAGGATAATATGTTTATTACAAAACACAATATTCACTGCACTCTGCTTGGAGGACTGCATGAGATGCCCTCATGCCATTATGCCGTATGCTGTTCTGTTGTGAAATATGATATTCATTGGGAAATGTTGTGATGACTGTTCAATAAAGCAGCATGCTGCTTCCCACTCCCTTTTTTTGATTTTGCATGGCCTTAGTTAGAGTTTACTTTCCCACTGAATATTTAATATAAATGTGCTTGTTGTCACCTCTGCCGTGTGGTATGTGCACTGGGTGTGTGCACTGCTCCTTTCCCCATGAGCTCCCTGTGGGACCGTGGGTCTGCCGCCCTGCACCACATGCAGCCCTGCTGGGGCACTCTAGTGTGCAGCCCCCTCGCTCACGGGCAGTCTAGAATCTGAGGCCATGTTCTCAAAGCTCTGAATCCACCTGTGGCTTCAGTATCAGGTTGTATTTCTTGGAAAGATTTCTTTAGCTGGGCAGAAAATGAGATGAGCAGTCAAGGATTCTGACCGCTTCTCCTCATCTCCGAGGCCCTCCTCCTTTCTCCTCTGGGCTTGCGCAGTAGTGTCTATAAACAGGTTGCCCTGCCTCCAGCAGCTCCCCATCATTGCCGTCCCGCAGTTTCCCATCAGTTTTGTTATAAATCACAGACCTAAGCATTATTCAGAAGTCCTTTGAAAGCTACCCTGTTCGTACTGGCCCAAACTCATTTCTTCATGCAGCATGACGCAGAAGGCCTTTCGCAGCCTGGGCTCAGCCCAGTCTTCTCCTCACCCTCAGTTCTGTTCCTTTCCACTCGAAAGAAGGTCTCTCTCAAAAGCCTGCCTTACAGAGCCTGACTGTTCCTTAGATACACCAAGCCCTGTCTCCTCTGCCTCTTCTTGTTTTATTTTCTCTTCCTGAGGTATCCTTCTTTCCCAGTGATGCTATATGTATCTTTTAAGATTCCAGTTAAATAATTAGCTCTCCTGTGAAGACAGGCTGATCTTTCTAGACAGGAAACATAGCAAATATGCCTTTGTTAGTCTCTCTTGAGCTTACACATGTTTGCTCATTTGGAGACCCCCCAGAGGCTTGTATAGGACATTTGAGGTTCTATGATTGTAAGGCAGTCATTCAAACAGTATACCATGAACTAGAAATGACAGTGTCACTTGAAAAAAACTAGAGGAAAATGGCTTTGGAATTGAAAACCATTCCTCTCCATACAGATTTTCCAAGCATTCCTACCTAGAGGATGTTTTTGACAAATGATGCTTAATTTTTACATCAAATCAAAAAATTTCCTGTTTGATGTTGGCAAGAGAAGAGTGAGAAAGAGTTTCCCAAATAGTGCTGAGTGGCAATCCCTGCAGCCTCCCAGTGCCCCAGGTTTTCTGGTTTTATTTTAATGCAGCAAGCTGCTTTATGAGATCTGCAGCTACTTGAAATATGATTTACTACCAGTAAAAAGTTTCAAATGGATAATGAAGATTCAAGAATGAGACTCACAGTGTAGTGTAGTCAATTTTGTTGCTCTTGCTCTTCAGTACATCTCTGCCATTGAACTGAATTATTTATTGTAATTTATTTCAACCATGGAAAATAAAACTGTTTTCATTGTACTGTGCACTGTAACGTTCAGAATAGACACATCACAGGCAGTACTCTCAATTAATTCATCCTGAAGTTTGATTCCAACTTTATCTTCTTTCTTATAAGCTAGGAGACTGGCAGGTAATTCTTTCCCCAGTAAACTATGATTAAAATGAATGTTTTGAGAACCAAGGGTGATGTTGTTAATGCAGAAAATGGAAACAACAGCAAAACTAGGTTGTATATGCCCTTAGATTTTACTGTGGATGGAAGGGGTTTTTAAATATTCTAGGCAATTTATCACTTGGAGAAAATGCATCCCTGAACTTTCTGTAAGGAGGAGGTGGAGGAAGGGTTGCTTTGCATTTGGATTCAGAACCATGCACTGCTAATGTGACCAAAGCCAGCTGAGCTAACCAGTCCTGCAGTACCTTTATTAGTAAGAAGGTTTTTTTGCCTTTAAAAAAAAGCAAGCTAGCATTGTACAAAGGCCAAGAGGCAGAACTCCCAAATGATTTTTCAGAGGAGAATGGGTCACCTATGTAATTGATTGCAATCTTGTTTCTTTGAAAAAGAGGCTCAGCGCATACATTTCATTTGATTTTTGTCTGTTCATTTAAAGCACTCAACAGCTGTTTTTATTATGAGGCTGCAAAGACCCTAAGAGAGCTTAGGAATGTGCTTAATGTGCACACATACTAAAAGATTTGAAGTAACTTGGGTGGTTGGGCTCCGTTAATCCAGGCAGAAGAACATTTGCTTGTTTGTCCATTACTTTCATTTTTCATAACATCCCACTAATGTCACATTGGTAGACAGCAAATGAAGAAACAATTGATTCCTTTTCCCTAAAGATGACTAGTATCTAATTTGAGGAGGATCACATTTCAATATTTGCTGTGCACATGGCCTCAAGAACAGCACTCAGTAATGACAGCAACTCCCTTACTTCCACAAGCCCTGAAAACCTGGAAGCATTTCCTCCTTCAGAACATTCAGATTCTTCCGGATCCTGGATCTTCAGCCAGGGCGTGGGGCTGTGGGAGAGGGGCAGAAGGCGCCTTTGCTTTTCCAGGTTCTCCTGCACCGCCGTTATTGTTCTGTGGTTATTGCTGTTGCTGTGGCCAGCCTTCCTCCTCCTCCCCCACCTGGCCTTCNACCTAAGCATTATTCAGAAGTCCTTTGAAAGCTACCCTGTTCGTACTGGCCCAAACTCATTTCTTCATGCAGCATGACGCAGAAGGCCTTTCGCAGCCTGGGCTCAGCCCAGTCTTCTCCTCACCCTCAGTTCTGTTCCTTTCCACTCGAAAGAAGGTCTCTCTCAAAAGCCTGCCTTACAGAGCCTGACTGTTCCTTAGATACACCAAGCCCTGTCTCCTCTGCCTCTTCTTGTTTTATTTTCTCTTCCTGAGGTATCCTTCTTTCCCAGTGATGCTATATGTATCTTTTAAGATTCCAGTTAAATAATTAGCTCTCCTGTGAAGACAGGCTGATCTTTCTAGACAGGAAACATAGCAAATAGGCCTTTGTTAGTCTCTCTTGAGCTTACACATGTTTGCTCATTTGGAGACCCCCCAGAGGCTTGTATAGGACATTTGAGGTTCTATGATTGTAAGGCAGTCATTCAAACAGTATACCATGAACTAGAAATGACAGTGTCACTTGAAAAAAACTAGAGGAAAATGGCTTTGGAATTGAAAACCATTCCTCTCCATACAGATTTTCCAAGCATTCCTACCTAGAGGATGTTTTTGACAAATGATGCTTAATTTTTACATCAAATCAAAAAATTTCCTGTTTGATGCTGGCAAGAGAAGAGTGAGAAAGAGTTTCCCAAATAGTGCTGAGTGGCAATCCCTGCAGCCTCCCAGTGCCCCAGGTTTTCTGGTTTTATTTTAATGCAGCAAGCTGCTTTATGAGATCTGCAGCTACTTGAAATATGATTTACTACCAGTAAAAAGTTTCAAATGGATAATGAAGATTCAAGAATGAGACTCACAGTGTAGTGTAGTCAATTTTGTTGCTCTTGCTCTTCAGTACATCTCTGCCATTGAACTGAATTATTTATTGTAATTTATTTCAACCATGGAAAATAAAACTGTTTTCATTGTACTGTGCACTGTAACGTTCAGAATAGACACATCACAGGCAGTACTCTCAATTAATTCATCCTGAAGTTTGATTCCAACTTTATCTTCTTTCTTATAAGCTAGGAGACTGGCAGGTAATTCTTTCCCCAGTAAACTATGATTAAAATGAATGTTTTGAGAACCAAGGGTGATGTTGTTAATGCAGAAAATGGAAACAACAGCAAAACTAGGTTGTATATGCCCTTAGATTTTACTGTGGATGGAAGGGGTTTTTAAATATTCTAGGCAATTTATCACTTGGAGAAAATGCATCCCTGAACTTTCTGTAAGGAGGAGGTGGAGGAAGGGTTGCTTTGCATTTGGATTCAGAACCATGCACTGCTAATGTGACCAAAGCCAGCTGAGCTAACCAGTCCTGCAGTACCTTTATTAGTAAGAAGGTTTTTTTGCCTTTAAAAAAAAGCAAGCTAGCATTGTACAAAGGCCAAGAGGCAGAACTCCCAAATGATTTTTCAGAGGAGAATGGGTCACCTATGTAATTGATTGCAATCTTGTTTCTTTGAAAAAGAGGCTCAGCGCATACATTTCATTTGATTTTTGTCTGTTCATTTAAAGCACTCAACAGCTGTTTTTATTATGAGGCTGCAAAGACCCTAAGAGAGCTTAGGAATGTGCTTAATGTGCACACATACTAAAAGATTTGAAGTAACTTGGGTGGTTGGGCTCCGTTAATCCAGGCAGAAGAACATTTGCTTGTTTGTCCATTACTTTCATTTTTCATAACATCCCACTAATGTCACATTGGTAGACAGCAAATGAAGAAACAATTGATTCCTTTTCCCTAAAGATGACTAGTATCTAATTTGAGGAGGATCACATTTCAATATTTGCTGTGCACATGGCCTCAAGAACAGCACTCAGTAATGACAGCAACTCCCTTACTTCCACAAGCCCTGAAAACCTGGAAGCATTTCCTCCTTCAGAACATTCAGATTCTTCCGGATCCTGGATCTTCAGCCAGGGCGTGGGGCTGTGGGAGAGGGGCAGAAGGCGCCTTTGCTTTTCCAGGTTCTCCTGCACCGCCGTTATTGTTCTGTGGTTATTGCTGTTGCTGTGGCCAGCCTTCCTCCTCCTCCCCCACCTGGCCTTCCCGAAGGCCAGTTACAGGTGCCAGAGGGTTCCCGAGAGTCAGGAGCTTCCCTCAAGTGTTCGCTGCATTCATCAGCTGTTCCTCAAAATGTCAGCAACTCATTACTTCAGAATCAAAGGCAACCTAGCCTGGCCTGCAGGACACATAATTTATATCCTACCCCCTCTTCTTCTTATTGCCCCCCACCCAGCAGATTAAGGCACCCTGTTCTACAGACACAGCCTCCGGGGCACAGCCTGCTCAGCCTGCCTTGTCCTCCTCTCTCCGCCCTGCCTAGTCTAAGTGCAGAGACGCTTGTCTTGCTCTCTCATCTTTCCTTTGGTCTGTCCTTCTTTTGTCTTAAGGGCTCCCCTGGTGGCTCAGATGGTAAAGAATCTGCCTGCAATGGGGGAGACTTGGATTCCATCCCTGGGTAGGGAAGATCCCTTGGGGAAGGGAAGGGCAACCCGCTTCAGCATTCTTGCCTGGAAAATCCCCATGGACTGGGAGCCCGTGGGGTTGCAAAGACTCAGACACGACTGAGCAACTAACACTTTCACTTTCTTTTGTCTAAACCAAAGCTGCCTTCTCAGGCCCTCCCTCTACCATCTTTTGGAGAAGACAAATTACTCTTGTCCCATTCCCATTTCCCAGATCAACAAGCAGCAAAGTTGCAGTGTAACTGAAATGTCATGCAGCCCTGAACCAAGAGGCCAGGAGAGAGGGGAAAGCGGAGGCTCCCTGAATACAGTAAGGATGTGACCCCTGTCGGTCAGAGTTCCTATCATCGTGGCACATTCAGTGCTGTCTTTCTCAATTGGATGGGGAGCAAGAGAGAGGAGTTTGGATTTGTTTCACCTGTTTCTTAGATTTTGTGGAATATTTTTTAGTTTTATCAGTATACCCAAAGAATATTAACAATGAAAAATGTTCACTCTATAGAGAGTATTTTAAATTGAAGAAAATTAGTTTAACTTTCTAATCCTTTCTCCTATGTTTATTTAAATTGCTATATACCTGGGTGAGAGTGAAACCAATGGCTCAATGGACCATTTTCCACAGACAATCTATTAATTGTGTCTACTGCTGTTCATCATGAAAGGCTGAAGATACGGTAACCAGACTTATAAAAACTAGGTGGGAGGCAAGAAGGTCTCCTGCCGACTCACCAGGGATCTCTTCCCTGGATTCTAATCACAGGGACTTCAGTAGCTGCCTGACTCCTGAGCTAGTGGTCGAGTGGCCAAACAGGACATGCACGTGGGCGAAGGAGCCCTGGCCAATCAGTGCCACCACCGCTGCCGCAGGCCTGGCCCTGCCCACAGGCAGCCTCGGGGTGTCAGGCAGCAGCCTCCGGACTTGGGCAGACCTGTCCACAGGCCCTGGTTCCATGTCACACACAGCAGCTGACAGCTGTGATGCCTGGAGCAAGTCCCTGACTTGCTCAGGACTTCAGCTCCTTAGACTATGAAATGGGGATAATGTCTCCCTCAGGGTTAGCTGGGGGTTGCAGACAGTGTGTACCTGTGCCTCACAGAGTGCTGAGCACCTAGGGGCTTTCTGCAAACATATCTGTTCCTATCCGGCAGAGAGAAACTCATCCGGCACAGCTAACTCAGGTGGAAACGGCTGTCAGTAAAAAAGATGGTGCCTCAGCCTTTAGCCTTGGTGACCTAAAAGGCCCTAGAGATCTCTTCCAGGCAGCTTTTGGCTAGAGAGGCAACAGTGACTTAGAAGCATTCTCAGGCTTTGCACACAAAAGCAAGATCCTTGGAAAGGAACAGTGTGTTGATTTAGATACTTACCAATTCCAGGTTTTAGCCATGGGCTGAGGCCAGAACTTCTCTGTTTTCTGTGCAGTTCCCTTTCAGCTCTTTAGCTCTTTATACTTCAGTTGATATTTCACTCATCCTTTCCCATTCTTTCATTTATTCATCTGTGCATTCATTCTGTCACCCAGTAGCTATTTCCTGAGCTTCTGGAAGGTGCCAGATGCCACTCAAGGTAGCAGTGATACAGAGAAACATCCCCAGAATGGTAGAAGGTTGCAGGCCAGTCTCCCTAACACCCCACTGCAGTTATCACCCAGTACCCACTCGAGCCACACCTCTTAGCCGTCCTTCTCCCAACTTCTAGACCCACTGAACCGCCAATGTCCTAGAAAGAGTACATCCAGCACGAGCCACATCTGTGCTGACATCTGCGTCAGCGTCTGCAGTGAGAGCCTGCTGGAGGGGAAGAGTGGGCCTGCACGTTTGAACAGGCAAGAGTCCACTGCGCGTTGCGCTTGTGCTTTACTCCCCATTTTAGGGCAGAAACGTAGGATAAGAGCTGAGGAGTGAACAGAGGTCCACGTAACACAACACTGCTTTATTTTTCCAGATCAGATATTCGTCAAGTAGCTTCATGCTTTATTTAGAAGGTTACAAGTTTCCAGAAACACTATCACTCAGAATCCATACTAATACATGTGCCAGACCAAACAGAACTGATTTTTTGCACTGTTTTCTATTTTAGCTTTTTTTTGGCTGCAGGAGGTAGAGGATATTGTTTTTACTTTTATTGCAGCTCCCAGTGAGGTCAGATAATTGTGAGGAGAATATAATCTGGGTTGTCTGTCCATAATCAAGACATGAGATTGGGTGCTTCCTTGAGCCATGAGATTCCACTGGGTCAGGCCAGGTGGGGCAACACTGGTGGGAGCAAAGGAGCACCAGCGATGACTGAGAACCTATGAAAGAAGTCAGTCTTCACTGTGGCCCTGCAAAGCAGTTGTTATAATCTCTCATTTTATATGTAAAGAAATAAAGCCTCAGAAAAGACAACTTGCCCAGCATCCCAGGTTACGTAAGTGGCAGGGCCAGATTTGGCCTTAGTTCTGACTGGCTCCAAAGTCTGTCCCTACCAAACCAATGTTGGTTTTGCTTCACTGATAGAAAATTTCTACAAACTTAGCTCAAGCCTCTTGGGAAGGAAAAGGGGGAACAAGGAAGCAGCACCTGAGACAGTGCGTTGTCTGCTTTTCCCAAGTGGTCCATTTCCTGGTCGGGCAGACTAGCTGCTTGGGATGATACAGTGGATAATGTGAATGCTTTTTGGACACAGGCTCTGGAAAATGTAGCCTGGGTTGGGCCAGTTTGAGATGGCCCTTCCAGCCATGCCTGTAGGCGGTGAGCAGAGGCTGGCAGAGTGGAGGTCCCGCTCCCGTGGCCTTCCATGTACTCGGCGCTGATGGCGCTTTATGACACAGTGCAGGCTGGAGTGGGCTTCGGCAGAGCAGGCAAGAGCTCCTTCCTTTCAGTCTTGACTTGTCCCATCCATAACCACCAGAGATTCCACAGTACCTGGAGCAGGTACTTAAGCATTTCACCCAGGACTCTTCCATATGGGGGTGGGGGACCTTTCTCCAAAGGGATTTGCTACACTGATTGAATTGTTTCCCCATATCCTCTCAGATTATTAGAAAAAAAAACTGTGGAGATGAGTTGCCATGTCAATACCCTTTGAGTGGATTTGCTCACTAATTTCCATTTTTCCGGAAGAGTAAAAAGGAAAAAAAAAAGTCATCTGTTTTAGCCAACTTTATTTTTAGAAAAGTATTTTATTCAAACATCCCCTTACTTATTACAGACATAAATACATGCATTCAGACAAATGAATCCACGGGAGAACCGTATAAAGTAATTGGCACATCACTTCAGCATGCTTTGTCAGTTACTGGAGGACTTTGGTGCCTCTGACTTTAATCTTTTCCATTAAAATATCTATTCCGCCTTCAGATTGTGAAACCCGTAATACTTTAGGCTGTCTCCGCAGATCTGTTAGTTTTGCTTGTCAATTTAATTTGTGGCTCTATGACTTTGGGTGGCTTGTTAGATTGTATATAGAAACACATGGCCTGCAAATGATGTTCAACATGCCAGCATAAGACGCAGCCTCTCCCCAGAGACACTGGACATGCAATAAATGTGTACTGGCAGCTTTCACCTGCAATCGGCCTGTTAGGATGACGGTGATGGTGTGTGGGACAGCAGCTGTTTAGAGCTCATCAGTGTTGTTTTTATATATATACCTTACATGGGCTTCCCTGGTGGCTCAGACGGTAAAGAATCCTCCTGTAATGTGGGAGACTTGGGTTCGATCCCTGGGTTGAGAAGATTCCCTGGAGGAGGGCATGGCAATCCACTCCAGTATTCTTGCCTGGAGAGGAGCCTGGCGGGCTACAGTCCATGGAGTCACAAAGAGTCAGACATGACTGAGCGACTAAGCACACACTCACACACACACACACACACACACACACACACCTTAAATGTTTATAACACTTCTCACTCTTTGCAGCACTTTTTATATCTACTATCTCATTTGACTCTCATTTGATTCCCTGAGCTTTCTTATACTGTATTATCATTTCCCTCTTTATGGGTAATGAAACTAAGACACAGAGAGAAAGGTTCTGTGCCTTGCCCGAGATCACAGGGTAAACTGGGTTGCAAAAAGGCCAGAGGACAAAGCCAGATGTCACCACAGCCTAGTCAGGGGTGGTGCGTGTAGTAGACTCTGCCACATAATTGCTGTTTTCCCTGCCTGCCTTCAGGGAAAGGAGCTCTGAAGCAGGGAAACAGGAAGGACTGCAGATGAGGGGTATAGTGTCCAAGCAGCAGGACCTGTAGCATCCGCTTCACAGGGGCGGCCACAGCTTCCTTCGTCGCTCTCTGCCAGGACTGTCGCAGCAGCCTCGCCTCTGGCCTCCCTCCTGTACTGTCCCCTGCACAGTCCACATGTCCCAGAGGGAGCTTTCTTAAGCACAGGTCTGAACATGTCTCTGTAGGTACAAACGGCCAGATTCTCCATCGAGGTCTCCCACCCTGCGCTGGGGTTGTGTCCCAGAGGGAGCTTTCCTAAGCACAGAGCCGAGCATGTCTCTCTAGGTGCAACAGCCAGATTCTCCATCGAGGTCTCCGACCCCACGCTGGGGTCTTGCTTCTGGCCCACCTCTCTTCTCTCTACACACTGCATTCCTTACCATTGCAAAACCCTCTGTGTTCTTGCCCAGTCTCCCTTTTTGCTGCTGTCTCTGCTTAGAACACATTTATGATGAACTCCATAACTGTGGCCTTCTCTGTGGAGTCTTCCCTGATTCTCAAGGACCCAGAAGTACCTGTCTTCCCGCCGCTTACCCACAGCATCTTTGCCCAGCCCTGGTTCCTGTTACCTCTGCTAAGTAGTCTGTCCCAGGAAGCTTTTAGCTCCTCAAGGACAAAGGTTGTGGTAGATGTCTGTGTTCTCTTACCTCCTCCCAGGCATCTTGCAGACTTGGAATTTAAGAAAATGGATGAGTATGACATACAGGAGTCGGACTTTCTTGGTGGTTCAGTGGTTAAGACTTCACCTTCCAATCCAGAGGGTGTAGGTTCAATCCCTGAGCGGGGAGCTAAATCCCTCATGCCTCGTGGCCCAAAAACCAAAACAGAAAACAAATAATATTGTAACAAATTCAATAAAGATTTTTTTAAAAGTAAGCAATATAGGAATGAAATGAGTAAATGAATAAGTTTAGTGTATGAGGAATGAATGAAAAGATTTTTAACAGCCTGAGCCAGCAGGAACCGTGACTTCCAGTGTGACATGGGCGGGGTTCCCTTTCTCCATCTGCCTGAGGGGTCATGGAGAGATGTGGTCCCTCTATAACTTGACCGTATCTTTGGTGAAATGAGAGCCTCAACAGTGAGCTGAGCTTTTTGCCTGGTGACCCAGTAGAGACGAAAGCACATCTGGGTTGAGAGGTAGGAACTGATCCCGNATCTTTTCCATTAAAATATCTATTCCGCCTTCAGATTGTGAAACCCGTAATACTTTAGGCTGTCTCCGCAGATCTGTTAGTTTTGCTTGTCAATTTAATTTGTGGCTCTATGACTTTGGGTGGCTTGTTAGATTGTATATAGAAACACATGGCCTGCAAATGATGTTCAACATGCCAGCATAAGACGCAGCCTCTCCCCAGAGACACTGGACATGCAATAAATGTGTACTGGCAGCTTTCACCTGCAATCGGCCTGTTAGGATGACGGTGATGGTGTGTGGGACAGCAGCTGTTTAGAGCTCATCAGTGTTGTTTTTATATATATACCTTACATGGGCTTCCCTGGTGGCTCAGACGGTAAAGAATCCTCCTGTAATGTGGGAGACTTGGGTTCGATCCCTGGGTTGAGAAGATTCCCTGGAGGAGGGCATGGCAATCCACTCCAGTATTCTTGCCTGGAGAGGAGCCTGGCGGGCTACAGTCCATGGAGTCACAAAGAGTCAGACATGACTGAGCGACTAAGCACACACTCACACACACACACACACACACACACACACCTTAAATGTTTATAACACTTCTCACTCTTTGCAGCACTTTTTATATCTACTATCTCATTTGACTCTCATTTGATTCCCTGAGCTTTCTTATACTGTATTATCATTTCCCTCTTTATGGGTAATGAAACTAAGACACAGAGAGAAAGGTTCTGTGCCTTGCCCGAGATCACAGGGTAAACTGGGTTGCAAAAAGGCCAGAGGACAAAGCCAGATGTCACCACAGCCTAGTCAGGGGTGGTGCGTGTAGTAGACTCTGCCACATAATTGCTGTTTTCCCTGCCTGCCTTCAGGGAAAGGAGCTCTGAAGCAGGGAAACAGGAAGGACTGCAGATGAGGGGTATAGTGTCCAAGCAGCAGGACCTGTAGCATCCGCTTCACAGGGGCGGCCACAGCTTCCTTCGTCGCTCTCTGCCAGGACTGTCGCAGCAGCCTCGCCTCTGGCCTCCCTCCTGTACTGTCCCCTGCACAGTCCACGTGTCCCAGAGGGAGCTTTCTTAAGCACAGGTCTGAACATGTCTCTGTAGGTACAAACGGCCAGATTCTCCATCGAGGTCTCCCACCCTGCGCTGGGGTTGTGTCCCAGAGGGAGCTTTCCTAAGCACAGAGCCGAGCATGTCTCTCTAGGTGCAACAGCCAGATTCTCCATCGAGGTCTCCGTCCCCACGCTGGGGTCTTGCTTCTGGCCCACCTCTCTTCTCTCTACACACTGCATTCCTTACCATTGCAAAACCCTCTGTGTTCTTGCCCAGTCTCCCTTTTTGCTGCTGTCTCTGCTTAGAACACATTTATGATGAACTCCATAACTGTGGCCTTCTCTGTGGAGTCTTCCCTGATTCTCAAGGACCCAGAAGTACCTGTCTTCCCGCCGCTTACCCACAGCATCTTTGCCCAGCCCTGGTTCCTGTTACCTCTGCTAAGTAGTCTGTCCCAGGAAGCTTTTAGCTCCTCAAGGACAAAGGTTGTGGTAGATGTCTGTGTTCTCTTACCTCCTCCCAGGCATCTTGCAGACTTGGAATTTAAGAAAATGGATGAGTATGACATACAGGAGTCGGACTTTCTTGGTGGTTCAGTGGTTAAGACTTCACCTTCCAATCCAGAGGGTGTAGGTTCAATCCCTGAGCGGGGAGCTAAATCCCTCATGCCTCGTGGCCCAAAAACCAAAACAGAAAACAAATAATATTGTAACAAATTCAATAAAGATTTTTTTAAAAGTAAGCAATATAGGAATGAAATGAGTAAATGAATAAGTTTAGTGTATGAGGAATGAATGAAAAGATTTTTAACAGCCTGAGCCAGCAGGAACCGTGACTTCCAGTGTGACATGGGCGGGGTTCCCTTTCTCCATCTGCCTGAGGGGTCATGGAGAGATGTGGTCCCTCTATAACTTGACCGTGTCTTTGGTGAAATGAGAGCCTCAACAGTGAGCTGAGCTTTTTGCCTGGTGACCCAGTAGAGACGAAAGCACATCTGGGTTGAGAGGTAGGAACTGATCCCGTTGGGCCTGTAGCCTCTGACTTCTCCCACCCAGAAGGTTCTCACCACATGTTTCAGTAGGGCAACTCTTCCTCAGGGAGCTGAGAGTTGCCAAGAGTTCCCATAGGCAGCAGTATAGGCTTCCAGAGTCAAAGCTGTCTGTCCAGCACATGCCCTCACGGCTGGTGGCCGGATGTGATGGCAGCAGGGGAGCACACAGCAGGCCTGGGGTTGGGGCAGTCTCGAGCCGGGCGCCAGTGTCGTCCTGTGACTCTGTCTTCTAGATGATGTCCATCCTCATGAACACCATTGTCTTTGAAGACTGTCGGAACCAGTGGTCAGTGTCCAGGCCTCTCCTGGGGCTCGTCCTGCTCAATGAGAAGGTGAGTGTGGCTGCAGGTAGGTCCCTAGGAGGCAACCGCAGGAGGAGAGCACAGCCAGACACCAGGCCAGGCTGTGAGAGAGACGGGGCCAGCCGAGCGTGGGCGGGCACCTTGAGCACCCGGGACAAGGCCATATTCCCCCAGAAGGCCCTTCCCCAGGGGCCTCAGATCTCCTTCAGCTAAGTGGACGCCTCAAGCTAGCTTTTCTGGAACCCAGAGCCCCCAGACTGGGCAAGTGGTTAGCTCAGGAGTGCTTCCAGCTCACCCTCACTCCCTTCCCTGCTCCAGGAGATGCTGGGCAATAATCCCTTTTGCCCTTTCCTGAGCCTCCTTCCTGATGTGGGATGCCCACTACCCTCAATGGCAGCAGTCCCCCGAATACAGAGGCAGCACCCTTTATCCAGGACACGCGCCTCCAGCCCTCAAGTGCATGCACCACTCTGGGCTGCCTCCCAGGTTCCCCAGCTTCCCCTGGAACCCACCCCTGTCTCCCCAGCAGTCAGTAGGAACAGTGCATTACTGCTCAGGAGAATGAATTGTCTATACAATAAGAGAGTACTAGGGAAAAGACAGTGAGATTAGAGACAGCCGCATACATTAAAATTCAAACTGAAATCCCAGCCTTGGAAGGAAACTAATAGAAGAAGAAAATATATCAAAAAGAGAAGAGCTGTCTCATCATTCACCTGTGCTGAAGTATCCAATTTTAGCCACATTCAATAGCACTGTCATTCATCTTCCCTCGGTGTTATTGTGATTTAAATCCAAGCTCTATAAAAGAGAGCAGTTCTTTTAAAATGATTGAGAGGGAATAAGGGCAAATTCAGTGTTTAGAAAAAGCTTATGACATCACAATATTATACTTTACTGATGGAGGCAATATTTCATGGTTTGGGATGAAAAACTAATAATTTTCTATTTGGTGTGAGTCACTGCATCATTATAAAAGGGAAAAATAAGTAGCTTTGTGCATTCCCAATCTTGTTCAGGAAGACATTGTGGTTTAAGTATAATGCCTCTGATATATAGTATTTAAGTATAAGTCTGACTACATATTAATTATGTGTGTTTTTGATGTGAGCTGTTTTAATGTATGATGAAAATTAAATATCATGCTGTTTGGGCCTGGAAGGATAAACACATGACTAGCAAAATGTTGTCTTTGTGCTGAAATTAGGCAGTTTCTGACGATTAGGGGCTGCTGTTAGCGTGTGTGTAAAAGCCCACAGTCGTCAGCGGAGAGAAGAGGGCTGTGTGGTTATTTGTGACCAGGCATGACAGGGGTTTTTCTTGGTGGCAGACAGCTCTCCCAGAACTAAGCGAGCGCTTGAGGTGCCCTTCCTCAGCCAAACAGACCCGCCCAGACCCAGGAGTACAGGGCCTTGGCGCACAGAGCCTGGGGCGGTTTGAGAGGCAGCTCACTAAAGCCACGGGGCAGAGAAGCAGGAGGCGGCGGGGCCTGGCCTCGCCGGCCCAGGTGCTCCCTGGCTAAGTTCTTCCCTCACCCTAAGAGGCCGTTCCTCTTCAGCCTTTCTGAGTGTTGAAGAGAGGAACGCCTTTATGTGCTTGATCCCCTACCCAGGAGGCGAGGACTCCATCAGCCTAAATTGTTCTGTGACAATGTAACAATTACAGCAAGAGATTTTATGAGAGGGGATAATAGTTTATACTCAGGACCGTCTCTGTTGCTCTGGTTTTCTCTAGAGGCTTAATGTTCACAGTGGACCCAGACCAAAGCCCGTTTGAGAGTGAGGAGCCCAGAGCCCTTCAGAGCTGCTCTGGCCCCGCCCCCACAGCTTTCTTCAGGCCCGCTTTGGAGCCACGCCTCTGATACTTGCTCTGTCTCCCAGCAGTATTTCGGTGAACTGAGGGCAGGCCTGATAAACAGCCAGCCTCTCCCCAAGCAGGAGGTCCTTGCCCAGTGCTTCCAGAACCTGATGGAAGGAGTGGAGCAGAACCTGTCTATCAAGAACAGAGACCGGTGAGTGACGCCCAGTAGTCAGCGTCTCTCGGCTCAGTTTAGTTGCATCCAGTATGGGTGTTTGCTTTCCTCCAAGCAGCATGCTAGGCACTATAAAGGGTACGTGCATGCGTCCGTGCCAAGTTGTTTCAGTCCTGTCTGACTCTTTGCCACCCCATGGACTGTAGTCCGCCAGGCTCCTCTGTCCATGGGGTTCTCCAGGCAAGAATACTGGAGTGGGTTGCCATGCCCTCCTCCAGGGAATCCTCCCGACCCAGGGATTGAACCACATCTCCTGTGTCTTCTGCATTGCAGGCAGACTCTTCACCACTGAGTCACTGGGGAATAAAGTGCAACTTTTACCCTTAAGCATTTTATAATCCCACAGAAAAAATAACTTACTGAAAAGTTAGAAGAAAGAAAGAGTTATAGCTGCTATGAAGGACAAAGAAAGGCTTCCTGACATTTGAACAAACATGGACTTTGATGTCAGACAGATTCCAATTTAAATTTTATTCCTTTATAAGCTGTGTGGCAGTGAGTAAGGCAGTCAACTTCTCTGATCCTCAGTTTCCTCAACAGTAAAAGAAAGATGGTGACAATTGGTTGTGACATTTAAATGACAGAATATAGTCAACATGGTACCTAGGACACAGAATAAACAGTAAGTAAGTAAGTAGTTCCTTCCTCTGTCTGACCTTTAAATGTGGTTGGTTTTGCAAGAACAGAGACAGGTAAGTTACCAGTGAGATCTTGATGAAGAACACAAATTTGTCACCTATGCTTGAATTCATTCATTCATTCATTCATTTAGTTCACAAAATTTTGTTGAGAATCTGCCATGTGCCAGGCATCGGGGATACTAGTGGGGAACTAACTGTTCCAGGGTTTTTTTGCCCTCATGGAGCTTCTAGTGGCAGAGACAGACATAATGAATGATGGAGAGATAAAAATGTTTTCAGGGAAAAAAAAAACTATTTGCCCCATCCTTTTATAAAACGTGGTAGCATTCAAATAGTATGCCATTGAAATGCACATTATTAATTGCCCCATAGCCACAGGCCAAAACCTGGGCTTTGATAATACAAGGCCAAGTCAGATGGGCTCTGTGGACACGTTCCCTTCACTGCTTGTTCCGGAGCCAAGATCCTCTGTCAGGCACATAGGGGCAGCCTCCAGGCTAGGAGGAGGAGAGACTTAGTGAAGGAAGGGGGCGCCTTGCTAGGCACCCCCAGGGGGGAATTGCTTCGCCTGAGGCTTGGGAGCTTGAGCACCGCCTCCTGAGTGGCTCTGGAGTCCCTGCTTAGTGAGAGTGCTCACCAGCAGGGGCGGGCTGTTCTCCACCTGCCAGGCAGGATGCTGAGCGCCTACAGGCACTATCTCTTAACTCAGTAAATTCTTACTTCTCACAGTCCCATAAGGTAGCTATCACGTGGGGTACCAAGACCGAGGTTAAGTGTTCGTCTGAGATCACCCAGTTAAGTAGTAGAGCCTGGAAACGGAGAAGGCAGTGGCACCCCACTCCAGTACTCTTGCCTGGAAAATCCCATGGACGGAGGGGCCTGATGGGCTGCAGTCCCCTGCAGTCACTAGGAGTCGGACACGACTGAGCGACTTCACTTTCACTTTCATGCACTGGAGAAGGAAATGGCAACCCACTCCAGTGTTCTTGCCTGGAGAATCCCAGGGACGGGGGAGCCTGGTGGGCTGCTGTCTGTGGGGTCACACNGCTAGGCACTATAAAGGGTACGTGCATGCGTCCGTGCCAAGTTGTTTCAGTCCTGTCTGACTCTTTGCCACCCCATGGACTGTAGTCCGCCAGGCTCCTCTGTCCATGGGGTTCTCCAGGCAAGAATACTGGAGTGGGTTGCCATGCCCTCCTCCAGGGAATCCTCCCGACCCAGGGATTGAACCACATCTCCTGTGTCTTCTGCATTGCAGGCAGACTCTTCACCACTGAGTCACTGGGGAATAAAGTGCAACTTTTACCCTTAAGCATTTTATAATCCCACAGAAAAAATAACTTACTGAAAAGTTAGAAGAAAGAAAGAGTTATAGCTGCTATGAAGGACAAAGAAAGGCTTCCTGACATTTGAACAAACATGGACTTTGACGTCAGACAGATTCCAATTTAAATTTTATTCCTTTATAAGCTGTGTGGCAGTGAGTAAGGCAGTCAACTTCTCTGATCCTCAGTTTCCTCAACAGTAAAAGAAAGATGGTGACAATTGGTTGTGACATTTAAATGACAGAATATAGTCAACATGGTACCTAGGACACAGAATAAACAGTAAGTAAGTAAGTAGTTCCTTCCTCTGTCTGACCTTTAAATGTGGTTGGTTTTGCAAGAACAGAGACAGGTAAGTTACCAGTGAGATCTTGATGAAGAACACAAATTTGTCACCTATGCTTGAATTCATTCATTCATTCATTCATTTAGTTCACAAAATTTTGTTGAGAATCTGCCATGTGCCAGGCATCGGGGATACTAGTGGGGAACTAACTGTTCCAGGGTTTTTTTGCCCTCATGGAGCTTCTAGTGGCAGAGACAGACATAATGAATGATGGAGAGATAAAAATGTTTTCAGGGAAAAAAAAAACTATTTGCCCCATCCTTTTATAAAACGTGGTAGCATTCAAATAGTATGCCATTGAAATGCACATTATTAATTGCCCCATAGCCACAGGCCAAAACCTGGGCTTTGATAATACAAGGCCAAGTCAGATGGGCTCTGTGGACACGTTCCCTTCACTGCTTGTTCCGGAGCCAAGATCCTCTGTCAGGCACATAGGGGCAGCCTCCAGGCTAGGAGGAGGAGAGACTTAGTGAAGGAAGGGGGCGCCTTGCTAGGCACCCCCAGGGGGGAATTGCTTCGCCTGAGGCTTGGGAGCTTGAGCACCGCCTCCTGAGTGGCTCTGGAGTCCCTGCTTAGTGAGAGTGCTCACCAGCAGGGGCGGGCTGTTCTCCACCTGCCAGGCAGGATGCTGAGCGCCTACAGGCACTGTCTCTTAACTCAGTAAATTCTTACTTCTCACAGTCCCATAAGGTAGCTATCACGTGGGGTACCAAGACCGAGGTTAAGTGTTCGTCTGAGATCACCCAGTTAAGTAGTAGAGCCTGGAAACGGAGAAGGCAGTGGCACCCCACTCCAGTACTCTTGCCTGGAAAATCCCATGGACGGAGGGGCCTGATGGGCTGCAGTCCCCTGCAGTCACTAGGAGTCGGACACGACTGAGCGACTTCACTTTCACTTTCATGCACTGGAGAAGGAAATGGCAACCCACTCCAGTGTTCTTGCCTGGAGAATCCCAGGGACGGGGGAGCCTGGTGGGCTGCTGTCTGTGGGGTCACACAGAGTCGGACACGACTGAAGCGACTTAGTAGTAGTAGTAGAGCCTGGAAAATCCCATGGACGGAGGAGCCTGGTGGGCGGCAGTCCATGGGGTCGCTAAGAGTCGGACACGACTGAAGTGACTTAGCAGCAGAGTCAGGATCTGAACCCAGGCCATCTGACCCAGTGCCCCCTCTTTTGGCAGCACTGAGTTTGGTTTTCTCATCTGCAAATGACAGTACTAACCACCTGCTCTGGGGAAGTCTTGTGATGAATTTATATGTAAACACAACACAAGCTTTGGTTCTTTCCTTTATATTCATTAATATCTATGTGTAATTCAACTTTTAAAAATAATTCTTAAATGGTGTAACCACAGAACACATCCCTCAGAATGATTAGTGTCTTTGCTGATAACCCTTATTTTCTGGGAGGGGAAGGGGAGGAGCTATAGTGGCCGTGAAATGGGAGGAGGGAGCTCAGCCAGGACCCCCTCCAGGGTCCTGAACTCCGCAACCAGAGGTTCACACAGCTTCAGCTTTGCCACTGCCCCCAAGCCTTTCTTCCTTTTCCCACAGGTTCACCCAGAACCTCTCCGTCTTCAGAAGAGACATGGCCGAGGCTCTACGTAGTGATGGTAGCCCCGAGCCGCTGGACATGATGAGCTGATGGATTTCTGCCCGTGTGCCGAGAGTCCTTCATCCAGAGACTCGTGGGTCTGGATCCCAGGACAGTGATGTTGGCTAGCCCAGGAGAATCTATTTTTCAGAACAAACAAACAACAACAAAAACCCTACCTTTTTATAAGTGTGGCCTAATTATAAGAATTTATAATAGTGCACAATGTAAATTCAGTCTTTTCACTGAAAAAAAGCAAAATATGTGTTTTCAGCCTTTCTATATAATATTATTATCTTTGTTCTTATAATGCTCTGAAAGGGTGTGGAAACAGTATTTAACCAAAGAGCATAATAAACCAGGTTTGCGGCTCAGTGCATACTCTGCGATCAAGGTGGTGAATCTGTGGGAGATGCAGCCTTCAGTGTGGATCCTGGATTGAGACAAATACCATTTGAACCTGTTAAATTAGTAGTTTGTTATTAGTCTTGTCTGGAAAAGCGGTGTTGGAGCTCTGAGCTGTGGGCATTTCAAACGAGCCTGGGAGCTCTGTAAAGCATCCCACAGGACTGCACACAGACCTCTCTGCCTCAGCAGCGTCTGATAAAGTTGAGAGACAGTAACACAATTAAATGACTTACAAACAACGTTTGCTTTCACTGGCATAAATCTGAAGTGGTTTAGTCTAGAAGAATTAAGCTGTGCAATTACTGCCTGCAGAGCTATTCCTTCAGAAGGAGTAGGCAGCCCCAGCAAGCAGTTCCGGGCACTGCTAGCACCCAGTCCTTCTGCCTCCGTTTAATTTTTAAGAGAAGCAGAGATATCCAGTTAAAATGTAGATTCAAAGCCACTTGCCTTCTTGAGCCATCCAAAATGGTTCTAGATGCTCAACTATAGATTTTCAGAGGATGAGGATCAGCTGGTTTTCATCTTGCCACAAAAACTCTTTTTACTGTGGGGACTGCAACTCAGCGCAAACCCAGGACAAGGAGAAGGCCTTTACAATTAGTGATGGATGGTAACTAGGCTATTAATTTGAGATTGTCACTGTCAGATGGCTTTGGTGTCTCACTGCTCTGTCTTCATGGTTCAGGCTTATAATATTATTCCCTTTATTTCTGATAAGACATGAAAGGTTGGCCTTACTGTTGAAGAAGTAAGTCCACAGGCTGCTTTTATACTCTCACTTCTCAGACTAGTTAGTTCTTGAAATTTTTCTTGATAGTTGAGTTTTACAACAGGCTTGTCACATAAAAGCAAAGTCACCCAAGTTTATCTAAAGATTTGTCTTCCATATGTGAACTCAGGAAGTCAGGGAAAAGTGTGTTCTAAGTAGGGTTATTTCTGGTGACTAGTGGAGAAGTAAGCCTTGGCTTTACACTATGTTTCATTATCGGTAGGATAAATAATTTTGCATGAGAAGGCAAATTCTGAACTCCATAAAACTTCAACTTTTTAGAGAAATCTGATTTGAGAATTTTCTCTTTCTCGGGGACTAATTACTACATACTACCAATCCCAAAAAAAATCCTTCATAGAAAGCCTATCTCATTCTGGCACTTTTTTTTTTTAAAGGTTCAAGACCTAGGAGTTCCCTGGTGGCCTAGTTGTTAGGATTCTGGGCTTCCACTGCCATGGCCCAGGTTCAGTCCCTGGTCAGGAAGCTGTGATCCCACAAGCTGTGGGGCATGGCCTAAATAAATAAATAATAAAATGTTCCAAGACCTAAAAGCACCATGTTATTTGCATTGAAATGCTCACTAGAGAATCACCGTGTGTGCGCTTGCTTTTCCTGACCACGCCCCCAGAGGCCGCCTGGTGGCTTCTCAGCAGCCTGCGGCTGGTCTGGGCCTTGGAGGCCTGCTGGGGAGGAGGACTTGTCAGGCCCGCCCACCCCACCTCGGCAGGGCCTGCTCACGGCGCTGGCTGTGCAGAGCACCTGAGCCTGGCAGGCACACTCAGTTAAGGGACCGCGCCCTCAGCCCTCACCTCAGCCCACGTGTCACATGAGGTACCAGCGTACACAGGCAAAATTTGATCCCAGGTCTGTGTCACCCCACAGGCATTCTTGAGGTCTCTTCCAAGACCTATATTTGAGAACGGTAAGTTGAAACCAGTTAATGTTTACATCAATTTCCATGTATTTTTCAGGATTCTTTCTAGATAACAAATTACCCCAAAACATAGTGGCTTCTCTAGTGTTTCAAATGGGAAAGAAACTGCCTGCAATGCAGAAGACCCATGTTCGATCCCTGGGTAGGGAAGAGCCCCTGGAGAAGGGAATGGCAACCCACTCCAGTATTCCTGCCTGGAGAATTCCATGGAAAGAGGAGCCTGGCGGACGACAGTCCATATGGTGGCAAAGAGTCAGACACAGCTGAGCAACTAATGCTTTCACAGTGGCTTAAACAGCACTGCTTATCTCACAGTTCCTGCGGATACTCTGCCTCTGGGTCTCCCAGGCTGTGGTGGGTTCCATAGGCCCTCTTCACGAGGCTCGCTGGGAAGGACCTGCTTCCACACGCCCTTGTAGCTGTGGGCAGGAGTCTGCCCCTCATGGGTTGGTGGACTGAGCCTCAGCTCCTAGCCAAATGGCCTCTCCATAGGGTGGCTCACAGCACGGCATCTTGTTTTACCAGAGCAAGGAAGAACACAGCACCATGGAAGTCACAGCCTCTCATAACCTAACCGCAGAGGGGCACCGGTCACCTCTGTATTCTCTTCACTAAAGTCCAGTCACCAGGACCAGACCACGCCCAAGGGGAGGAGTTATACACGGGCAGGGAGCTTCCAGCCTCGACTTTTACCTGACCTTCACTGGAAAGGTGGAGTTTGGCTAAAGGCTTCTCCCCAGAAATCTGGAACAGAATCCTGGTCTTAGGAAGGCTAAGTTCCATTCTGTGCCCTTTCTGAGGGAGGAAAGGAGAGTGGGGAAGCTGGGATGTTTCCAGATGTTTCCACACACACTCCCCTAGGAACTGCACCCACCCTCCCCTTCTCCAAGCCTTGCAAGAGTCGGCCTTGGTCAGGGATCATAGGGAGGACTCTTGAGGGCACTTGGAATTCCATGTGGGAGTTCTCCAGGGTCATCCCATCCCAAGGATGAAGCCAGCACTCAAGGGCACACCCCATCTTGCAGAGCCCACACAAAAGAGAACTATTATAGTTGGATATGTTACCTACTCTAATCAGGTCACAGGTGTACCTAACTCACACTCAGCAACAGGAAAAAAACAAATGACTCCAGCAGGTCCTCAGGGTCTACCATGGAACCAGCCTCACCCAGAGTGAAGAGGCGAGGAAGACATGGGCCACTGCGGCACAACTCACTCTTCTGATGAGCTCCTAGGGGGCTAATATGTCTTGTGCATGCAGTGTGGGGCGCTAGGTCAAGCCAGCAGCTTTAGCTGATAGCCAGGCAGGAAACAGTTTGAAGCTATCGTGACTGCAAGGCTTTTGCTTTCTGCACTGCCTTGAGAACCTGCCCCTTGAGAGCTGTGTCCTGCTTGTGTTCTAGGTGGTCCTGTATTGTCCGTGCTTCACCATCAGGCTTCTCTAGAACAGGGGATGCGGGTGCTGCGCTGTCTGGTGATGGGAGCAGCCAGAAAAGCCCTGTTGGCCGCTCCTCAGGCTCCATTCCACTGGCCCTGCAACCTAGACGTGCCTTTCCGTTATGGTGCTGGGAACCCCTTTCAACACGTGCAGCTGAGCTGGCATAGCTGCAAGCTGCCCTCAGTGACTAAGTGAACGGGAGAGCTGAGTGTGAGGACAGAGAGCGGGGTGGTGCGGTGAGAGACATTGGGCAAAGTGAAAGACGAGCAGTCCAGCAGTGTGGAGTCGGCAGCATTTGAGAGAGCCGGCACCTGATGGTGGGGAGGGAAAGAGCGCCGAAGAGCAGAGCGAGACAGAGTAGAGAGGGAGAGGGTAAGGACCTCAAGATGGACATTAAAGAACTGGAACCACCAGCATGTAATGAGCAGCCCACTAAGCATTGCAAATCAAGGTCTCATTTAAAGAAGAAAGTCAAGTAAGCATTATCCCCATTTTACAGGTGACAAAACTGGGGCTGAAAGACTAACCTGAGCCACATAGCTAAAAAGTTGGCAAGCTAGGATCAAAGTCAGGTCAGCCTGACTCCAAAGCTCATGTTTCTTTTCCACTAATGTCTTAAGCTAGATACTTCACCACCAGGCTTTGGAGACAGTTGGGTGGGGAGGTGAATATTGACCCACTGGGAGCCCCAGATGGGGCTGGTCACTCCCCAAGAAAGCCCAGTCCAACACCTGGGCCTCCTATGTGCTGTGTCTATGGGTTCTGCCACCAATTCACCCTCCTCCCTCCTTTATAAAATCATTCTTGAGACTTTTTAATGTTTTATTGAGGTGTGAGTTTACGATGACAGCAAACCTCTCAAACTGCAGTAAGAGTAACCTGCCTCCTTGGCATATTAAAAAATAATGTTAGTGTCAGTTTTTACGTCCCATAGTTTGGATTGCTGATAAGAGCGCTTCCTTGACAAGATTCTCTTTGAGGTTTACAGAAAGCGTAATAAAATATGTAAGTTACATTTCCACAAACAAAAGCTATAACATAAGTTATTTATAAGCGTGAGATACAAACAGTATCACGATAAATAAACCATAAAGGGTACCTGCAACATCCATCTTAATGTAATTTGCCCAACAAAAGTGTTGAAACGAAGTCAAATTTAGTAGAGAAATCTGTCAGGAAGAAAGGAAAGTTGTAAAACACAAAATGGGAAAAATGGCTGACAGGGGGCAGGGAGGAAACGAAGGCATGAGAGGAGGTGTGGAGGCGCCTCTGAAGGTCCGGCCTCTGCGGGCCCTCATCCCCCGCCGCAGACCCGCAGCGGGAAGGCCGCTCCCCTCCCCTCCCGCTCGACCTTACCGCCTCCCTCCTAACCCCGCACCTCAGCAGCGCC
The DNA here is from genome assembly GCA_006410735.1 of Raphicerus campestris. Lineage (NCBI taxonomy): Eukaryota > Metazoa > Chordata > Mammalia > Artiodactyla > Bovidae > Raphicerus > Raphicerus campestris. The sequence continues at coordinate 383,374 of SJYW01018235.1, forward strand.
CTCAGGCCGCTGCGAGCCTCCCTGCCAGGCTCTCAGTCTGACTCAACACAAGACTCCTGGAGCACTCGTTCACTCACTCATTCACCTTCCACAGGTGAAGCAGCGAATGAGGCTGGGGAGCAGGGTGACTAAGATCAGTTCCAAAGACAACGAGGCAATGATGAAAATAAGCATGGGTAAATGACTGCTGGGAGAGGGAGCTGCTCTGAAGGATGGGCAGAGAGGCAATAGGGGACCTGGGTCCTCAAGGGTGGAAAGGCACCGGTCGTGGGCGGGGCTGGGAGAGAGGGGTGCTGAACTGAGGCCATGCGAGCTCCTGGACACACTCTGACCCCTTCGTCCTTACCCCTCAATCTGACCTTGCAGTGTGCTGTTCGGTTTAATACCACAAACTTGTCATGACCCTCCAGTGGGCCCTGGGCCAGCCCTGCAACATGAACTTGATCACCAACACCATTCTGCTGTGGAAGCACTCCTGGGCCAGTGGGGGAGACAGAAGTGAGCCCACCACAGCAGCTCTCACCCTGCTCCTGGGCGCCTTTCCTAGACTGCCCACACCTTTCCTATGGCTTAGAATCTTGACTATCTGCTCCCAGAGGAGACACGTGGTATACAGTAAAGGGAGAAGCATGGGCTTTGTAGTCAAGAGACTCCTGGGTTCAAACCCCAGCTCCAGCCCTTCCCCCCCACATGACCCTGGGCAAGGGATGTCATAGCCTAAGCCAAATGTTTTATTATAAGTCCCATGACACGGAAGCAAGGGGGTGTTCAACGGTTCCTGAGCAGCACCAGGTGGCTTTTGCCTTCCTCCTGCTGGCAGAGGTCTTTCAGGCCTCCTAAGGAAGGTACTTCCCCTAGTCCTCCCCATTGGTGGCAGGCGGTGGGGATGTGGTGTTGGGGGGAAGGTGGTAATAAAGAGCTCAAACTGCGTTACTCCCACCATCAGCTGGGGAAACAGAAGCCCAAAGTTGGGATGTGGTCCAGAAAATTTGAATAGGTGCTCAGTAAATACTTGAATAAATGAATGAATGAGTGAATAAGTTTGGGCAGGTGTCTAGAGCTTTCCATCATGATAAATAGAAGGGCCCTAGAACTGCCAACATCCTGCCTCTCATCCCTGAAGTCCCTCTCTCTCCTATATAACACCCAGCAAGGCCCAGCAGCCCTATTCCTTCTCCCAACTTCTCCATCAGGACAAGGAGAGAATGCATTGCTTCCTGGAAGTCTTTCTGGCCTCATGAGTCCAGGTCACCAGCTCCCAGTTCTTAGAGATTCTCATGTATGTGTGTGTCTGTCCATCTATCACTGTTCAACTGATAACAGGTAAGAATGGACAGTAAAAAAAAAAATTACAATTTCAGGAACACAAAATACACATCAAACAATATTTACCCAAAAACAGTACCCAGAGGAAAATGTCTGGCCTTAGATGTATTTAATAAAAGACAGGGAAGATTGACTAAAGTGAACTAAAATTTCACCTCAACAATAAAAGCAGAAATGAATTAATAAAAATAAACCATTCCTGAAGGAGATGACATTTTTAAAAAGGATAATGAAATAAAAGTCTTTTCTTTCAGACAAACCTATGGCAAACATGATAAAAAGTCACAGCTGAGTAACACTGAGAATGAAACGCAGAGGATGTTAACACAGATCCAACATGAGAGCTTCAAAACAGGAGAGAATCTTCCATAATGTCATTAATATAACAGGGAATTTGAAAACTTGGATGAAATGGGCAATACTCCAGACACTGGCTTCTGAATTTGAGCAGGCATCTGAATCACCTGGAGGGCTTCTTAAACACAGAATGCTGAACCCAACCCCAGGGTTTTGAATTCAGCAGGTCTGCGCTAGGGTCAAAGAATGCACATTCCTAACAAATTCCCAGGTGATGCTGATGCTGCAGCAGGTCGGGGAAAACAGACTTGGAGAACGCTGTCCCAAGGACTACCACCCACTCTATTTACTCCTCTTCTTGAGCTACCTAGCAGCTCTGTTCTGTCTGGGTTGAGAATGACAAGGAGTTTGTGCTCAGCGCCTAAAGCACCCGCTGCCTGAGAGAAGTCCGGAGCCCTAAGCAGTGGGGCACTGTGCTGAATGCTTACCCAGACGACCTCATTCAGTCATACAAGATTGGTAAGGGTGCTTGAACAGATGAGGAAACTGAGGCACAAAGAGGGCTCCATGAATCCACAGCTGATAAACAGAGGTGGGAATTCGATTCTTAAGCACCAGGCCACTCACTATGCCCTGGGAACAATGTTGGCCACATCACCCACACCTCCCTAACTCCATGCCCACACATCTGGGCAGAGTGGACCTTGCTACTCAGTGTAACAGAGCTAGGTAGTAGCGAAGACAGGTCTGGATCCAGGGCTCTGGAAACCAGGAAGGAAGTGGAGCTGCTGGTGTAGAGCCTTCGCCAGCCGCTGCGTCGGTGTGAGTCTCTTTCCGCAGAGGGTTGTTGTGAGGAATAAATAAATGCCCCCACCCTTGCCTGGCACACACTAAGTTCTCAACTCACAGTTGCTCCACTGTTGCAGTTAAAAGTTATTATTATATAACCATCAGAGTTTCTCATAGGCAATTCCACAGACCTTCTCTCATTTACTTCTCACAGCCACCCTGGGGGTAGCTATTACCCTTTCTGTTCTACAAATAAGGAAAATGAGGTTCCAGGAGAGGCAATGAGAAACCCTATAACCCCCAGCCCCCTCCTCCCAATGGCAGAGCCTGAATTAGAAGCAGGAGGCCCCAGGCCCAGAGCAATGGCCATATGCCATCTGAAGGTTCGGGTCTGCAGAGAGTGGTGGAGAAGGGCTCGCCCAGGGCCCAGGCAGCCTGCTCCTTCACCCCTCTCTGCCTACCTCATTCTGCCCGCCAACACTGGGATTCTGCCAGGCAAGAGACTTGCCCAAGGTCACAGAGCAGGTGTTAACCCAGGGACCCAGGCCTTAAGATTGTAAGTCCTGAGGCCTCTCATTTGGGGGGGCAGACTCCCAGAAAGAATCTCTTAGCTTGCCACCCCCTGCCCTTCCTGGCCCTCTGGGACTGACCCTATGGTAGACAAATACACCTTTCCTTCCAAGATACTGAACCTCTACAAATAAAACAGCAAACAAATAAACAGGAATCATAAGAATAATACATCAGCTGTCAGGCTGGGGAGCGGGTGTGGGAGGCAGCCCAGGCTTCTCCTTGCCAACAACACGCCAGGCCCTGACACTGTGCCCTCTCTACACGTCACTCACGGTGCACAACCGTCCGGAAATTCACACATTCCGTTTTACAAATGAGGAAACAAAGCCTGAAAATACCGAGTCCCTTGCTCAAGGTCACCCAGCTAGGATGTGACCCGGCCCAAACAGAAACACCCTTCTGGCCAGTGGAGCATCCCAGCTCCGACCGCGTTGGCAAGGAAAAGGCCCAGCCAACGGGGCAGCAGTCAGCTCGCACCTAACGATTTTAGAATCAGCAGGTGAGAAGCGATCTGTAAGCATCCCCTGGGGAGACAGCTGAGGCTGGCGGGCTTGGGGGACGCCGACCACCCTTCAGTCGTCCTGTCATCGGTGCCCCTCGGCCCGCCTACACAAACTACGAGGGTGCACGCAGAACAGGTAGTGATCTCAGCGCCCAGCGTTACTCTATTTGCTCTAAATATGAACCCGCCGCC
>SJYW01018235.1:398102-484786 GCA_006410735.1 Raphicerus campestris
GACAGTTTCACCAGCAGCGCGCCCTCACAGCCCCGGTCGGCTGCAGGGAAGCAGCCCCGGCCGAGAGGAGAGGGGAACGTCTGCTAATTGCAGCTTCGTTAGATTTCGGGTTTGGGAGGCTGCGGTTCGGGCGCTAATATCCGCCGCCCATTATCCCGGCTAATAAATTTGACCTATTGTTCGTTTGTTAAAATGATGTCACCTTGGAACAGTCCCTAAGCTCCTATTTCCATGAATTAGGCCTTTATTGAAAGCCAGGAACCAATGGGAGGAGAGAGGCTTGTTGATCGCAGCCAATGGCTGCGGCGAGAGAGGAATTAGCAGCGGAAACTCCAGGTTCGGTTCAAGAAAGATGACACAGAGCCTGTCGGGCCCGCGCACTCTTGGCAAAGTTTCAGTGCGACGAGAGGCGCCGGGCGCTCCATGGCCGCGCCGTAACGGGGACCCAGCCGCCTCCCCGCCCAGCCCAGCCCAGCCCTTCCGCCCGCCCAGGATGGAGGCGTCCGCCAGCGCGCAGACCCCGCACCCGCACGAGCCCATCAGCTTTGGCATCGACCAGATTCTCAACAGCCCGGACCAGGACAGCGCACCGGCCCCGCGGGGCCCCGACGGCGCCAGCTACCTAGGAGGGGCCCCCGGGGGCCGCCCGGGCGCCGCATACCCGTCTCTGCCCACCTCCTTTGCCGGCCTCGGCGCGCCCTTCGAGGACGCGGGATCTTACAGTGTCAACCTGAGCCTGGCGCCCGCCGGCGTGATCCGGGTGCCAGCGCACAGGCCGCTGCCCGGGGCTGTGCCGCCGCCTCTGCCTAGCGCGCTGCCTGCCATGCCCTCCGTGCCCACGGTCTCCAGCCTGGGCGGCCTCAATTTTCCCTGGATGGAGAGCAGCCGCCGCTTCGTAAAAGACCGTTTCACAGGTGAGCAGGGTGTCCAAACAGGCGCCGGGCCTCGGCCCTCCCGGGGCCAGAGGCGCCGCGCCCTACGTGCTCCACTCCGGGAAAAGATTTCGGAGGCCCAAGTGCGGTGGAGGCCTCAGTACCCAGGGCCCCGGGCAACCACAGATGGGAGGAAAATCAGGGAGTCTGGGGAAAATAAGCCTGTGCCCGGGGGAAGAGGGGGGCATCCCCCAAACGGCTTGGTGCTGCTGGGGACGCGCGGAACCAACGAAAATAGCGTAGTATTCTGCGCCCCATCGGGCGGCACGGGGTCCGCATGGGGCCTGAACGGCAGTCAAGCTGGGCTGGGCTTCAGGGGGCCTCGTGTGTCTCCGCAGCGGCGGCGGCGCTCACGCCCTTCACCGTGACCCGGCGCATCGGCCACCCTTACCAGAACAGGACGCCGCCCAAGCGTAAGAAGCCGCGCACGTCCTTTTCTCGGGTGCAGATTTGCGAGCTGGAAAAGCGCTTCCACCGCCAGAAGTACCTGGCTTCGGCCGAGAGGGCGGCGCTCGCTAAGTCCCTCAAAATGACGGACGCGCAGGTCAAGACCTGGTTCCAAAACCGGAGGACCAAGTGGCGGTGAGAGAGGCCCGGCCCGGCCCACCTTGCACCGGCCCTTTGCCCGCCTCGTGCCGCAGCCTCGCGTTCCCCCCACCCTGTGCTACCCACTACCGCTCTCCTAGGGCTGCACCTCTCCCTTCTTCCCAGGTTTTATCTCCCAGCTCGCCCTCGCGTCCGCCTGTCCTCACTCTCCCGCGCCTCCTGGACTGATCCATTCCCATCCCTGTGTCGTTTTCCTGAGCCTCTCCAACTCTCTCGTTGTTTTATTCCATCTCCTGCACTGCTTGGTTTCCTCTCACCTGCCCACCCCCGCCCCGCCAACACCCCACACTACACGGGTCTCTCGCGCTCCCCTAAACTGTCTGGCTTGCCCCCTGTTCTCTCGGATTCCCAACAATCCGCGCAGAGCTCCAGGTTCCGCCTCTAGTTCCCCATCCCGACTTCAGCCCTGTCTTAATCCGATCCCTGTTTCCATCTAACCCGCGAACTGCGAAGCGATCGCCTCCTGCAAGAAGGGTTTGAGACAACTTGGGAGGAGTGGATGAGGCTGACCCGGCCGGGGGACCCCGCGAGGTGCAGAGCCAGCCCGCCCACCCGCGGACCCCAGTGACCTGGCTGCCTGCAGGGCCTAGTCAGTTCCACACGTGCCCTGTCCTTGTTACCCCGCAAAGAAACAATCTTTGTTGTTGGCGAAGCCACAATACCCGGGTGTGCAAGTGGGAGGCCGGCGGAGTCCCCTCCCGGCGATCTCCCGGCGCCTAACAAAAACAAGCGATCCAAACCCACTCCGCGAACCCGCGGCTGCCTGGCGCACAGCGCCGGCCGGGAGGCGGACGGACTCCGCGCCTCGAGGCTCTCGGCTGGCTTCGGCTCCAGGGCGGGTTAGGGCCCCGCCGGCGGCCCCGCGGTGCCGGGTGCCTGACGGTGCTGTCCCTCTCCCTCCCCCGGTGCAGGCGGCAGACGGCGGAGGAGCGGGAGGCGGAGCGGCAGCAGGCGAGCCGGCTCATGCTGCAGCTGCAACACGACGCCTTCCAAAAGAGCCTCAACGACTCTATCCAGCCCGACCCGCTCTGTCTGCATAACTCGTCGCTCTTCGCTCTGCAGAATCTGCAGCCCTGGGAGGAGGATAGCTCCAAGGTCCCCGCAGTCACCTCTCTGGTGTGAACCACCAGCGCGCACCGTCGCCAAGCATCTCCGCCCCGACCCGGCGGGGCGCCCTGGGCCCCCAGCCGGGCTGGGGGTAGGGGGGAGTCGTGGCCGAGAGGGGAAGGGCCGGCCAAGCTCAAGTAGGCCCCGGGGCGCGGCCGCATCCCCGCCGTCTGCGGAGGGGGCTGGGCCCGGGCTCCGCGCGGCAGGACAATCCGAGCCCCCGCCCCGCGCCCAGTCCCGCCCCAGGCCGGGGCCTGACAAAGAAAGCGCCTTACGTTTCTCCGCCCCTCGCCCGCAGCCCCCCTCCCCCGGGCCGGGCGCCTGTATTATACTTTGTACTTTTGCCCAAACGTGTACATAATAAAAGTTTTGGCTTTTTTCTTTAGAAACCGGCCACCTGCTTCCCCCGCGGGGGCCACTGGAGGAGGGGCGGCCGACCAGGCGGCTGGGGGAAGCGCCAGGGGCTGGGGCATCCTGCGTGGAGGCTGGGCCACCCTTCTCCTTTTCCGTTCCGTTTATTTAAGTCGTTTTATTTAATAAAAAGTTAGCTATTTCACTTAACGCCGCTTTTATTTCGTTTTCGTTTCCAATAATGCTCGGCGACCCCCGACCCTGCGCCCCACCCCTGCGGCAATAGAGGCCGGGCGGCGGCGTGCGGGCGCGCGCCCACTTCTCCGAGCCTCGTCGGCATTCACCTCCGCTCGAAGCCTGGCCGGGGGCCCCGCGGAGGATCCGCGGTGCAGGTCAGTGCGCGCCGGCCGCCCGCAGCCCGGGTGCCGGCGGGATGGGTGGACGTGGGAAGGGCACCCTAGGCTCAGAGGTCGCAGAGCAGCGCCAGGCAGGGGAGGGGGGCGTGAAAGGGCCCGCCTGGGAGGGTTCTTAGGCTGTCCCGAGTCTAACCCACCCAGGGGTTGGGTGGCACCGTGACCTCAAACTTCCCGGGACGCGAAACTCGCTCCCCTCACCCTCCGCCCACAGCCACAGGCCTCTGTCTTCCTCCAACGAGGCCCCAGAGAGGCCGGGGCGGAGCGCTCCAACTGGCTCCGGGAGGTCTGCGCGCGGTGTGCGCGGGCTGTGAGCGCAGAGCAGGCGCGCTTCTCAGTTCTCCAGACTCTCGGCGTCTGGGGCACGAGTGTAGCGCGCAGCCCCGGGACACCCTCGCCCTTCTGCGTCGCGTGGGGCCGCGGACGGAGCGTGATGTCACGTGACTTCACTGCAAGCCCAGGTGTCGTCACTAGACAGGAGAGGGCGGGGCGCCTGGAAGGCCCTGGACCCCAAGACCAGGTGTGGAAGCGGCGTGGCCCAGCCCCCCGGCTTCACCTCGGCTCAGAAGCTCGAGGTTTCGGGACCACGAGCTCTGGAGCGAGTGGCCTCTTAGGATAACGACACACACACACTCGCAGCGTCGGTGAACATTTCCTCTGGCTGGCTGATTTTTTCCCCCTTGAATCCATTCTCCTTTTCAGTCTTTTAAAACCTTATTTTCCAGACTTTCCATTTCTTTCTTCTGCAATGTTCCGTTTCCTCCTCTATTTGGTAACTCGGGGCCTGCAGCTATATATACCTTTTATCCTTTTCTATACCAATCTATGTTTCTCTATATACTTAGTTCTCTGTTGCATTGATTTTCTCATCTTTGTAGTATTCTCTCTTCCTCCCATTTCCGACTCCTCTCTCCACGCCGCTCTCTCTCCTACTTTCCTCTTTAGGTTTTGTCCTTATTGTTTTCCTTTTCTTGTCTTCTCGTAGCTTCCACCTCTCTCCATCTCGATATCTGTCTCTCTCCTTCCCTCCTCCAAGTGGGCTCCCAGGCTAACCCTTCTAGGCGCAGTCCCAGAGGCCCTGTAGCAGCCCCGCCTGCTTCCGGCCACCCTTCGGGCCCCTGTATTCGGGTGCCTTCGTTGTAGGCGGGATGCGGAATTGGCTGCCCTGGCAGTCCTCTAGGAAGGGGAGGGAATCTAAGAAAGAGCTGGAGCTCACAGCATTTGTGCCCTCACCCCCACCTCCAAGCCCTGGCGATTTAAAGACACCCCAGAGAAGAACTAAGGTGACTCGGAGCTTTGGGTCTCTTCCTTGGGTGTTTTCCTGAAATGCTTCTATTTTCTCCTCTACAAAAGCAGAGAGAACGCCCTCATCGGGATAGGAAATGTTGGCTCTTCGGTTGGAAACTTGAATATCTAAAAACCAGAGTAACTCTCTTTGCCTTCGCTGACCCAGCAGCTCCTCCCTCGGGTCGGCTTCTGTTTTCTCTGTTTTATTCTGTTCCTTCATAACAAGGCTAAATAGTTTTTGTTTCTTCTGAATGATTTTTGTTGTTTTGGTAGGGTAACCGTCGATTCTTGGGGCTTTTGGAGGGACGCATACACATCTTTTTCCCCTTCTGGTGTTTCACTTTGTGCAAAAGATCTCTGAAGAAGAAGCCACCAGGGTAGCCTTTTGGGCAGGCCCAGGGACAGGGGCCTAATCCCGCTGCGACCCTCGGTGGGGAGAAGCGCTGAGAGAGCGCAAACGCCACCGAGTCACTGGTGGGGAAAGAGGGCGGTTTTTCCCCCACCAGTGACTCCGTGTTGATTGCTTTCTCTCAGCGCTTTGTCCCAGTCAAACCTTGTCTAGCCAGAGACAAATCTGCCAGAAGTCTCTTCAAGTTACGGGGTCTGAAACCACTTGTGTGGGGCCGGGTGGCGACTCTCTCCGAGACGCGCTCACTCAAGGCAGTGTGGGCGCCCTCGGCGAGCGCCGCGGATCGCTGAGCCGTGGCTGGGCTTTCAGAGCCTGACGTCCTCCTCCCGCTGTGCAAAGCCTGGAGGCCGCCGCCCTGTCCGGTGGCTGCGCCGGATGAGAGCCGAGAGCTCCGGGTTAAGGAACACACTCTCAGTCCCCACCCCAGGAGGGCTGTGAGACAGAACTGGCGCGTGGAGATTTCCGGATCAGGCGGGCGCCCCTGAAGCTGAATTTAGGAGAAAGAGAATCTGCAGGAGCCTGGGCTCCTCTCTCTGGATCGTCTCCCATTAGGCCCTCCTCGGCCCTAGGAAACGGCCGAGGCTCCAGAGGCAGGCCGGTGAGTGTGGACGCTCAGCAGGCCAAGTCTCCAGACGGAGCTGAGGACTGGAAGCAGCCGGCCTCTGGGCAAGGGCTGAACATTTCGCCTCTTCGCCCTTCCGCGCGGCCTTCCCTAATCTCGTTTGGAGATTCTCTGAAGCCGCGCCCATTTTACAGATGCAGGACAATGAGGCAAGAGGCAGCTTCGTGACCCAGGCGGACTGGTCTCGGGAGCTCTCCCTGAGCGCTTGTTTCTGGGCTTCGCCGGTGGAGGTTGGGCGCCCGGCTACCCTGAGAAGGGCGAGGCGCCCCGCCCAGGGCCTCGTAGTTAGGCAAGCTCAGCTCTTTCTGGGAGGCGCCCGCGGCCAGGGAGTCCGGGGTTGGGCGATGCAGAGGGCACCCAGGAGGATCGGAGCCAGAGAGAGAAACAAACTTCGGGGCGGGGGGAGAGGGGACTGACCGCTCTCTTGAATGTCCCCTTTAGCAGATCCCAGTACAAACCGACCGTGGACCGCGACCTTTGCACGCAGCGTGCGGTTTATGATGACTCGCACCAAGTCTCTGCAAGGTTTGAATGCCCCTCCTCATTTTGCAGTTGAAAATTCAGAAATTAATTCTGAATCGCGCATCACCAGTGGACCAGCTTTAACACCACCACCCCACCGCCCCAGCAAAGCGCTCTAATGCTTGGGGAAAAGGGGGACTTTGTCTAAGGAAGGCTAGGGAGGAGCAGCCATGTGACACCAGGCCAGTGGTCAGAGTGAGGCGGAAGGGCCTTCCTGCTCCAGCTTGGGTGGTGGACTCGGGCTCCAAGATCGCCAACGCCTATCGCTTCCCAGGCTTGAGAGTTTCCCCGCGTTTGCCGTCGGTGCGGGAGCGGGAAGAGGAGCCGCCGCTCCAGCTCATTCGGAGGCCGCACTGCACCCTTGGGCGGGGCAGTCGAGCCCGCCCGCCTCAGCAGTTCGTCCAGCAGTTGGGGCCTTGAGGCCGTTTTCTCGGACTCGCGGCCTAAGGCCGCGAGGCCTGGCCCAGGAAGATCCAGCCACCAGCTGCTCAGTGTCAGCGGCCGGCCCGGGCTACAGCAAGCGACGCGCTCCTGTTCGCCGTCCTGCTGGGCGCCCCAGGTGAGGAGCATGTCCTCGGAGTGTCCGTCGAGACCTCCGGGGTAAGGAGCCTCGGGCCGAGCCTTGGTTTCCAGAGCGCTAAAGGGGACCTTCGCCAAAATCCCAGTCTCAGCCTCAGCACAACTGGAAAGCAAACTGAGCAAGGCCGGGGAAAGGCCAGGGTGGTGCAGCGCCTGCTTTCTGGAGAGCGAGGGTTTCTCAGCGCCGAAGGCGATCTCCCTTTTACGAAATCTCCGGGCTTGCGGCGGCGGCGAGACTCCCTAGGTTTCCAAGCACCTGCTAAGTTGTGAGTGTCTCGTCTCAGCGAAGACTAGACTGGTCGCGGACTTTCGTGGTTCAGACGCTCGCAAAATCCTCCCAGAACCGCCACAGTGGTCCGTGCCTTCCCTCGTGCCGCCCGCCTGCGGTGGCAGGGAGTTCTCTGCTCAGTTTCGTCACTCCCTTGCTGTGTGGCCCTGCGAGAGTGGCTTTGGTTTCTGCATCTATACAATTAGGGCTACATAGTCATTAAGGAATCTTCTAGGGAAAGTGAAAAATAAATTACGGCTTACGGTACAGCTGATCTTTAATTTATTGTGAGAATAGAAGCATTTAAAAATGTACTTATGGACGAGAAATCTAATTAAATGCCTAATTGCATAGAGGCTCAATCAGAGGTGTTGCTCTTTGGGAGGAAAGGGCAGGAAGGAACGGGGCAGTGTCCCCCACTAAGGTCAGTTCTCCTGCAATCACTGGAGGTGCAGAGACCCGGAGAAGTCATCTGGTAAACTGGGTCTGGGTTGATCTGGTCAGAGGCTGCAGTATATCGGTGTTGCCCTGAGATCCGTGGTTGAAATGATTGGACAAAGTCGTTCTTAGAAGCGTCAGACTGGCTGCCAATTAGTGAGTTGCTTATCAAACCCTTTTAATATGCTCCCAGCTGGTGTGGAGAGGAGATAAGGGGCAGGGGAGAGAAAACCCGTATTCAAACAATATTTGTTCAGAGGCTTTCACACGGTCCCCCGTCCCACTGAATCCCCGGAACAATCTCCTGTTCCCCTTCTAAATGACAAAGCTGAGGAGCAGAAAAGGCAGCTGACCTGCCGAGGTTTAACCCGTGCCTTAAAAGGGCTCGACTCAAACTCCGGGTTTGCTGGCTCGGCTGGCTGTCGGGTCCAGGCCAGGCTGTGTCCCCACCTGACCGCAAAGTGCAGACTGGAAAAGCTCCACCGACCTCGGGGTCATTAGAGAGATTTGTGCTGACCCAGACTCACCCAATTTCAAAGAAACCAAATCTTTAAATGGAGCCGAGTCTTAGATTGGCTTTAAAAGCCTGCAGGCCCTGCGCAGCTCCTGTGCTGGTCGGCTACCTGGAATGTCCTGGCTTTGCTATCAAGCCCTATTGACCGATGGATTTATCTGGGACGCGCTGAAACACTCTAAGGCCTGCAACCTGGCTTGGCAGCACACCCGTTGCCTGCTTCATCCCTCATCCAGGAAAAGTCCACTCCCTCCTGCTTGCATAGACTGCCCCGGGGAAACTTAGCCGGCCGGAGGAGGTGCTGAGCGGTGCTGAGGGAAAAGACCGGCTCTCTCACGAAGGCCTGCCGCCCCACCCACCCCACCCCCCACCCCCGCAGGGGGCACCAGTGGGCGAGGCCCGCTGAGACCCTGGGGCTAGAGAAGGTGGTGCTGGGCGCAGAGGGGCTCCGGTGAATAGCCTGCAAGCTAGACAGCGTGCGCATCTGCTGTCTGGGCCGCCACAGCTGGGACATTTTTGTTCTTCAGAAGTAGTGGGACCGTGGAGGAGGGAATGAGGGGAGCGGAGGGGAACCCAACCCCGAGAAGCCAGAAGGAGAGGGCCCTGGGAGGGTGTCCTGCTTATTAGCAGCTACAGTTTCCAGTTCGTTTGCTGGAGGAGCCTCATGAGCAGGGATAGGGCTGGACCCCCAGCCCCCANGGGAAAGTGAAAAATAAATTACGGCTTACGGTACAGCTGATCTTTAATTTATTGTGAGAATAGAAGCATTTAAAAATGTACTTATGGACGAGAAATCTAATTAAATGCCTAATTGCATAGAGGCTCAATCAGAGGTGTTGCTCTTTGGGAGGAAAGGGCAGGAAGGAACGGGGCAGTGTCCCCCACTAAGGTCAGTTCTCCTGCAATCACTGGAGGTGCAGAGACCCGGAGAAGTCATCTGGTAAACTGGGTCTGGGTTGATCTGGTCAGAGGCTGCAGTATATCGGTGTTGCCCTGAGATCCGTGGTTGAAATGATTGGACAAAGTCGTTCTTAGAAGCGTCAGACTGGCTGCCAATTAGTGAGTTGCTTATCAAACCCTTTTAATATGCTCCCAGCTGGTGTGGAGAGGAGATAAGGGGCAGGGGAGAGAAAACCCGTATTCAAACAATATTTGTTCAGAGGCTTTCACACGGTCCCCCGTCCCACTGAATCCCCGGAACAATCTCCTGTTCCCCTTCTAAATGACAAAGCTGAGGAGCAGAAAAGGCAGCTGACCTGCCGAGGTTTAACCCGTGCCTTAAAAGGGCTCGACTCAAACTCCGGGTTTGCTGGCTCGGCTGGCTGTCGGGTCCAGGCCAGGCTGTGTCCCCACCTGACCGCAAAGTGCAGACTGGAAAAGCTCCACCGACCTCGGGGTCATTAGAGAGATTTGTGCTGACCCAGACTCACCCAATTTCAAAGAAACCAAATCTTTAAATGGAGCCGAGTCTTAGATTGGCTTTAAAAGCCTGCAGGCCCTGCGCAGCTCCTGTGCTGGTCGGCTACCTGGAATGTCCTGGCTTTGCTATCAAGCCCTATTGACCGATGGATTTATCTGGGACGCGCTGAAACACTCTAAGGCCTGCAACCTGGCTTGGCAGCACACCCGTTGCCTGCTTCATCCCTCATCCAGGAAAAGTCCACTCCCTCCTGCTTGCATAGACTGCCCCGGGGAAACTTAGCCGGCCGGAGGAGGTGCTGAGCGGTGCTGAGGGAAAAGACCGGCTCTCTCACGAAGGCCTGCCGCCCCACCCACCCCACCCCCCACCCCCGCAGGGGGCACCAGTGGGCGAGGCCCGCTGAGACCCTGGGGCTAGAGAAGGTGGTGCTGGGCGCAGAGGGGCTCCGGTGAATAGCCTGCAAGCTAGACAGCGTGCGCATCTGCTGTCTGGGCCGCCACAGCTGGGACATTTTTGTTTTTCAGAAGTAGTGGGACCGTGGAGGAGGGAATGAGGGGAGCGGAGGGGAACCCAACCCCGAGAAGCCAGAAGGAGAGGGCCCTGGGAGGGTGTCCTGCTTATTAGCAGCTACAGTTTCCAGTTCGTTTGCTGGAGGAGCCTCATGAGCAGGGATAGGGCTGGACCCCCAGCCCCCAGCTCCCAGGGGGTCTGGAGTGCATCTCTGGCAACCGGGTGTTGAGAGCATCTGCACAATCTACATAACCCTCCCAACAGCTCCGAGACAGGTACCATTGCATTCCCCCCTATCTTACAGATGAGGAAACTGAGGCTCTGAGAAGTGGCACAACGTCCCTAAGGCCATCTAACTTGAAAGACCAGGACATCAACCCAAGGGCACTGACTCCCTCGTGGGTTTTCACCCACTGCGGCTCCTTGAGCCGCCTTATTATTAAAGTCAATGTCTTTGCATGCTTGCTGAATACTCTGGAGGTCGTCATTCTCTAACCTCCTCACACACAGCCAGAACAGCCTGGGTTGTGTTTACTACAGTGGCGTTGCTCTCGGTGCTGCTACCACTGCCATCCCCTGTTACCTCTCTTCTGAGCCTCCTGGAGGTGGTCAGAAGGGACTCGGTCTTGTGTTCTTATATCTAATGGATTTAGGGGTCTTCTACTGCCCTCTCTCCCAGCCCAAGCTAAGGAGTAGGTTAGTGAGCCCCTGTGGGTACTGATGAGCCATGGTGTAGCCCTCAGCTGCTAGACCCTGAGTATTTTCAGCTCAGGGAAGGAAAATAGTACCTAAATGCTGCTTGCCTCCTTGCCAAAATGCCCACAGCATGCATGGAGCGTAAAGAGGCCTGGGTTAAAATCCAGCTGCACCACCCACCAGCTTTGTGGCCTTGGAAAAGTCACTTTGCCTCTCTGAGCCTTTGTGTCCCCTTTTGTACTTGGTAAGGATGGATCTTCCTACAGGACTGTTGAAGGATTTAATGACAGAACTCACCGTGCACTTCACCAGGAGCCTGGCGCAAGATAAGCACGTGATGCGTTTACTGTTGTTATTAGTGGTAGATTAATTTTCACAAGATAGACTGTTCTTGTTCTCCTCAGAGAGAGTAGAAAGCAAACCCAGAGAATATGAGTAAGTTGCTCATGGTCCAACGTTAAATGGTGGAGCAGAGATTCAAACCCAGTCATGTCAGAGTTTAGAGTCCTGACTTAACTCAATCATCAGTCTCCCCAGTACAGAATCTTCTAGAACTGGTTGTTGACTGGTTGTGGAAAATCTAGGTTTTTCTAAGTCAAAGGAGCTAGGTGCTCTGCTGCCTTCTAGGGCTTCCATTTACCTTGGTGGCACACTGCAACTGCTAAGTATCTGTTTATTAAATAAAAATAATAGTAAGTAGTGTTCCTAGAATAGCTGCTGTAGGCTAGACAGTGACGGTGGACCAGGCATTTTACTCAAGTGATTGCATTTAACCCTTAAAACAATCCTAGGAAGTAGATCTCATTTTGACGATGAGAAATTTGAGGTTTCGAGATGTTAAATAGCATAGCAACACAGTATGAATTGGAATCTGGGTTTCTGACTCCAGAGAGGGGAAAACCCAATAGGAGCTGAACACTGTACTTGAGACCTTATGTATACTTTCTCACTCAGTCCTCTCCACCTTATTAAACAGTTTTGAAACCCATTTTACAGATGAAAACACTAAGCCTTGGCCACTTTAAAGCATATTCGCCAAACACGGCATAGCTGCCTGAAGGCAACAGTTCCCAATCTGCCGGCCCCTGGTGCTCCCGTCTGTCTCCAGTGCTGAGCTCTTCAGCCAGGGTGGGGCTGGGGGGCTGCTATGTGGCGGTGGGACATTCAGGTTACGGGAGGTGAGTTCTCACACAGAGTGAGGCCAGGCAACATTGATCACTCTTGGTCTCTCTGAGGCAGGGAATATCAGTGATACTTAGGGACTGGAGGTAAGATGAACACAAAGAGAAAAACAGGGTTGAGATGGTCCGAAGGCCTGCTGGCAAGCACATGGGAAGGAGCCTTGCCTCCCTCCTCTGGAGAGCCCGGGAGACATCTTCTCCCCTTGCCTCCCTCTGGGCTGGGTGAGTCCGTCCCCACCCACCAGCAGAGGCAGTGCTTTTGATGAAGACCCTACGCCTATTATATATTCACGTTCAAAAATAAAAGAGGGTGGACCTCTGTGTTACTCAGCTGCATCTAGGACATTAAGATGAAGTAAGGTAGATTGTCTGGTTTGGCCTCAAATCCATCAGATGAAAAGCAAAAGACCCTGAACCTGGAGTTACTGAATCCTGAAGGGCAGAGTGGGGGATGACGTCTTGGATTTGTTTCCTTCACGGAAGCCAGGTTTTGCCAGCCTGGCCATGCGCTGCACCAGACAACCTTCTGCGGGGGCCCGTGGTGCTCAGCACGCTGGGTGCTTAGTAGGTGGCCCTGTGAGTCCTGGCGACGGTCCTGCCTACAGCTCAGTGCAGCTGCCAGCCGGCCTGCCTGTCGGGCCATACTTGGTGAGTGGAGGTCAGAGTCTGAGGCTTCTCTGTAGGCAGGTTGCTTGGACACTCTGAAGAGCAGATTGGACCTGCGCTCTGTATAGTTTATAAATGGTTTGTCAATGGTGACAATTTACAAAAATATATTTCTGTTGCGCATCTTCCAATCGCTGGGATTTATGGCTTCATCTCTCAGATTTGAAAGCACACCCGCATGCTCTGGCAAATGAGAAAATGTATGAACAATTTGTTGGCTTCTTTTTTTTTTATCAAGTTTCCCCAAATATGTAAAGTCTGAGAGCGCCTTATTCTTTTTAAATGATCATTCATTTGTCTCCAGACTCTATCTTTTGGCACAATTTATTATTCTCTATTTCAAAAAACTTAAATGCATTTTGCATATTAGCACGTAACTCTTGTTCCTGTCTCCTCAGTTGTGGAAAGGGCTGGATTGCTTTTATAAAGAAAAAAATGGCTAATAAAATTGGCCTCAGCACCATTGCTCTGCAATTCTTATGAACAGTAAAGTGGTACTTACCGTCATTGATGTTAAAAGCTATTTCTAAATTATGGTGCCATTTATTATCTCTAGTGTCCAAAGTAAGTTTAAATGATGCTTATAATTCATGTTTTACCAAATTTCCTTTTTCCCCGGAGGATACCTCTGATTAACTTATGCACATTAAAGCGCTTTTTAAATTCTTCTTTTATTGCCATTATGCTCTGAAAATCTCAGCGATTCTCAAAAATGGGTAATAAACTTGAGATAAAATGCTGCAGTTTTAGATCAATGCTGACATATCACTGTGGTGATTTCTACAGAGCTAAAGTGATAATGCTTCATATTTACGGAATATATACTAGGTTATTACTACAGTATTACCATTTTGTTCTAAGATGAAATGAGTAATTTACCAA
Organism: Raphicerus campestris; assembly: GCA_006410735.1. NCBI lineage: Eukaryota > Metazoa > Chordata > Mammalia > Artiodactyla > Bovidae > Raphicerus > Raphicerus campestris. The sequence goes on from SJYW01018235.1 coordinate 411,506, forward strand.
TTTATTAAACAGTTACATTTAAGTATTGCTTAGGACATTATCACCCCAATCTGTTTACTTAGCTTGAAGAGTTACCATTAAGATACCCTGTTTATTTAGGTAAAATTTGTAATCATCATGCCTTCCATTAACCAACTTATTTTTCTGCAAGGCTAATTGTCTGGAAATGAGTTTCTTCTTATTTACTGTGCTACATTCTGCTTAGCTGGCTAAAAACGTCACCCCAGCAAGAAGTGCTAGGGAAATTAATAATACATACAGAGAACAGTTTTAATTAGTATAATACTGAATGTTAATAAAAGATTTATGACACCGTTAAAAAGTTCTAACAGAAGAGATCTTAACAGCTTCAGGCTCGGTTTTTTAGGAGAGAACGTCCGTGGCTGCGCCTTTTGTGGAAGGCCAGAGTGAGGTGACCCTCAGGAGCTGTTGGGGCTTGAGGAGCACAGGCTGGAGGTCAGAGGCTCCGCCTCTAGGAGAAGTTTGTGAATAGAGCATTCACAACAGGGAAGAGGAATTTGGAACATGGATATAGAATGCCAGATCTAACTTGAAAGATACCAAGGTTTCTGCAAAGTAGGAGAGGAACACAGGCCCCCTCCTCCTCGAGATGTTTCTAGAGGCAACACTAGTCTTCAGCCCCAGCTGAGAACAAGACTTTTGAGAATCTCCACTGCTGTAACCTCAAAAGCTATGGGGACAATGAGTTGACAGGGAGCTGGGAAAAGAATGCATATTGACTATTTATTATGTGGCATTTGCTTACACATGTGTGCGTGCTCAGTCACCAAGTCAGGTCCAACTCTGAGACCCCATGAACTGTAGACCTCTAGCCTACTCTATCCATGGAACTTTCCATGCAAGAACACTGGAGTAGGTTGCTATTTCCCTCTCCAGGGGATCTTCCCAACCCAGGGATAGAACCTGAGTCTCCTGCATTAGCAGGCGAATTCTTTACCACTGAGCTACCAGGGAAGCCTTTTGCTGATGCACGCTTATTTTAATTTGCACAGCTGAGAGCTAGCAGTGTCTTCATGTTGCAGGTCGGGAAGTGAAGCCCTTGGGAGGTGAAGCCCTCCCCTGAGGTTACGCAGCTAGAGAAAGGAGCAGAATTGGAACCCAGGTCTGTGGAAACCTCAGAGCATTGTCTCCTGCAAAGTGGCATCCACTTTGAGGAGAAAGCCAACAACCCTGTTAGTGACCTGCACCCTTGTCCATGATGTCAGCCAACGAGGCATCCAGACAAACCTTTGGGTGCTTCTATTCTCATCTGGATGGGCTGGTGCCTTCCCACTGTTCTGCTTGCCCCAAAGGGGCAGTGTTCTTTCTTTATGTGTCCATTTCCCCTCTGTGACCTGAGCTCACAAGGGCAGGAACTATTTCCTTAGAAATAGTGTAATAATAATGATAATAGTGTAATAATGTGCTTGGCGCATTGTTGGTGGTGGTCTGTCACTAAGTCATGTCTAACTCTTTGCGATCCCATGGACTATAGTCTGGCAGGCGCCCCTGTCCTTGGGATTCTCTAGGCAAGAACACTGGAGTGGGTTGCCATTTCCTTTTCCAAGGGATCTTCCTAGACCAGGGATCTTTACCCCTGAGCCACCAGGGAAGCCCACTTGACAAATAGTAGGCCCTTTTAAAAAGACTTAAAGAGCCAGGGAAAAAGGAAGTGAAAGAGAAAGAGAAATACAACTTATATTTGCAGAGTTTGCAAGAAATACTGACCCTCGGTGGGTATATTTTATTTGTGGGAAGTCATCTCCCTCCCCACCACCGAGCCTACGCAACCCTGGCTGAAGTATAAAGGTTATTATTGTTGCCATCTTTTCTAGCCCCCAAGGGCCAGGTCTTAGGAGCAGCAAGAATACTTCGTAACATGAGTTGATTCTCTCCTGGCATGTGTAATAAAAACTGACCAAGCCAGTTACTTCCTCAATTTCTCTCCAATTTGAGAAACTCCATATCATGAGGCACTTGAGGGCTGATGACTCTTTTATCCTACCCTTGATTAAAAGATAAAAGAAAGAAAATAAAACTAACAAAAGTTCTTGGACCAAAGCTCTCCAGGATATGACAAAATGGCAAGGATGCTTCTTGAAAAAGAAAAGTAGTGCCTGAAACCAGGGTCACCTCTGAGGCTGTCTGAGAACCTTGCTCTTCCTGAGCCCTCTGCAAAGGAATTTTAGTTCTTCAGTGGATGAATGGATAAGCAAATTGTGGTCTGTACATACAATGGAATATTACCTAGCCATAAAAAGGAAGTACCCATACCTATACACAACTTGGATGAGCCTCAGAAACATTATGCTAAGTGAAAGAAGCCAGGCCAAAAGGCCACATAGTGTTTTGACTCCATTTATATGAAATATCCAGGAAAGGTAAATTGATAGAGACACAAGAGAGATCAATGGTCCCAAGGAACAAGGGAAATGAGGAATTTGAAGTGATTAGTTAATAAGTAGGGGATGTTTTTCTGGGGTGATGAAAAAGTTTTGAAACTAGAGAAATCCGGTGGTTGTACATCATGAATGCACTGAATGCCACTGAGTTGTACACATTAAAACAAACAGCTAATTATATGTTATGTGAATTTCACCTCAAGTTTTTTAAAGGCATTTTAGGAATACAAGCATAAGTGTCCAAACCTACATATACCTAGGTGTTCATCACAGCAGTAGGTATAATGTTACGCTCCGAGTCCAAGTCTCCAAATAGGCTGAGAGAATAAGTCCACCACAGCAATGCAAAAGCAAGAAGGGAGTTTATTGCTAACTCGAGTTAGGGCACTCTGTCACATCCAATGCAGTGGAGTGAGGCACAGAGCCCCGAGCCCAGAATTACAGGAGTATTTATAGACTTAGAACAAGACAGTGAGTTGGCAAGGGTGGACTGGTTGCAAGGGGTTCTTGGCATCTATTAATTGGCTAAATTTTGTGCATGCGGGCTCGTTTAAGGGACTTTTCATATTATCTGGGCTAGTTCTAACCAGGCTACAGGGAATATGCTGACCGGCTGAGTCTCAAGTTCAGGGGGATGATGATCTCAGCTCCTTCTGGGCAGTGACCCAGCTTTTTCTGTGATTGTAGCTCTGGCCACTTTAATCCTTGAAGCTTGTCATGGCTTCTGTCAGGTCTCAACATTCCCCCCTGTCCTTTGGTCATATAGAGGAATCTTCCTCTATTTTCTGGGGCACTGTATGGTATTGTTGCCTGAGTACAAACAGCTGGACCGTATTGATACGTTCTTTTATGAAGGTTATAAGCTTGTTAATAATACAGGGGCCAAAGGTAAATATTAGTAGAAGCACCAGCAGGGGTCCCAGCAGCGTAGAAATTAAAGTCATTAGCCAGGGGGACCGCTGGAACCAGGACTCAAACCACCCTTGTTGAGCCTCTCACTCTCTTTTACGTTGGGCCAGTCCCTCTCTCACTTTGGCCATAGATTCTCTGACTACTCCAGTGTGGTTGGCGTAGAAACAGCATTCCTCTCTTAGGGCTGCTCAGAGTCCTCCTTGCTGCAGGAAAAGTAAGTCTAACCCTCTGTGATTTTGCAAGACCACTTCGGATAGGGGGGTCAACGATTTTTCTAAGGCATCCATTGATTCTTCTAGGTGGGTAATGTCTTCATCTATGACTGCCCGTAGCGAGTTAAATCCCTGACTGTGGAGGGACAGGGCCGCTATTCCTGTCCCGGCTCCGGCGATCCCAAGGCCAAACATAGTTGCTATAGTAATGGCAGTAATGGGTTCTCTTTTAACTCTGCTCTGTATTTCATGAGAGCTGAGAGTCAGTTTTGGGGCCAGTAATCATATGCTGGCTCTTCAGGGTGGTACAGGATTTTTGGCACTACTGCCACCAAAATGCAAAATCCTTCTTTGGGGTCAAATACTGAGCTATGTAGACAAGGAGTCAGCCCAGTACCTGAGCAAACCCACCATCCCCCCATCTCTGGAATTAACCATTTGGCTATGGGCAAGTCTGTGGGCTCAATGGCGTGTGTACACAGTGGGGATTTTTCTGGTGATACCTTGCCCACACATAACCCCTTTCCCCAGACTTCTTTCATCGTAAGACCCACTTTTCGTTCTCCCCAATGGCACTGAGGAGGATCCGTGTTGTTATCCAGATTATAAGAGGCATTGAGGCCCACTGCCTCGTAATAAGGGGGGTACAAGTTGTAGCAAAGCCAGCAGGATCTAGTTGCCTCTGGGTTAGTCTGATTTAGAGTTGTATAGGCTGCTCTCACTAATTTCCATAGTGGGTCCGAGTTTCCAAGATTATGAATGGGACCCAAGGGGCCCACAGGTCTAGGTGGAACCAGGGATGTAGGGGCCGTGGTCGTCGGATGGGGAGTTGCGTCGACTCTCTCAACCGGGTTGGGACCTATACTGTACATTTGTATCAGCTCCAAAATTTGGCTTATAATTATAATTCCACTGTAAATGCTTGTAAACTGGTCGCTTCTGGTTTGAATTCCCCAAGACAAGCCTGAAACCCATGATCACTCCTTTTTAGCTCTTTCTTGGTTAAACCTCACCCTTATTTGTGCATAACTGCAGTTTTCTTTGCATCCCCAGTCCCTATAGGGAGGTATGGGTTTGGCAAATGAAAAATTAAGTAGGTCCTGATTCCCCACTTCCCAGCACCTAGGCCCATCATTAGAAGTTACACAATCCCATGACTTAAAATAGTAGTCCTGTGCAACCCCCCCCCAAGTCTTCCAATTTTGTCTTTGGTAGCCCGGACATACCCAGAATCCCTGATTCCAAAGAAAACCCCTTGCCTAGGTTACATCTACCACTGGCTTGAGGTCAAAGTACAAGTCCAGCCACTAAGTGTTTGGAGGATGTACTTCAGTGGTCGAGTTGAGCACCTCTCGTGTCGTTCCATTCTGTAGTTTCCAGAATGGCCGATGTGGGTTGATGCTAGCAGCTCCAGAGTCGAGAAGAGTGGTCATCAATAAGATGGTCAAGATGACTCGCCTGGTTCTTGTCAGTGGCTGAGCTTCAGCTTGAGGGGGTTTGATGGGTGCGGAGTTACCTCCCATTCTTCTCGGGCTTTCTCTTGTTCTTCTGGGGTGTCCCAACACACGTGGTTGCAATCCACCCAAGGTCCAATACCGTCGGCCTTTAGGGCAGTGGGGGTGGTAAGGAGAACAACATAAGGACCCTTCCATCTAGGTTCTAATGCCTTGGTCTGGTGTCGCTTAACCCATACCCAATCTCCTGGGCCAATATATGCGAGGGGATGGTTCCTTTGTCTTGACCTTCATGTATTTCTTGGAGGAATTTCCAGACATGAGTATGTACTTTGCCCAGTGCCATCAGGGCCTCTTGGAACTGCCCTAGAGTAGGGGGAGGTTGTTTCTTTCCCTCGAAGATAGGACACACGGGAGGGGGTCTTCCATACATAACTTCAAAAGAGGTCAAGTTAAGCTTGTAGGGGGTATTACATGCTCGGAAGAGGGTGAAGGGAAGGAGGGTCACCTAGTCCCCGCCAGTCTCTATTGCCAACTTTGCCAAAGTTTCTTTTAGGGTCCGATTCATTCTCTTAACCTGTCCTGAGCTCTGGGGACTGTACTCACAATGTAACTTCCATTTGGTCCCCAGGGCTAAGGCAAGTCCCTGAACAATCTGGCTCACAAAAGCACGCCCATTATCGGAGCCAATGGTCACCAGCAGACCAAACCTAGGTACTATTTCTTCTAGGGTCTTCTTGGCCACTATCATAGCTGTTTCTCCCTTAGTAGGGAAGGCTTCTACCCACCCTGAGAAAGTACCCACCATGACTAGCAGGTAATGGTACCCATACTTGCCTGGCCTTACCTCTGTAAAATCTATCTCTCAATGCTGCCCTGGTCTTTCTCCCCGGTACCTCATTCCTACATGTTGTCCTTTTCCTGGCCTCATCAGCTGGCATGCTTTGCAGGCATGGACTATGTCTCATACAGTCACTTGTTGTCGAGGAAACCTCAGACGTGCTGTCTGGAGAAGCATTAGGGTGTTTTTCTCTCCTAGATGGGTGGTCAGGTGTAGATGCTCACATAGGTGCCGACCCAAGTTGGCAGGAAGCATCAAATAATCATCTGGGTCTCGGTACCATCCATCTTCACCCTCTCGAAGGTCGGCATTCTCTCGAATCCAGGCAAGATCAGATGAGGAGTACTCAGGGACCGGGGGTAAGGTCCCCATACCCGGGGGTGGTAGTCCTACTGTCAGCATGGGGGCAGTATAGTCTTTATTAGCCGCTTCCCGAGCTGCCGTGTTGGCGGCATGGTTGCCCCGTGCCCTGGGGTCCTCTCCTTTTTGATGTCCATGGACATGCACTGTTGACACCGCTTGAGGCAGCTAGATGGCCTCCAAGAGTCTGCGGATCGCAGGCAGATTCCTAACTTCTTTCCCTTCAGCTGTCATAAACCCTCGTTCTTTATATATTGGGCCCTGAATGTACACAGTACCAAATGCATACCGGCTGTCAGTAAAAATGGTAATTCTTTTTCCTTTGGCCCTCTCCAGGGCCTGTATTAAGGCAATCAGTTCCGCCTTTTGTGCGGAGGTATCTGGGGGAAGGACTTCAGCCCATATTGTCTGCCCAGAGTCATCAACTATTGTGGCCCCTGCCCTTCTCTGTCCATCCTTAATAAAACTGCTTCCGTCTGTAAACCGTATCAGCTCACTGTTATTTAAAGGCACATCTGTTAGGTCTTTTTGTACCACCATCGCCTTGGCCAATATCTCACCACAGTCATGAAGGGGGCGATCTTCCTCTGGGTTGGGTAAAAGAGTAGCCGGGTTCAGGAAGCAGGGTGTCTGGAAGTGTATCCGCGGGGTGTCAAGCAGCAAGGTCTGATAATGTGTCAACTGGGCGTTAGAAATCCACTTACCCGGCGGCTGCTTTAAAACTCCTTCGATGGCATGGGGAGTGTAGACCAGGAGTCGCTGTCCATAAGTCAGTTTATCGGCATCATGGACCAGGAGGANGGTTGGGTAAAAGAGTAGCCGGGTTCAGGAAGTAGGGCGTCCGGCAGCTGATTTAAAACTCCTTCGATGGCATGGAGAGTGTAGATCAGGAGTCGCTGTCCATAAGTCAGTTTATCGGCATCATGGACCAGGAGGGCAGTGGTGGCAATAATTTGTAGGCAAGGTGGCCATCCGGCGGCCACTGGGTCTAGTCGTTTGGAGAGGTAGGCCACTGGTCACCTCCATGGCCCCCATTTCTGTGTTAAAACCNACAGTGGCAGCAATAATTCGTAGGCAAGGTGGCAATCCGGCGGCCACTGGGTCTAGTCGTTTGGAGAGGTAGGCCACTGGTCATCTCCATGGCCCCCATTTCTGTGTTAAAACCCATTTTCCTATTCCGTTTTTCATCTATGAACAATTGGAAGGGTTTGGACGGGTCAGGGAGAGCAAAGGCTGGGGCCTTTAACAGGGCTCGCCTGAGTTCTTGAAAAGCCCTCTTCATTGGCTCAGTCCATTCCCAGCTCTTACTCTCTCTGCTCCCCTCGTATAGTGGTCGGACTTTTTCAGCGGACCCCAGGATCCATAACCGACAATACCCAACAGTCCCCAGAAACTCTCTCACTTGTCTGGGAGTTGCAGGCTCAGGGATCTGCAATATAGTCTCTTTCATGGCTTGCGTTAGCCATATTTGCTCTTGTTTTATCTTGTACCCTAGGTACACTACCTCCTGCTTAGCAATTTGGGCCTTTCTTGCACGGGCCCGGTACCCCAAAGTCCCCAAAGTTTGAAGGAGGTCACCTGTTGCCTCTAGGCATGCTTCCTCCGTAGTTGCTGCTAGCATAAGATCATGAACATACTGCAATAGAACAATGATGGGGTGATCAACCTGATACTCACGGAGGTCTTCACCTAGAGCCTCATTAAACAGTGTGGGCGAATTTTNGGTTGCCTGTTGCTTCTAGGCATGCTTCCTCTGTAGTTGCTGCTAGCATAAGATCATCAACATACTGCAATAGAACAATGGTGGGGTGATCAACCTGATACTCACGGAGGTCTTCACCTAGAGTCTCATTAAACAGTGTGGGCGAATTTTTGAAACCTTGTGGTAGCTGAGTCCAACTCAGCTGTCCAGGGGTCTGATTGCCTTCTTCTATCCATTCGAATGCAAAGATCTCTTGGCTTGTGGGGGCCAGGGGCAAACTGAAAAAGGCATCTTTCAAGTCCAAGACAGTATACCAAACATAATCTGGGGACAGGCTGCTTAGTAGAGTATAAGGGTTAGGAACGGTGGGATGAATATCACTCACCCGTTTATTGACTTCTTGTAGATCTTGAACCGGTCTAAAGTCAGTTCCCCCGGGCTTTTTCACAGGCAACAGGGGAGTATTCCATGGGGCACCTTTTGAGAATCCCTGCCTTCAGGAGGCGCTGTATGTGCGGCGTAATTCCTTGCCAGGCCTCTTGGCTCATGGGATACTGTTTTACCCTCACAGGCAAAGCGTTGGCCTTCAGTTCAACAACAATGGGAGGTCTTTGTTTGGCTAGTCCCATTCCCGCTACTTCTGCCCAGGCCAGGGGGTATCTTTGAATCCAGTGCTTCATAGCAGGGTCTATAGCTGTAGGGGGCTCTGGTGAGTACAGTCTATATTCGTCCCTTAATGCTAGAGACAGNCGGCCTTCAGTTCAACAACAATGGGAGGTCTTTGTTTGGCTAGTCCCATTCCCACTACTCTGCCCAGGCCAGGGGGTATCTTTGAATCCATTGTTGCATAGCAGGGTCTATAGCTGTAGGGGACTTTGGTGAGTACAGTCTATATTCGTCCCTTAATGCTAGAGACAGAACTTGTATAGGATGTCTGGTCCCGTCTAGAACCGATATCTGTCCATGGTCGAAGTGAATTTGGGCATTGACCTTAGATAGCAAGTCTCTTCCCAGCAAGGGTGCTGGGCATTTGGGTATCACAAGAAAGGAGTGGGTCACCTGTTGGGCCCCCAAGTTCACNTCTTTCAAGGAAAGCTGCCGGGCTCTCATTTGGCTCTTGTCTAACTAGTTTTATTTTAGCCAAATTTGTTGGCCTCCTGGCAGCTGCTCTAAGGCCAGCCAGGAGAGTCTGGCGGTATACTCAGAGATGCTCCCTACCTTCAGTGTGCTCGAAATCTCAGCGGGGCCGCACCAAGGGAAACCCCTCATCAATCAGGTTAGGCCGCATAGTGGGTCTCCCATCCTCCCCCAAGTACATTCTTCCGAGATTCTGATAGGATCCATTCGCGTTCCTCTATGGTAAAAAGCACCCACAACAACTGTTGACAATCATCCCAAGTGGGGTTATGGGTGAAAAGGATAGAATCTAAAAGACCAATGAGACCCTGAGGTTTTTCAGAAAATTAGGGGGTCTGAGTCTTCCAGTTGTAAAGGTCACTGGTGGAGAAGGGCCAGTATTGATATGTCCATTCTCCGTCTGCTCGGGCAGGCCCCGCCCAAACCAGAAATGCCTGGACAGTGGAGGAGGAGAGGACCTCCGGGTTGTCTTCCGCTCAGGCAGGCCCCGCCCAAAGCGGAAATGCCTGGACAGTGGAGGACGAGGGGACCTCCGGGTTGTCTTCCTCCGCCATGTTGGCGACTCCTCTGGTTCTTCCCCGAGTCCTTTGGGTGGGGCCCCGTTCTCGGGTAGGGACTGAAGGCTCGACGTCCCTCCTTGTTCCCCCAGACAAGACCTGAGGAACCTGTGGAAGCAAAGGCGGATGCAGATCCACATAGGGGGGCAGGGAAAGTTCGGTCTCCAGGTCTTACAGATTGGGGTACAGTGAAGATTCCTGGAGCACCGGCTTCACCCTATTTTTGCTCTTTTCATCCTCTTTTTCCTTGGTAGTTTCCACAGCTAGCACCTGTGGGCATGAAGAGGCTTGTGACGGGGAAGAGGAACAAGGGGAGTTAGAAGGTGTGAGGACAAAAGGTTTAAGCCAGTCTGGCGGATTTTCCACCAGATCCTGCTAGACCAAGATGTATGGATTTGGTCCGGGTGTCCCAACGGGTTGGGACTGAGCACTTTTTCTCTGACTGCTCGAACAATAGGCAAGCTGAAAGTGCCCTCTGGTGGCCAGCTGACATCAAAAGCAGGCCATTCAACCAAGCAGAGAGTCACCAACTTGCTTTTCTTCACCAGCAGGGATAAATTCTGTGCTCTAGACTTAAAATTAGAGACATGGTCAATCACAAGAGTCAGAGGAGTAGAAGTCCTTTGTCCCATGTTTGCAAACACAAGGCATTTGCTGTGGGAACTCCTAGGAACAAACAAAGAACACAGAGATGGTGCCAGCACTCACACAGACACAACGACCAGACGCAGACAGCAAACACAAGATGGCCACTAACAGCCCAACACTAGATCTTCCTGAGTTCTCTTTTCAGTCTTACCTGCAGGATCTTCACAGAGCCAGTCGCCTCCTCGGTACGATACCGAGCCCTGGTCTCACACTGGACTTATTCCTGTATTCACACCCAGCTGCCTCCCCAGTACGATACCAGGCCCTGGTCTTACGCTGGGCTTCCTCAGAGTTAACACCGGTGTTCAGATTTCTTACCTCCTAGCGAGGTCTCCCTCCTACCAGGAGAGTTGTTCTGCCCAGTCAAAGGGAGATCCCAGACGAGCCCCCAGATGTTACGCTCTGAGTCCAAGTCTCCGAATAGACTGAGAGAACAAGTCCACCACAGCAATGCAAAAGCAAGAAGGGAGTTTATTGCTAACTCGAGTTAGGGCACTCTGTCACATCCAACGCAGTGGAGTGAGGCAGAGAGCCCCGAGCCCAGAATTACAGGAGTATTTATAGACTTAGAACAAGACAGTGAGTTGGCAAGGGCGGACTGGTTGCAAGGGGCTCTTGGCATCTATTAATTGGCTAAATTTTGTGCATGTGGGCTCGCTTAAGGGACTTTTCATGTTATCTGGGCTAGTTCTAACCAGGCTACAGGGAATATGCTGACCGGCTGAGTCTCAAGGTCGGGGGGATGATGATCTCAGCTCCTTCTGGGCAGTGACCCAGCTTTTTCTGTGATTGTAGCTCTGGCTACTTTAGTCCTTGAAGCTTGTCATGGCTTCTGTCAGGTCTCAACAGTAAGAAAGAGAAACTGGAAATAATTATCTAAACAACATTTAGAGATTGATCACAGAAAATAAAACCATTCATACAATGGAATGAAAGGTAACCATCAAAAAGAAAGGTGGGAAGTTGCTGTGTAGCACACGGAACTCACCTCAGTGTTCTGTGATGACCTAGGGGGTGGGATGGGGCTGAGTGGCAGGGTGGCTCAGTAGGGAGGGGTATGCTGTACACGCAGCTGGTTCCCTTTGCTGTACAACAGAGACTAACACAACACTGTAAAACAATTATACTCCAGTAAAAATAAATAACAAGAATGGAGGTGGGGGCTCCCTGGAAGTCCAGTGGCATGACTCAGCACTTTTACTGAAGAGTCCCAGGTTCAGTCCCTGGCTGGGGAACTGAGATCCTGCAAGCTGCATGCTGCTGCTGCTGCTGCTAAGTCGCTTTAGTCATGTCTGACTCCATGCGACCCCATAGATGGCAGCCCACTAGGCTCCCCCGTCCCTGGGATTCTCCAGGCAAGAACACAGGAGTGGGTTGCCATTTCCTTCTCCAGTGCATGAAAGTGAAAAGTGAAAGGGAAGTCACGTAGTCGTGTCCGACTCTTCACAACCCCATGGACTGCAGCCCACCAGGCTCCTCCATCCATGGGATTTTCCAGGCAGGAGTACTGGAGTGGGTTGCCATTGCCTTCATGGTATGGAAAAAAAAGGGGGGGGGGCTGATAATGACATGGAAAGATGTCCTTGATGCTTTAGTGAGTAAAATAATTTACTTGGAAAATAATATATATTTATCACATCCCATTTAAACACACACACACACAGGTGTGCCTTGTATTGTCATAGGACAAGAAATGGAAACAGCAGACGCCAACCAAATGGCCTGCTCAGGTTACTACTGAAGAGAGTGCTGGAGTGGATGGAGGCTTTCACTTTTGACTGTGCATGTGGTCATCTGCAAAAATTAAAGATCTTTTGAAAAAAAAAAGAATATGTTTTGAATTAAGTCAAAAGTTATAATAACATTTAAGATGTGGTAGGTGATCCACAGTCCTATCACCAATTTAGTTTAAATGGCTCAAAAAAATTTATAAACACATTGGACAGCAAGATTAAAAGGAAACAACACTAAAATACTCTGGGGGACATCAAAAGATTACGCTTTAGACTAAGCAGGTCCTTGCTTGGACGGCCTTCTGTGTCTTCTGATGCCGAGCACCATACCTTGAAAATGACGGGAGCTCACTAAGTTTCAGAGTTTCCCAGCTGGTGCTAGGGATAAAGAACCTACCTGCCCATGCAGGAAGTGTGAGTTCAGTCCCTGGGTTGGGAAGATCTGGAGGAGGCATGGCAGCCCACTCCAGTATTCATGCCTGCAAAATCCCCTGGACAGAGGCGCCTGGCAGGCTGCAATGTATGGGGTCGCACGAGTGTAACAACTTAACACACACACTGTTTCACCCCTACTTTCTTACAGATTATAAAACTTACTGCATTTCTCTATAGTTTTCAGTATCCAGTGTGGAAACACTGAACCTAATACGTTTGCAAGACAAAATGGCTGCTTATGTGCAAACTATCAGGGCCCTTTTTGGCTAAGTGACTCTGGAGGGCTAATGCTCAAGAAAACTTTTTGATCTCAATTATTGAGATGCTTTGGAAGGTATTTTTAGCCTGAATAATCTGGAAATTATCTCAATCTTTCACTTTGTTTTGATTAGCTCTGCAGACTGGTTTGAATTCAGGAGGGCTATTAGTTACTTCAACTAAATATTCTTTCAAATTCATAATGTCAACCCATGAGATTTTTATCTGTTGTATGTTAGTTTTTCTCAAACACAGCCAACATTTAAATTTCTGCTGTTGCATCCCTTTTTAAAAGGGAGCATTCTTAGAACTGGAAGGATGGAATCAAAGTGATGAGTGGACCTGAGTGTTTGTGAGTGTGTGCGTATATGTGTGTGTGAGTGTGCAAGTGATTTTGTATTTGTGTGTGAGTGTACATGTTCTGTGACAGGCTCTGTGTCAAATTTACAAGGTGGAAGACAGAGCTAATTTTTCTCTCTTATTTTCAGTGGATTATTTTCTGTGGGTTCTAAATAATTGATAAGGAGGTCCCTTTCCATAATTAAAATGGATGTCCTGACATGTCAACACTGATAGCTTTTCCAGTAATGAGTGAATTTAGATACACATTAAGTACAGGCTGTATTTACCGCCCCCCCCCGCACCCCCCCACCCCTGGACAAGTTGCAATGCAGAGTGTGCAGATGGGGTGACTGGGCCTGGTGGGAGACACAGGGCTTTCTCACTGGAGGTGATGAGAGATCAGGAAGGACAGGAGTCTTGGTGTTACCTGGACCAAAGCCCCTACTTGGCCCCAAGGTGGACCCCAGACAAACAGGTAAGCCAGTCACAGAGGTCGACATGGGGAGGCAGTCTGGACACCTGGACATCCTTGGTGCCGTTTAGAGTCTGTTGGCGTTTTGTCTTTTCTTCCAGCCCCAGTGGCCTCTCAGTGTTTCACCATCTCCCGGATGCTTCTTTCCTTGATGAAAACCAGCTATCGAAACCTTTCCTGCCTGGGGGAGAGGGGTCATTGGAACGCTTCCAGGTGGGGTGACCTTCCTACAAGGCTGAGTCAGTTCACTCACCTTTGGGTTCAGCAGACTTGTCCTCACCACGTACCACGGGCCTACTCCAGGGCTGCTGCTGTGGGCATGTAGTAAAAGGCCGCCCGTCCTGGAGGAGCTCACAGAGCGGGTTAGGCACCTACCATCAGGGAGGAAGGAGCAGGGCCTGGGCACCAGCCGGGGGGGCCTGTGCTGACTGTGGACCGGGCTGGGTCAGGGCTGGGAGGGGCGGTCCCGGAGCGTGGGGAGAGGGATGGGCGCGGGGCAGGAGCACAGTGCGTGAGAGGCTCAGCAGATGGCAGAGCAGCCACGTGGAGGAGGGCCCGCTTTCTGAGGGCACAGTTCCTCGTCTAGGAGCTCAGCCGCTGTCCTGTGATGAGGCCAGGCACTGAGAGACTTCACACAAGCTGGTGGTGGGGGTGATGCTGAATTTTCAGGAGGCCCTCCAGTGGCCCAGAAGAAGAGGGTCCCGGAGTGAAACAGAAAGCAGGACTAAAGACCAAGGTATAAAAGCGGGGCTCCCAGAAGGGTGAGGAGAGGCTGGGCCTGGGCTCTAGGAAACTCCTCCAAAGCAAGGCAGGGAAAAGGGAGGGGCAGCAGGCCTGGGTGACAGAGACCGGAGGGCAGAAGAGGCCGCCATGCCACCCAGAATGCCCAGGTCACCCTGACAGGGGGCAGAGGGGAGAATGAGACCTGGCCTGCTCAAGTCCCCGTGTGCCTGCTGGCAGCCCTGTGACCTCGGGTCAGTTATCAACCTTTCCAAGACAGACCCCTTCCCTGCAGTTCGGACATAATGGCACCTGGCTCACTCGTTTCTCTGCGCACCACATCCTAGCTGCTCAGTCATGGCGGGGCTGACTATTAGCTGGGGGTGGAGTGGGCCATCCACAAGTGTNCTCACTGGAGGTGATGAGAGATCAGGAAGGACAGGAGTCTTGGTGTTACCTGGACCAAAGCCCCTACTTGGCCCCAAGGTGGACCCCAGACAAACAGGTAAGCCAGTCACAGAGGTCGACATGGGGAGGCAGTCTGGACACCTGGACATCCTTGGTGCCGTTTAGAGTCTGTTGGCGTTTTGTCTTTTCTTCCAGCCCCAGTGGCCTCTCAGTGTTTCACCATCTCCCGGATGCTTCTTTCCTTGATGAAAACCAGCTATCGAAACCTTTCCTGCCTGGGGGAGAGGGGTCATTGGAACGCTTCCAGGTGGGGTGACCTTCCTACAAGGCTGAGTCAGTTCACTCACCTTTGGGTTCAGCAGACTTGTCCTCACCACGTACCACGGGCCTACTCCAGGGCTGCTGCTGTGGGCATGTAGTAAAAGGCCGCCCGTCCTGGAGGAGCTCACAGAGCGGGTTAGGCACCTACCATCAGGGAGGAAGGAGCAGGGCCTGGGCACCAGCCGGGGGGGCCTGTGCTGACTGTGGACCGGGCTGGGTCAGGGCTGGGAGGGGCGGTCCCGGAGCGTGGGGAGAGGGATGGGCGCGGGGCAGGAGCACAGTGCGTGAGAGGCTCAGCAGATGGCAGAGCAGCCACGTGGAGGAGGGCCCGCTTTCTGAGGGCACAGTTCCTCGTCTAGGAGCTCAGCCGCTGTCCTGTGATGAGGCCAGGCACTGAGAGACTTCACACAAGCTGGTGGTGGGGGTGATGCTGAATTTTCAGGAGGCCCTCCAGTGGCCCAGAAGAAGAGGGTCCCGGAGTGAAACAGAAAGCAGGACTAAAGACCAAGGTATAAAAGCGGGGCTCCCAGAAGGGTGAGGAGAGGCTGGGCCTGGGCTCTAGGAAACTCCTCCAAAGCAAGGCAGGGAAAAGGGAGGGGCAGCAGGCCTGGGTGACAGAGACCGGAGGGCAGAAGAGGCCGCCATGCCACCCAGAATGCCCAGGTCACCCTGACAGGGGGCAGAGGGGAGAATGAGACCTGGCCTGCTCAAGTCCCCGTGTGCCTGCTGGCAGCCCTGTGACCTCGGGTCAGTTATCAACCTTTCCAAGACAGACCCCTTCCCTGCAGTTCGGACATAATGGCACCTGGCTCACTCGTTTCTCTGCGCACCACATCCTAGCTGCTCAGTCATGGCGGGGCTGACTATTAGCTGGGGGTGGAGTGGGCCATCCACAAGTGTCCTCTCAAGAGGAGCCCACCCCTGCACAAAAGAGCTGATGTGGGCGGGGGCCCTGGGGGTTCATCCCTGAGCCCCCCAAATGAGGACGCCTTTAAACAAGGAGAAGAGAGCCACAGACCTGTGCGGGTGCATTCATTTCCAAGCAGACTCTTGTCAAGGGGAAAAAAAAAAGGTGGCAGAGTGTGGGTCCTGGCAGGAACACCCAGGACCACAGATGTGTGTGCCCGCCTGCCCCCGCTGTTCCCTTGTCTGCCTGCCTCTGGTCTCCTCCATGCCAGCTTGGCTTGGATACTGCCAGCTGACTCCAGAGAGGCCACAGGACACCAGGAGCAGGTTGCCACTGGGGAGGGAGCCAGTGGATGATTCAGGAAAAGGGTGCCCATTCTTGAAAGGTAGCAAGTTCTCAGCTCCCAAGAACAAACAGGGCTAATGCTGATCCAAACTTAAAAAAAACATTATTTTTTAAAGCAGCCTTGCTGACACCTTAAAGATGTCTCCATTTGATTTATTTAAAACACGGCTCAATGCTCAAAGGTTCTTAGAAAGATTTTTTCCCAATTAAAAAAAAAATTCCAGCATCCAATACTTCCTTTGAGGAAAAAAGCCAAAGAATTTTTTGCTTTCTGCCAAAAGTGGGGAGTTGTGGGGGCTTGTGGAGGGCTGATACACTACCCCGGGGTGAGCCTGCAGGCACCGTGGAGAGTCCACTATTACGGGCAGAATACTCACTGGGAAGTCAGTTGACTAACACTCTGAGAAACAGGGGCTCTGAGTGAGTGAGAGACTAAGGCATCTTGTTTTAACTTAACAGTTAGAAAGGGGGAAACCTTCCTGTCTGCACCTACCAAGTTGTGTGTTGGCCTACTTGCAAAATACTCCACAAGAAATCTGGCAAAGACGCCCAGAGCCCCTGGTCCCCAAGATGCTCCTGCCTTCCTTGGTCCTGTGTACAGCCACATCCAGCACGGGTTTCCACTGCCTCAGCCAGCAGCAGGGACATTCTGAGTGTTCCTTTCATAAAGCAGGGCCAGCTGTGTTTACCATAAACTTAGCTTCGGGAGCAGTCAACCCAAAGGATGCTTATTCTGTAAGTTTCTTTCCTTTTTCAATTTTTCTCTTATTTATTTATCTTTGGCTGTGTTGGGTCTTCGCTGCTGTAGTGGGCTTTCTCCAGTGGCGGCCAGCGCGCTTCTCTGGCTTTGGAGCACGGCCTCTAGGGCACGTGGGCTCAGTAGTTGCAGCCAGAGAGGTCTAGGATGCTTACTCTGATGCCTTACGACACTGCGCTTTTTCATTTTTGTAATTGAACTTTTTCTTTTGTATTGAAGCGGAGTTGCTTAACAATGCGTGATAGCTTCTGTTCCTTGGGTTAGTGCTGATGTGGAAGCTGTCGCCCATGTGAGATCGTCTGTACCCACGGTGGCTCACCCTTCCAGGTGACTGTGGTTGTGGGCACAGGGTGGTGAGTACCCAGGAGACTGGACATGGCGTGGGGACCGGCGCTACGGCAGGCTTCTCCTCTGGGGTCCACACCTGTGCCTCCCAGCGCATGGGCTTTCCCCTGCCCTGCAAGCAAAAAGGAATTGCTCATTGCCCTCAACTCATGATGGGCAGGGAGCCAGCTGATCAGTACTCCACTCTGGGTCCTGGGTTGGGAGGTGTGTTCTCACATCTAGACAATGAACTCCAGCTGCCCACAGTGGGAACTAGCTTGGAAACACACCTTTTATTGGCCGCTTTCTCTTCTTGTCTCCCTCACCTACCCTCAAGCCATTGCCTCCTGGGATCACTGCCAAATAACCACTTCTGCCCAAATCCTTGTCTCAGTGTCTGCTCTTTGGAGAAACCTGAAAAGAACAAGGTGGGCTTAGCTACACAGAATCCTATGAAATCACCATCTATAACCAGAGCAAGTTCATATGGTTTAACTAGTAATTCTTGGTGCCTCAGCTCTATTTCCTAAGATGCCAAAACAACATATCTCTGGTCTCTGTAAACTCAAGCATATCCATATCTGAAGCTGCAGCCTGCATGCAGGAACAGCTGGATATTTTATTTTTCATGTAAGCTTTCCTGTCCTGATGGATGTCTCAGGCTTGTCACTTTTCAATGATCACCTATGTTCCATTGCTCTGTTCTATCCACATGTAGGCTCAGGTTTGTGGGTGTGTAACTTGTGAGGCACAGGGCCCCACATTTGAAAGAGTCCTGCACTTGGCTTAATGATCTGCTGTTGCCATCAAGGTAATTCATTTCAGTACCACTTAAAAAAAAGAATCAATTTTAAATAACCTAAGTGAATATCAATAGGGGACCTTCAATAATGCAGAGAATAACTATGTCATGGAAAACTAAAAATAGACTGATAGGTAACAGTCTTCAGAGGGATTGCAAAGTGAAAAACAAGGTACATTTCTATAAAATCTTTAAAAAATGAGATGGGCTAAATACCCTTAACTTATGCACAGATCAACTCTGGAAGTGGGGATGGAAGAACTGACTTCAAGACTGCTGTAGGGAGGGGAGTTGGAGGCTGGGAGGGGAGTTGGAGTTAGGGAGGGGAGGTGGAGGTTGGGAGACAAGGATGATGGCTGGTGATGGACAGGGAGGCCGGGCATGCTGCAGTCCATGGGGTTGCAAAGAGTTGGACACGACTGAGCGACTGAGCTGAACTGAGATGAGGATGTGGGGGGGTGGGGGCAACAGTTTCTCACCGCTGTACTCTTTTGGTGTTTGACTTTTTTTTCTTCCCCTGTATATATATTTTTAAAAATCAATTCCAAACATTTAATACTTTAAAATATTTCTTTAAAAGGGAATAAGTAGAGAGAAAGAAAAGAAGAAAGAGAAAGAAACAAACAAAAGAGGGGAGGGAGGGAGGAAGGGAAGAAGAACAAGCTAGCTGACACTGTGCCAACCCCGTCACGCAGTCCTTCTGCTCTGATTTCAACTTCAGGTCTGGAGCAACCAGGACTACAGAGAAGTCTTCAGCTGGTCTCTGGATTGCCCAGATGTCAACTTCCTCATCTTTTTCCTCGGGCTACCATTGCAAGGTCCCAAGTAACAATTCTTTTAAAATCTGAAGCAAAAGGAAACCTCTTTTCTTTAAAAAAATTTTAAAGATTATCTTAAGTATTTTTAAAAATCCTTGGCCACGCTGGGTTTTCCTTGCAGAGTGTGGACCCTCTTTATTGCGGCATTCAGGCTGGTTGGCAGCGTGTGGCCTTGGCTGCCCCTTGGCAATTGGATCTTATTAATAATGCCTCCATCAGAGATTGAACCCACATCCCCTGTGTTGGAAGGTGGATTCTTAACCACTGGTCTACCAGGGAAGTCCCAGAAAATCTCTTTATTTTCTTGACGAATTGGCATATTGGTTCTGTTTTGAAAATAAGAATATATAAAGTGACTATGTCTTCTTTTTTTCCCCTTTTGCTGCCAGGAAGTTCAGAGACAAATTCTAAGCTCAACGATATATTATCCATGTGAGCTGCAGGCTAAATTCTTTCTTTCCTCTAGACTTGATTTTCTACATCTATTACATTTTCTTTGTCCTTTATTCTCTATTTATATTTTAATGATTTTATTGCATAAGAGCTAAGATAATATTGAATAATTTGAATTTTCAACTGAGGTTTTTTTCCCTCCCTGTATTTCTTTATACCTATCTTCCCCCCCACTCTCTCCTTCATTCAGTCAACAAGACCAGGTGGCATCCTCACCTCAGAGGAGGGATGTCACAGTAGAAGGATGAAAAGACTTTTTCAAGTTTCAGAGCCCAGGCTCTGAGGGACAATGGGCCTGAGTAGTAATTTGGGAGAGGCAATGACCAGTCACACAGAGCAAAGCTGGCTGAAGGTTCTCAGGCTGGAGAAGAAGGGAGCCAGAGGAAACTAACAGTAAGGAGACCACAGAAAAGCCAGATTGCTGGAGAAAACTCCCAGGGAAACTTGTGCCCTGCTGCCCGTGCAAAGGGTAGAGAAACTACAGGCTCTGTGGCAGCAGCAGCCGTGTAGTAGATAGTTGGGCCAGAGACCACCTCCCAGAGTGTGCTGCCCCCAGAGGGCACAGGAGTCATGTCAGATGACTCCCGTACACCGCAGGAGGGGGCGCGTCTGGCAGAGCTCAGAGAGATATCCCAAGGGGCCTGGGGTTGAGAATGATGCTGTGGTGGCATCCTTCATGGACCCAGGACCAAGTTAGGTGAGGGCCAGCATGCAGGTGTCAGCATACGCGGACAGTGGCTGAGGTGAGGACAAGTGTCCTCCTTGCCTTGATGCTCTATAGTATCGCCAAATTGAGACCACCCACAGAAACCTTGACTTGACTGAGACGGACTTTCTGCCTTATGGCAAACTGTTGCTTACAAAAGAAACGGAGTTGCCTTATAAAGAAACAGTTATACATCTTATAAACCTGAGTTGGGCTTCCCTGGTGGCTCAGAGGGTAAAGTGTCTGCCTGCAACACAGGAGACCCGGGTTCGATCCTTGGGTCGGGAAGATCCGGGAGAAGGAAATGGCAACCCACTCTGGTATTCTTGCCTAGAGAATCCCACGGACAGAGAAAACCTGTTGGGCTGTGTCTAAAAAAAGAATCAGACACAACTGAGAGACTTCACTTTCACTTTGAAACCCGAGTTAGCAAAACGTCCATACTCCGAGCCCCTCAGTGGAATGCAAAGGAGGAACAAATGAAGAAAGCAGTGAAGAGCCTTATCCAAAAGTTAATTCTTTCAAGACCCTTCTATAAGAGGAGCCCCAGGACAGACTGCTAGGAGCCCTGGGATGACCCTTTTGACAAGGATAGAGTTTTCATGCTTGGGACCCAACTAGATCCATCTCCCACATTTTGATGGAGCAGGAAGGCATCTGACTCACCTCCCATGTCTTCCTCCATAACAAATGCTTTCAGAATGAACTGGAGCTGCCCCTGAGCACAGTTAATGGCCTGGAAGCTTCCAGGTGCTTCAGGAAAGAAGCAGCCTTTTAACCACAGTTTTTGGCCTTCGTCACCCTTAAATGCTGTTCGGAATAACAAATGAATGCTTGTCTGATTCTGAAAGCCTTTTCTAAGTGTGCTCCCATGCTTTATTATTTCACTGATGGAGACTGCTTTTGTCATCTGGAGTAAGTTGTCTTGGCAGTCTGACTGTTCGTTTACCTGTCTTTCGAATGAGCGTAAGAATTATTTCTTGGTGGGAAACTGATGCTGAGCAGATGTTTACAAGGCCCCTTAGGATTGGGGGACAGGGCCCTCAGTAGAACTGAGGTCGCTGTTATGTAATTTTTCCTCCTAGTTTTGATTAAAAAATGATACATGTATATCCATGAACACAAATGTGTCAGGAAACCCAAGTTCCCTTCACACTGATCGGAATGCACGGGGCTGTCCCCCAACCAGGCTCCCTCATAACACTAGTTTTCACAGACAAAATGTTTGGGAACAAAAGTCTCTTAAAAATTAAAAAAAAAATTTTTAAACTAGATTTCTGACCTTCAGATGTGAGGCTGGTGAGACAGTCTGACTCCGCCTTGTGGTAGACTCTGGTGCCCTCTGCTGTCATTCGGGAAACAGGTTTCTTCAGGAGCCATCCGTGCCTACCGCAAGGAAGGAAAACCAGCTGCTCTTGCCTGGTCAAAAGTTTCCACCTGAATTTGCCTTTCTCAGAGCTGTTTGGGTGGGAGGCGAGGCCCCCCATGGAGCCTGGGGTGTCTTGTTACGTCTGCCTTGGGTGTTCACCCCAAAGGTGGAACTCGGATGTCCTGGACCCAAAAAGCGAGCTGAGCAAACACAAGGATTCCCAGGGAGTGAAACAGAGCGGAAGTAGAAGTGTTGCGGAGAGATCAGTAAGTGGCCAGTATGCACCGGATTGACGCGGCCCCAGGCTGTGTTCTGAGGATTGTTTATTCATTTAAAAGTTTCCTCTACTTGTATTTTGTGTCCTTTAAGCAAGGAAAGGACTTGAATTTGGCCTGAAATGTGGCATTCTTCACTGGCGGTGCCCCCGCGTTTCTGAGCCTCTCTGTAACACCTGCCTATGGCCCAAAGATCGAATGTTCATTTGCTCTGTAAAGCAAGAAGGATATTTCCCCATTAATTTCAACTCCAGGGCTCCAAGCACCATGTAAGTCTCAGTTAATATCATCTCACTTTAGATGACACTCAGAGGAGCAGGAAGACAATTTGTGGGGGAAAGGAATAAGAGGCAGCGCACACTTAACCGGAATGTTAATATTTACCCGTTGCCACACTTGGTATCTGCGAGGCTCCACAGCCACTAAGTGGGGATTACATCTTCAATTAAGCAGTGGTAGCGGGGGAGTTCGTGATGTTTCACAGAGGGAAACTGCCGAAATCATACTTTAAGGAGAATAGTTTGGGTTTTTTTAAAGATACAAAAAAATTGAAATAAAAGCCCGAGGGGAAAAAATAGAGAGAACATTTCTGTTTAGGGAATCCTAATATTTTGGCTGAACACATTATGTAAAATTAAATACTATTTTAAACCAAGGAGATATAATATCTAATTAAGTTTTTGTGGTTGATGGGCTTAGAGAGGATTGTGAATGTTGCATCCATTGAACTGAAAGAAGTAGAAAAATTAAATAACACTGTTCTATAGTGACTTTCACCCAGACATACGAGCAGACTTCCATATTCCGCTTTTACTCTGCCCCCTACCTAGGACTCACTGACAACATGAAAAAGAAAATGAGAATATGCGCCCTGAGCTCACTAAGCCTTGTAATGACCCCAACGTGCAGGAATCAAGGGTTGTTAGCCTCATTTCCAAGCTGCAACTGGAGGCTCTGAGGGGCTGAGGGACTCTCACAGGGTCATCTTGCGAGTCCAGGGGTGGAGAAAGAACAGAATCACCATCTTCCAACTGCATCTGGAACTTCTTCCACCCCAGAATACTCTCTGCTGTACCACAAGAAGAATATCAAACTTCGGAATGTGGAACCTTCCGATATTGGGCAGAAGTACGAGAAAGCACCAAGGTCTTAAGGCTACTTGAAGTTATAGGGGAATTTCAATGTAAAGTGTGAAGGAACCAGACATGGAAAACTAGTTTTAAAAGGATAGTGACTTCTAAGACTAATTATCACGTGAAGGCATTTTCAAATTACTTTATAAAATAATTTTTAAAGAGAGGAAATAAAAAGAATACTGTGTGATTTCTGGTCAGCCATTTTCTAAAACTTAACTTGAATAGCAAGCTTTCTTAAACTGAATAAAATCGAAATACCTACAAAGACAATACTCTCAGTGCAAAGACTGAATATTTCCATCATATTTTATTAATTTTCCCTTTCAGTTTATCATCACAGATGTACAATTAAAGAACTAACCCACCATTTTAAAAAGTTTAAACATTGGCAGTATTGGTCTATAGTTCCTGACATAAATTAAGCAGAGTCACGTTTAATATTTGAAGGGGAAAAGAACTCTCAGGACATCTTCATATGAAGTTGAAAGAAATTTGGTCAGAAGGCTATTTGAAAGTAGGATATTCAAATTACAAGTTGGCAGCAAGGAAGTAGTTTAAATAATTGAAATTGAAGAACTGAGCTGGTAGGAAGTTGCTCTTTGGCGGTCATTTTTGTTTCAATCGCCACAAGCGAGAAGTAGGTTTTAAAAATACATCACCAGGGCAGAGCAAGTGTCTGTGACAGGCACTCGCAGGCAGGATTCTAGAAATTCCAATCATCTAACAAATTACACCATTAAAAGTCATCATAGGTCTAAAAGCCATTCTTAAAAGAACTTACTAAGTAATTTGACCTACATAATCATCTTGTTAAATTCATTTGATATCATGAGACAGTTAGTGAAATATGCATAGTCCATTATATTAAAGAGAAAAGCACACCGCAATGCTATCTGATGTGCACTTTGCAATTGCAGCTATTAGTTGTCTATAAAACTCCTAGACAGGATTTGATTTGATTACTGTTTTATCATTTTACTTTGTAACATATAGGAGTGGAGATTACAGGTCTGCTATTGCTTACTAGGAAATATTTAACGAAAGATGTTTTATTTATTAGCATAAAGAGACACAGTGGATTATCGGGTGAATAAAGTGATGATGTGGCTGCCATACTTGTCAAAAATATAGCTCTAATTCAATAACTAGGCGACAGTCAGTCTCTGAGTTGATCTATGCCTGAGCAAACTGGCTCTGAAAGCAGGACATTGCCCGCTTAAAAGGGTCTTGGTAAATTGCACATTACAAAAAACACACAGCAACAACAACAAACCCACAGAATGATTTCTCAATGGTAAGTTTTCTTTCTGCCTGCCATGAGCCACTGCGTCTTATCTTTTGCATCCCTAACATACCAGGTCAATAAAGAGAATATTTAATGTTAGTGATCTATGTGGGAAACAATATTTTTATAAGAAGGAAGTCGAGAAGAAAATCAATAAAGGGAGCAAAGGAAGAAGGACCTAGGATTTACTGAGTGCCTACTGTGTGCCAGGCTCTGTTAAGTGTTTCACAAATATTAGCAGGCTATCTCATTTAATTCTACCGAAAGCTCCAATGAATGAAGATATGTTTATTTTTAAATTTTGAATTGCACATGTATTTGCTATTTTGTCCTTTGTTTTCCTTTGGTTTAATGACACTGAAGCCCTGCAGGTAACTTGTATCATCAGAACAACCTAACCTCTAGGTTGGGAGGGAAAGGTTGCTAATATTACTTGTCAATGAACATGTTTACTGCAATTAGTGCCCATATTTTCTTCTCAGCTCTCATCAGAATACTTGATCAGAATTTTAGTGTGTGTACAGTTAGGCATAAAATGTATCCTTTCTGAAATACCAGCTCTTTACTAATCATGGTGAATTTAAAGGAATCAAAGATAAACTATATCATGTAAATCAATTTGTTTTTTAATATTTGTTAATTGTATTTGCACTTCAGGACAGACCTGGTGCTATTTCAAAGTTAACAATTACGTATTCTGATTTATTTTAGTTTACAAGCCAAGAAATGGTAGAGACCCTTTCTCAATTATTTTAGTATGTCATAAGCTGAAATTGATCCGGTGGATCATAAGCATTTCCTGGGCTTCAGGAGCAGTTTAATTTCATAGCACCCTCTGCTGTTACTGTCAATTTATCAGTCTTCTAACTCACTGAGAGCAGTGAGGAGAGGAACCCTCCTCAGACAAGGGTCATTGCAGGTCCGAGTCATAGCCTCAGTCTTTGGGTTTTAAAAAGTGTATATTGATGGTGAACCCAAATCCAAGCAAACGTGAGGGACTAATGTGCCCTAGGAATTCCTGAACCCCCAGGAATTCTCTGCATCCCCGTCTTCTCCCTCAAGCTCCGAGGCTCCTTTATCTTGTTGCCTCTGGACAATATCGAATGGGCATTGCACATTTTGCACCTCCAAACAGGGTTCTTGTTGCAGCACTCCCAGTCAAAACGTGACTTACCCCCGGATCTTCTCATCTCTGTCTGTGGACCACAAGTCACTCAGCCCTCAAACACAGGAGTTGTCTGTTATTTCTCTCTCCTCACCCAGCACGTAGCACATAGTAAGCCCTTCATAAATATCTGCTGAATTAATTGAATAAAGAAAAAATTTCAACATATTAATTTAGAGAAAAGCATCTATGAAAACAGGAATAGGATCAACATGCTATTTCCTGGTCTCCCTATATGGAGAGAGGCTGACACCAGTTTATATGTTCTGGTCATCCCTACATAGGCATGATAAGTCACTTTTTGATTCCCACAGCCCCCCATCAGGCAGGGCAGGGAACAAAGGATCTGACTTTGGGTCTCTAGGTTATAATCACATTCCTTCCTTATTTTTTGAATAAGGTTCTAGTTTCTCAGAGTGGAACTGCTGCTGCTGCTGCTGCTGCTGCTAAGTCGCTTCAGTCGTGTCCGACTTTGTGCGACCCCATGGACTGCAGCCCACCAGGTTCCCCTGTCCCTGGGATTCTCCAGGCAGGAGTACTGGAATGGGGTGCCATTGCCTTCTCCTCAGAGTGGAACTGGATTGCTGCTAAATCTGCCAATCTGATAACAATTGATTTCATGTGTTTCTTGTCCTTGGATAATTCATCTGCACCATGATGTGTGGAATCACTTGCTGAGAATAACTTTTTTTTGTTGTTCTGGACAACTGGTGTGGCTCCTTTGACCACTGATCTTTACCAGTCAACTTTCTAAATCATCTTAGTTGTTGTTATTGCTCAGTTGCTAAGTTGTGTCCAACTCTTTTCAACACCATGGACTGCAGCACACCAGGCCTCCCTGTCCCCCACCATCTCCCGGAGTTTGCCCAAGTTTATATTCACTGAATCAGTGATGCCTTCCAAACATTTCATCCTCTGTCACTCCCTTCTCCTTCTGCCGTCAATCTTTTCCAGCATCAACATCTTTTCCAATGAGTCAGCTCTTCTCATCAGGTGGCCACAATATTGGCACTTCAGCTTCATCATCTGTCCTTCCAATGAGTTTTCAGGATTGATTTCCTTTAGGATTAATGGGTTTGATCTCCTTGCTGTCCAAGAGACTCTTGAGAGTCTCCTCCAGCACCACAATTTGAAAGCATTAGTTCTTCAGTGTTCTGTTTATTGTCCAACTCTCACATCCGTACACGACTACTAGAAAGACCATAGCTTTGACTATATGGACCTTTGTCAGCAAAGTGATGTCTTTGCTTTTCAATACACACTCCAGGTTTGTTGTAGCTTTCCTTCCAAAAAGCAACCAAGTTAGTTAGTTGGATTTAAATTGATACTTTTTATTTAAAAAAATATGCTCATAATACACAATTTAGTAACACATAAGACTTCCCTGGTGGCTCAGATAGTAGAAAATCCACCAGCAATGCTGAAGACCTAGGTTCGATCTCTGGGTTGGGAAGATACCCTGGAGAAGGGAATGGCTACCCACTCCAGTATGCTGGCCTGGA
This sequence comes from Raphicerus campestris, assembly GCA_006410735.1. Classification (NCBI taxonomy): domain Eukaryota; kingdom Metazoa; phylum Chordata; class Mammalia; order Artiodactyla; family Bovidae; genus Raphicerus; species Raphicerus campestris. Next base: position 438,264 of record SJYW01018235.1, read on the forward strand.
GAATCCTATGGACAGAGGAGCCTGGTAGGCTACAGTCCTACCATGGGGTTGCAAAGAGTCAGACATAACAGAGCGACTTTCACTTTCATACAATTCAAAAGATTAACATCAGGCTAATACCGTAGTCCAGAAGTATCTTCTGTTAACATTTAGATGTGTTTTTAAAATAAGGTTTATTGGGATATCCCTGGCAGTCTGGTGGTTAAGACTATGCACTTTCACCACAGGGAGCAAAAGTTTGATCCCTGGTCAGGGAACTAAGAGTCCATATGCTCCACAGCACAGCCAAATAAATAAGTAAAATAGAATTTATTTTTTTCAGAAGTTTTAGGTTCACAGCAAAATTGAGAAATGTAGAGACTTCCTGTGTATACCCTGCCCCCATATACCCGGTCCCATACCACAGCCTCCCCCATCATCCATCTAGAGTTGGGTATTTCTATAATCAATGACCCTACAGTTGTACATCCACAATTTACATTATGGTTCACTCTCGGCGTTGTACCTTGTATGAGTCTGGACACATGTATACTGTCAAGTGTCTGCCATTAGTCTATCACAGACAGAATGGTTTCACTGCCCTAAAAATCCTCTGTGGTCAGCCTAGTGATCCCTGCCTCCCCACTAATGCCTAGAAACCACTAATCTTTTCATACTGATATATTTCTTAGTCTCTAGTCTATGTATATGTATATTAACATTATAAAACTGGGAACATACTATACACATAATTTTGTTTGGATTTCTCTTTAAAGATTAAAATCTTCATTTTACAGAAATTCTCAAATATACATAAGTAGAGAGAAAACTATAATGAATCTCCATGTACTCAACATCTGGCTTCAGTAATTACCAAGATTTTTGCCAATTGCGTTTCATTTATCTCCTCCAACTACTTTTTTTTTTTGGCTGAAGTATCTTCGACAAATTCAAGGTATTATGTCTTTTCATCCATAATACAGAAATATGCATGCCTATAAACTGACTTTTTCAATTAACATAACATCATGAATACTTTCCATATCATTCACTATGGTTTGAAACATTGTTTTTAACAACTGCCAAATATTGTCATTGTTTATGTTTATTATAACCCCCTGAGTGCATCCCTGATTATTTCCTCAGGAAACATCTCTAGAAGTAAATTATAGGATCAAAGGATAAGAATTTTAAAGATACAAAAACAATTATGAATCATTAATCTATTTATACTCCATCAGGATGATGTGAAAGGATCTGTTTCTTTGAAATTTCACTGACTCTGGGTATTACCAATTGTATGGGTCAAGCTTCCGTTGCAGATAACAGAATCTACTCTAGCTGGAAGCAGCAGATTTATTACCAGTTATTATGACTCATTAGAAAAGACTCTGATGCTGGGAGGGATTAGGGGAAGGAGGAGAAGGGGAAGACAGAGGATGAGATGGCTGGATGGCATCACCGATTCGATGGATGTGAGTTTGAATGAATTCCGGGAGTTGGTGATGGACAGGGAGGCCTGGTGTGTTGCGGTTCATGGGGTCGCAAAGAGTCAGACACAACTGAGCGACTGAACTGAACTGAACTGATTATGAAATCACTAGAATATTTGAAAGAGCTGTTTGAGCTCCCAGGGATGAATTCTGAACACACTTCAGAGCTGGCTCACAAAGGGAGCAGCCTCTGGCACAGTGGGAAAGCTGGGAATAAGAAAGCTGCCACCATAATTACAAGCTCTAAGCTCACAGTGCCTTTTTCGTGACTTACACTGTAAAATGTATGTNATAAAACTGGGAACATACTATACACATAATTTTGTTTGGATTTCTCTTTAAAGATTAAAATCTTCATTTTACAGAAATTCTCAAATATACATAAGTAGAGAGAAAACTATAATGAATCTCCATGTACTCAACATCTGGCTTCAGTAATTACCAAGATTTTTGCCAATTGCGTTTCATTTATCTCCTCCAACTACTTTTTTTTTTTGGCTGAAGTATCTTCGACAAATTCAAGGTATTATGTCTTTTCATCCATAATACAGAAATATGCATGCCTATAAACTGACTTTTTCAATTAACATAACATCATGAATACTTTCCATATCATTCACTATGGTTTGAAACATTGTTTTTAACAACTGCCAAATATTGTCATTGTTTATGTTTATTATAACCCCCTGAGTGCATCCCTGATTATTTCCTCAGGAAACATCTCTAGAAGTAAATTATAGGATCAAAGGATAAGAATTTTAAAGATACAAAAACAATTATGAATCATTAATCTATTTATACTCCATCAGGATGATGTGAAAGGATCTGTTTCTTTGAAATTTCACTGACTCTGGGTATTACCAATTGTATGGGTCAAGCTTCCGTTGCAGATAACAGAATCTACTCTAGCTGGAAGCAGCAGATTTATTACCAGTTATTATGACTCATTAGAAAAGACTCTGATGCTGGGAGGGATTAGGGGAAGGAGGAGAAGGGGAAGACAGAGGATGAGATGGCTGGATGGCATCACCGATTCGATGGATGTGAGTTTGAATGAATTCCGGGCGTTGGTGATGGACAGGGAGGCCTGGTGTGTTGCGGTTCATGGGGTCGCAAAGAGTCAGACACAACTGAGCGACTGAACTGAACTGAACTGATTATGAAATCACTAGAATATTTGAAAGAGCTGTTTGAGCTCCCAGGGATGAATTCTGAACACACTTCAGAGCTGGCTCACAAAGGGAGCAGCCTCTGGCACAGTGGGAAAGCTGGGAATAAGAAAGCTGCCACCATAATTACAAGCTCTAAGCTCACAGTGCCTTTTTCGTGACTTACACTGTAAAATGTATGCCTCTTAACTCCCAGGAAACTGGGACTGGATCCTGGTCTTGTACTACAAATGCCATGGAAACTCCACTGCCTCTATGACCTTGCTTGCTAGCAGAAAGCAGAATTATGACTTGTGCCTCATAATATTTCTACAGTTCAAATTTCACATGGACACACTGTTAGACAGAAGATTGGTCATCTGAAACATTCCAGTTGTCAGGGAGTCTAGGAAATGTAGTGTTTTGCTTTCCAACTTTTACCCGGCAGCAAGACATAATACAGAGTGACTGGAATGGAGCTGAATGGGCCAAGCTCTAATACCTGCCACAGTCCACCCCTTTGGTAATACAGCATCTATATATAGCCTTCTGTCAATAAGTCTTGCAAACAAAAATAATAATGAAAACTAATGTACTCTCCCAATGGACTTACACCCATACAAACAAAACTCAGCTTATCCTAAAAAGAAAGGCCAAATCTCACTGCATCCATCTCTAAGTGATGTTTGTTCTTCTTCTGGTATAACCATGTATTGATATCCTGTTATTTAAGTGCTAAATTATAAAGTTTATGACAGCTCTGTATCAGATATCTTAACTTGCTCTATATAATATAGTAAGTAAAAAAGAGAAGGAGAAAAAAAGAAATAGTAATATGCATAAAACTTGTGATTACAGGCCTCATTTCTTCAATTGGTCATCAGGTAGCCAGTACTAATCAGAAGTCAGAGATGCTCTTTTAGAGCTGGTTTATTTGATTCAGAATCCAAACAAAGCCCACATGTTTCATTCTTTGGTCTCACAAGTCTCTTATTTTATTTCAATACAGCCCCTACTTTTCTTTTTCATGCTTTGATTTATTGCAGAAATCAAATTATTTTTTAAGTGTAAAATGCTTCACTTTATGGATTTGCTTGATTGCTTTCTTTAGAAATTCTCTGACTTGTTCTATTGTTCCCTATCCAGTATTTCCTAAAAACCAGTAGATATTCTAAAGACCTGATTAGATTCGGGTTCTGCCTGTGTGTTGGCAATGGGAGGGAGCTCATGGGCCTCCTCATGCACTTCCGGTTGCCTCACATTCTGATGCATCCAGTGTCTGCTATCTACTTTCAGAGAATCTAAGATTGACCAGTGGGTTCAGGTAGTGCCGTCCTGGTCCCTCCATTATAAAGATTCTCACTAACATTTCACCTAATGATTTAAGCGTCCCTTGAGATCATGATCTGGACCTATTATTTCATTAGAGATCAAAATTGATAATTTTTCTAATTCTACCAAACAATTAGCTATCCATGAATCACTGTAGGTCTGTATCCCAGGTCATGTCTTTCTCTAGGCAGGATGAACGTCCAGTTACTTACATATCTAATCTAATTGACATCATTATTTGTTATTCCTCAGTTAAAACTGCAAGATTTTGCAAATAAAAATACAGGAAATACATTTTTTTAATTTTGCTTTGGTTTTGGTTTCTTGGTTTTTTTTTCGGCCACCCCTTGTGGTTTATGGGATCTTTGTTCCCTGACCAGGGATTGAACCCAGGCCCCCTGTAATGGGAACGCAGAGTTCAGAGTTCTAACCAATGGACTGCCAGGGAATTTCCAGGACATCCAGTTAAATTTAAATTTCAGAAACACTAAATAAATTTTTTAATGTGTGTGCTTGAAATAGTAAAAGATCAATTGAGTCATATTAAAAACTACTGCAGTTCACCCATGTCTAGTAACCATATTTACCATCCAAGTAAAGACAACGGTAAAATCATACTTCTGGCTAACATATCACATTTATCCCTTATACAATAAAAGCACAGTAACCCTCCATCAAAAAGAGATACCAAGGCCCATATTTTGGGTTACCAGCTAAGTCATGCTCTGCCTTTGATATCCTGTAATGTAGGTACTGAGTTCCTGAGTTGTGGCAGTTTTCACAGGACAGGAGAGAACTAAGATGCTTCCCAGGGGAATGACTGCATTCCAGACATAGTCCTCCTTACTTTATTGTGTACTAGCAACCCCATTTCACTTTGATAGTCCAGATCAATCACCCTAGCCAGTACAGAAAATCCTGTTTTGCCTGAAGAGCCCTCAGTGGCCAGGCAGCAGTCTCAATTTCCAGTTCAATGGACTCATTGCTATAAACACTGGGGGAAGCATTCCTTCCTTAGAACTGAGGCCTCTAGACCAGCAAAACCCAAAGTTAAGGGAATGAGAAGCAAAAAATTTACTAGGGATCACTCAGTTCAGTTCAGTACAGTTGCTCAGTCATGTCCGACTCTTTGAGACACCATGGACTGTAGCCCACCAGTCTTCCCTGTCCGTCACTAAATCCCAGAGCTTGCTCAAACTCATGTCCATCAAGTCAGTGATGACATCCAATCATCTCATCCTCTGTTGTCCCCTTCTCCTCCTACCTTCAGTCTTTCCCAGCATCAAGGACTTTTCCAATGAGTCACTTCTTTGCATCAGGTGGCCAAAGTGTTGGAGCATCAGCTTCAGCATCAGTCCTTCCAATGAATATTCAGAACTGATTTCCTTTAGGACTGGTTGGTTTGATCTCTTTGCAGTCCAAGGGACTCTCAAGAGCCTTCTCCAACACCACAGTTCAAAAGCATCAATTCTTCGGTGCTCAGCTTTCTTTATAGCCCAACTCTCACATCCATACATGACTGGAAAAATCATAGCTTTGACTAGATGGACCTTTGTCGGCAAAGTAATGTCTCTGCTTTTTGATATGCTGCTAGGTTGGTCATACTCTGTCTTCCAAGGAACAAGCGTCTTTTAATTTCATGGTTGCTGTCACCATCTGCAGTGATTTTGAGCCCAAGAAAAGAAAGTCTGTCACTGTTTCCATTGTTTCCCCATCTATTTGCCATGAAGTAATGGGACTGGATGCCATGATCTTAGTTTTCTGAATGTTAAGTTTTAAGCCAGCTTTTTCACTCTCCTCTTTCACTCTTATCAAGAGGCTCTTTAGTTCTTCACTTTCTGCTGTAAGGGCAGTATCATCTGCGTATCTGAGGTTATTGATATTTCTCCCTGCAGTCTTGATTCCAGCTTGTACTTCATCCAACCTAGTGTTTCACATATAAATTAACTTAAATAAGTTAAATAAGCAGGGTAACAATATACATCCTTGAAGTACTCCTTTCCCAACTTGAAACCATTCCGTTGTTCCATGTCCAGCTCTAAATGTTGCTTCTTGACCTGCAGACAGATTTTTCAGGAGGCAGGTCAGGTGATCTGGTATTCCCATCTCTTTCAGAATTTTCCACAGTTTGTTGTGATCCACACAGTCAAAGGCTTTGGTATAGTCAATAAAGCCGAAGTAGATGTTTTTCTGGAACTCTCTTGATTTTGCTATGATCCAAAGGATGTTGGCAATTTGACCTCTGTTTCCTCTGCCTTTTCTGAATCCAGCTTGAACATCTGGACATTCTCAGTTCACGTACTGTTGAAGCCTCTCTTGGAGAATTTTGAGCATTACTTTGCTAGCGTGTGAGGTGAGTGAAATTGTGCAGTAGTCTGAACATTCTTTGGCATTGTCTTTCTTTGGGACTGGAATGAAAGCTGACCTTTTCCAGTTCTGTGGCCACTGCTGAGTTTTCCATATCTGCTGGCATATTGAATGCAACGCTTTCACAGCACCATTTTTTAGGATTTGAAATAGCTCAACTGGAATGCCATCACCTCCACTAGCTTTGTTTGTAGTGTTGCTTTCTAACCCCACTTGACTTCGGACTCCAAGATTTCTGGCTCTAGGTGAGTGATCATACCATTGTGATTATCCAAATCATGAAGATTTTTTTTTTTTGGTATAGTTCTTCTGTGTATTCTTGCCACCTTAATATCGTCTGCTCCCGTTAGATTCATACCATTTCTGTCCTTTATTATTAGAGATCACTAGGAGTATAAATTTGTTGTTGTTCATGACATCACTAAGTCATGTCCAAGTCTTTTGCAACCTCATGGACTGCAGCACGCCAGGTTCCTCTCTCCATGGGATTTCCCAGGCAAGAATACTAGAGTGGGTTGCCATTTCCTTCTCCAGGTCATCTTCCTGACCTAGGGATGGAATCTGCGTCTCCTGCATTAGCAGTCAGATTCTTTACAATTGCGCCACCAGGGAAGCCCTAGGGGTAGAAATAGGAGTGGTTCTTCTTTTCTTTAAATCTTTTATAATGTTTAAAAATATTTATTTATTTGACCTCACCGGTCTTAGTTGCAGCACTTGGGCCCTTCACTCTTCATCGTGGCATGCAGGATCTTTTAGCTGCAGCTTGCAAATGCACAGTTGCAGCGTGTGGGACCTAGTTCCCTGATCAGGGATCGAACCCAGGCCCCCTGCCTTCGGAGCACAGAGTCTTAGCCACTGGACTACAAGGGAAGTCCAGGAAGAAGCTTTTCTTGTGATTATCATTTTTATTTTCACTCTGGATTTCCATGAATCCTGGCTACACATTAACCACTGATTGGACACATCATGGAGGACATTACTCCATCCCCACCAGACGTTACCATCTGCTGAGAATGTGACTGCATCTTCACAAGACCAGATGAGGGACCAGTGCGTTCTAGGTACATGAGTCCACTATCACACTTTGTTTGCTATAAGTTCCTTGGTCTGAAGCAATGCACTGTGAAATGCTATGACAGTGAAAAAGTCTGTTACATTTATTGAGTTTGAAGGGGTCAGAAGCACTGTGGGCAGGGGAGGCAAGTGAAGTCACTCAGTAATGTCTGACTCTTTGCAACCCCATGGACTGTAGTCTACCAGGCTGCTCTGTCCATGGGATTTCCCAGGCAAGAATACTGGAGTGGGTCACCATTTCCTTCTCCAGGAGATCTTCCTGACCCAGGGATTGAACCTGGGTCTCCCACATTGTAGGCAGATGCTTTACTGTCTGAGCCACCGGGGAAGTCCTAATTTGATTGGGGCAAGTTCCAGTTTGACTGGGGCAGAAGCATTGTGGGTCAGGAAGGCAAATCTACATACAAAGTGAAGAGTCCAATCCAGTGAGAAAAAAGTGCTATCCCTTCCAATTTGGACTGACCCATAAAAACAATGTAAATGATTTCTAACATCATATGACTTGTTCATTCCTCTGGGGAATAATTTATAAGAAGCTCATTGCTGATCTTTGCTATTGGCAGTCTGGGCTATAGAATTCCATGTTGCCAAGCCCATGCACAGTCTATGTTTCTGCCAGTTTGGCCTTTTTTGTTTTTTTTTTAATGAGCTTTTTCAGCAGGGATGGGGTCATTGGAGATAGAGGCTGACTGATGTTGGCAGACTCATATGATAATTAAGATTCTTTTTCCCTTAGGTTGCTCGGTAGTAAGTATTCACCTAAATATCCTGTGCCCATTCAGAGAGGTCTGTCCACATATCTATTCCTCAGATTTCCTTAGCACCATTTTTCTAGTTGCCCCCACTCTAAGTCCAAATCATGAATCATTGCAGGTCTGTACTCCTGACCATTTCTTTTTCTAGGCAGAATGTACAACCAGGTACACTACTTAGATGTCTCTTCTCCATGACCTTTCAGGGCCATGGATGAGTAGAGCAGTTATTATTGCTATGTAACTAACCACACCAAAACTTCATGGCTTAAAATAACAATAACTTAATTTTGCTCATGATTTACTCTTTGGGCCAGGCTCAGTAACAATCGCTCATCTCATGTTGGAAGAGTCAGTTGGGAAACTTGACTGGGGCCTAGAGGAGGAACTTTCAGTTTGGCTCATCCACTTGGCTGGCAAGTTGGTGCTGGCTGTTGGCTGGAGCATACCCAGGACTATGGGCCAGTTCTCTGCTCTTCTCTGTGTAGGCCATTCCACAGCTTTCTCAAAGTAAGGTGGTAGGTTCCAAGAGTGAGAGCCTCAAGAGCCTTGGAAGTCACATAACATCACTCTGCCTTATTCTATTGGTCAAGGTGCAGGTTCAAATGGGGGCAGAATACATAGATTCTGCTTCTTCATGGGGGAGTGTCAAGGTTATAGAAGAACAGATGGGGCAAGAGATATGACTGTGGTCTTCTTCAGAAATATAGTGTCCATAAAGCAGATTGAGAGAAAGGAACAAGGAAGTGGCATTAGGGACCATAGGCACCCAAGCCCCCTGCCCAAGAGACTTACTTGTGTCTTCTGGATTTATCTGAACCTAATGAATGCAGAATTCCAAAGAATAGCAAGAAGAGATAAGAAAGCCTTCTTCAGCAATCAATGCAAAGAAATAGAGGAAAACAACAGAATGGGAAAGACTAGAGATCTCTTCAAGAAAATTAGAGATACCAAGGGAATATTTCATGCAAAGATGGGCTCGATAAAGGACAGAAATGGTATGGACCTAACAGAAGCAGAAGATATTAAGTAGAGGTAACAAGAATACACAGAAGAACTATACAAAAAAGATCAGAATTGTGGTGTTGTAGAAGACTCTTGAGAGTCCCTTGGACTGCAGGAGATCAAACCAATCAGTCCTAAAGGAAATCAGTTCTGAATATTCATTGGAAGGACTGATGTTGAAGCTGAAGCTTCAATACTTTGGCCACCTGATGTGAAGAACTGACTCATTGGAAAAGTCCTTGATGCTGGGAAAGATTGAAGGCAGGAGGAGAAGGGGATGACAGGGGATGAGATGGCTGGGTGGCATCACTGACCCAACGGACATGAATTTCAGCAAACTCCCATGATGGTGAGGTCCCATGATGGGAAGATGGTGAAGGATAGGGAAGCCTGTTGTGCTGCAGTCCATGGGGTTGCAAAGAGTCAGACACAACTGAGTGTCTGAACAACATCTGATTGCAGGGTCAAATCACTGTTAAACCCACTAAATCATAAAACTTGGGAGACACAGGAACTTGTGCTGTGTGCTTAGTCATTCAGTCATGTCTGACTCTTTGCGACCCCATGGACTGTAGCCCGCCAGGCTCCTCTGTCCATGGGGATTCTCCAGGCAAGAATACTGGAGTGGGTTGCCATGCCCTCCTCCAGGGGATCTTCCCAACCCAGCAATCAAACCCAGGCATCCCGCACTGCAGGCGGATTTTTGTTATCATCTGAGCCACTGCACTCCACTGCACAATGAAAATTAACACATCCAGGATTGGGGTGAAGTGGGTTCAAGGCGCACAAGCAAGTTATTTGAATAGATGGCCGACTCCATATCACCTACTTCCAGTGCACCATTGCTTCTAACTATGGCTTCTTGGGAGGCTCCCTAAAACCGACTAAGACAGAAAACCCTGGGCTGGTTCATAGATGGGTCAACTCAGCACGTTAGTGCAAGCTGGAAATGGATGGCTGTCACACAACACCTCCACTCAGAGGTGACTCTGAAAGACAGTGGGGAGGGAGAATCTTCCCAATGGGCAGATCTTTGGATGGTGCTTTTAGTCACCCACTTTATGTGGACAACAAAAAGGTCTCATGCAAGGAAATACAAATACTCACAGGCAGTGACAAAAGGCTGATTGCCCAGGAACTAGAAGGAACAGGATTAAAAGATCAGAGACAGGAAGATCTGATAAGAGCTGGACAGGAAGGACTGAGTGACTCAACAACAACAACAACATTCTTGAAAAGGGGTTAGTTTGTGGATGTAATTATTCTAATTATTGTCATATGGTATGCCAGGAAAAAGGAAAAAAAAATAGGAAAAATAATCATACCTAGGAAACAGAGGACTCAAATATCAGGAGCTGCTTTAGGGCAACCTTAGTGTAGCGGCATTAATATTTCCTAGCCCTTCCTTCTCTTCCTTCATTTTAGCCATTAGATTGGGGGTGCACACAAAATTAAAATTAATTCCCTACCTACAAGGAACTCACATGTAAACACAATGAAACCTGGTAACGTTTAATAGCGGCAGTCAGTGAAAGGAAAGTCCCGTCTTCTAACGCGTGTGAGCCTTGGCTGCAGCAGTTTCCCCACTCAGGACTGTTTGAGCACGTCTTGAAACCCATAGCACAGTTTGGTGCTATTATCACCCCTACCTGGAATGGCTGTCACATTATTTCTGATGAAACTCTGCCCCTCTCCTCTCCAAAGGTAGATGTTTCAAGTAAGGACATAATGAGAAGATGGATTTAAAATATCTGATAATAGAAAGTTAGAGGGAGAGATGGCAGTTTAGGCTCATTCCTAGATCAGTCTCCAATTTTATATTGCAGTTTTTGCATGGTGTCTTTTTTGATGAAATATAGTTCAACAAAATGAATGAAAGTGAAGTCACTCAGTTGTGTCAGACTCTTTGCAACCCCATGGACAGTAGCCTGTACCAGGCTCCTCCATCCATGGGATTTTTCTAGGCAAGAGTACTGGAGTGGGTTGCCATTTCCTTCTCCAGGGAATCTTCCCAACCCAGGGGAAAGAACCCAGGTCTCCCGCATTGTAGACAGACGCTTTACCATCTGAGCCACCAGGGAAGTAAAANTTTTTTTTTTTTTGGTATAGTTCTTCTGTGTATTCTTGCCACCTTAATATCGTCTGCTCCCGTTAGATTCATACCATTTCTGTCCTTTATTATTAGAGATCACTAGGAGTATAAATTTGTTGTTGTTCATGACATCACTAAGTCATGTCCAAGTCTTTTGCAACCTCATGGACTGCAGCACGCCAGGTTCCTCTCTCCATGGGATTTCCCAGGCAAGAATACTAGAGTGGGTTGCCATTTCCTTCTCCAGGTCATCTTCCTGACCTAGGGATGGAATCTGCGTCTCCTGCATTAGCAGTCAGATTCTTTACAATTGCGCCACCAGGGAAGCCCTAGGGGTAGAAATAGGAGTGGCTCTTCTTTTCTTTAAATCTTTTATAATGTTTAAAAATATTTATTTATTTGACCTCACCGGTCTTAGTTGCAGCACTTGGGCCCTTCACTCTTCATCGTGGCATGCAGGATCTTTTAGCTGCAGCTTGCAAATGCACAGTTGCAGCGTGTGGGACCTAGTTCCCTGATCAGGGATCGAACCCAGGCCCCCTGCCTTCGGAGCACAGAGTCTTAGCCACTGGACTACAAGGGAAGTCCAGGAAGAAGCTTTTCTTGTGATTATCATTTTTATTTTCACTCTGGATTTCCATGAATCCTGGCTACACATTAACCACTGATTGGACACATCATGGAGGACATTACTCCATCCCCACCAGACGTTACCATCTGCTGAGAATGTGACTGCATCTTCACAAGACCAGATGAGGGACCAGTGCGTTCTAGGTACATGAGTCCACTATCACACTTTGTTTGCTATAAGTTCCTTGGTCTGAAGCAATGCACTGTGAAATGCTATGACAGTGAAAAAGTCTGTTACATTTATTGAGTTTGAAGGGGTCAGAAGCACTGTGGGCAGGGGAGGCAAGTGAAGTCACTCAGTAATGTCTGACTCTTTGCAACCCCATGGACTGTAGTCTACCAGGCTGCTCTGTCCATGGGATTTCCCAGGCAAGAATACTGGAGTGGGTCACCATTTCCTTCTCCAGGAGATCTTCCTGACCCAGGGATTGAACCTGGGTCTCCCACATTGTAGGCAGATGCTTTACTGTCTGAGCCACCGGGGAAGTCCTAATTTGATTGGGGCAAGTTCCAGTTTGACTGGGGCAGAAGCATTGTGGGTCAGGAAGGCAAATCTACATACAAAGTGAAGAGTCCAATCCAGTGAGAAAAAAGTGCTATCCCTTCCAATTTGGACTGACCCATAAAAACAATGTAAATGATTTCTAACATCATATGACTTGTTCATTCCTCTGGGGAATAATTTATAAGAAGCTCATTGCTGATCTTTGCTATTGGCAGTCTGGGCTATAGAATTCCATGTTGCCAAGCCCATGCACAGTCTATGTTTCTGCCAGTTTGGCCTTTTTTGTTTTTTTTTTAATGAGCTTTTTCAGCAGGGATGGGGTCATTGGAGATAGAGGCTGACTGATGTTGGCAGACTCATATGATAATTAAGATTCTTTTTCCCTTAGGTTGCTCGGTAGTAAGTATTCACCTAAATATCCTGTGCCCATTCAGAGAGGTCTGTCCACATATCTATTCCTCAGATTTCCTTAGCACCATTTTTCTAGTTGCCCCCACTCTAAGTCCAAATCATGAATCATTGCAGGTCTGTACTCCTGACCATTTCTTTTTCTAGGCAGAATGTACAACCAGGTACACTACTTAGATGTCTCTTCTCCATGACCTTTCAGGGCCATGGATGAGTAGAGCAGTTATTATTGCTATGTAACTAACCACACCAAAACTTCATGGCTTAAAATAACAATAACTTAATTTTGCTCATGATTTACTCTTTGGGCCAGGCTCAGTAACAATCGCTCATCTCATGTTGGAAGAGTCAGTTGGGAAACTTGACTGGGGCCTAGAGGAGGAACTTTCAGTTTGGCTCATCCACTTGGCTGGCAAGTTGGTGCTGGCTGTTGGCTGGAGCATACCCAGGACTATGGGCCAGTTCTCTGCTCTTCTCTGTGTAGGCCATTCCACAGCTTTCTCAAAGTAAGGTGGTAGGTTCCAAGAGTGAGAGCCTCAAGAGCCTTGGAAGTCACATAACATCACTCTGCCTTATTCTATTGGTCAAGGTGCAGGTTCAAATGGGGGCAGAATACATAGATTCTGCTTCTTCATGGGGGAGTGTCAAGGTTATAGAAGAACAGATGGGGCAAGAGATATGACTGTGGTCTTCTTCAGAAATATAGTGTCCATAAAGCAGATTGAGAGAAAGGAACAAGGAAGTGGCATTAGGGACCATAGGCACCCAAGCCCCCTGCCCAAGAGACTTACTTGTGTCTTCTGGATTTATCTGAACCTAATGAATGCAGAATTCCAAAGAATAGCAAGAAGAGATAAGAAAGCCTTCTTCAGCAATCAATGCAAAGAAATAGAGGAAAACAACAGAATGGGAAAGACTAGAGATCTCTTCAAGAAAATTAGAGATACCAAGGGAATATTTCATGCAAAGATGGGCTCGATAAAGGACAGAAATGGTATGGACCTAACAGAAGCAGAAGATATTAAGTAGAGGTAACAAGAATACACAGAAGAACTATACAAAAAAGATCAGAATTGTGGTGTTGTAGAAGACTCTTGAGAGTCCCTTGGACTGCAGGAGATCAAACCAATCAGTCCTAAAGGAAATCAGTTCTGAATATTCATTGGAAGGACTGATGTTGAAGCTGAAGCTTCAATACTTTGGCCACCTGATGTGAAGAACTGACTCATTGGAAAAGTCCTTGATGCTGGGAAAGATTGAAGGCAGGAGGAGAAGGGGATGACAGGGGATGAGATGGCTGGGTGGCATCACTGACCCAACGGACATGAATTTCAGCAAACTCCCATGATGGTGAGGTCCCATGATGGGAAGATGGTGAAGGATAGGGAAGCCTGTTGTGCTGCAGTCCATGGGGTTGCAAAGAGTCAGACACAACTGAGTGTCTGAACAACATCTGATTGCAGGGTCAAATCACTGTTAAACCCACTAAATCATAAAACTTGGGAGACACAGGAACTTGTGCTGTGTGCTTAGTCATTCAGTCATGTCTGACTCTTTGCGACCCCATGGACTGTAGCCCGCCAGGCTCCTCTGTCCATGGGGATTCTCCAGGCAAGAATACTGGAGTGGGTTGCCATGCCCTCTCCCAACCCAGCAATCGAACCCAGGCATCCCGCACTGCAGGCGGATTTTTGTTATCATCTGAGCCACTGCACTCCACTGCACAATGAAAATTAACACATCCAGGATTGGGGTGAAGTGGGTTCAAGGCGCACAAGCAAGTTATTTGAATAGATGGCCGACTCCATATCACCTACTTCCAGTGCACCATTGCTTCTAACTATGGCTTCTTGGGAGGCTCCCTAAAACCGACTAAGACAGAAAACCCTGGGCTGGTTCATAGATGGGTCAACTCAGCACGTTAGTGCAAGCTGGAAATGGATGGCTGTCACACAACACCTCCACTCAGAGGTGACTCTGAAAGACAGTGGGGAGGGAGAATCTTCCCAATGGGCAGATCTTTGGATGGTGCTTTTAGTCACCCACTTTATGTGGACAACAAAAAGGTCTCATGCAAGGAAATACAAATACTCACAGGCAGTGACAAAAGGCTGATTGCCCAGGAACTAGAAGGAACAGGATTAAAAGATCAGAGACAGGAAGATCTGATAAGAGCTGGACAGGAAGGACTGAGTGACTCAACAACAACAACAACATTCTTGAAAAGGGGTTAGTTTGTGGATGTAATTATTCTAATTATTGTCATATGGTATGCCAGGAAAAAGGAAAAAAAAATAGGAAAAATAATCATACCTAGGAAACAGAGGACTCAAATATCAGGAGCTGCTTTAGGGCAACCTTAGTGTAGCGGCATTAATATTTCCTAGCCCTTCCTTCTCTTCCTTCATTTTAGCCATTAGATTGGGGGTGCACACAAAATTAAAATTAATTCCCTACCTACAAGGAACTCACATGTAAACACAATGAAACCTGGTAACGTTTAATAGCGGCAGTCAGTGAAAGAAAAGTCCCGTCTTCTAACGCGTGTGAGCCTTGGCTGCAGCAGTTTCCCCACTCAGGACTGTTTGAGCACGTCTTGAAACCCATAGCACAGTTTGGTGCTATTATCACCCCTACCTGGAATGGCTGTCACATTATTTCTGATGAAACTCTGCCCCTCTCCTCTCCAAAGGTAGATGTTTCAAGTAAGGACATAATGAGAAGATGGATTTAAAATATCTGATAATAGAAAGTTAGAGGGAGAGATGGCAGTTTAGGCTCATTCCTAGATCAGTCTCCAATTTTATATTGCAGTTTTTGCATGGTGTCTTTTTTGATGAAATATAGTTCAACAAAATAAATGAAAGTGAAGTCACTCAGTTGTGTCAGACTCTTTGCAACCCCATGGACAGTAGCCTGTACCAGGCTCCTCCATCCATGGGATTTTTNAGGCGCACAAGCAAGTTATTTGAATAGATGGCCGACTCCATATCACCTACTTCCAGTGCACCATTGCTTCTAACTATGGCTTCTTGGGAGGCTCCCTAAAACCGACTAAGACAGAAAACCCTGGGCTGGTTCATAGATGGGTCAACTCAGCACGTTAGTGCAAGCTGGAAATGGATGGCTGTCACACAACACCTCCACTCAGAGGTGACTCTGAAAGACAGTGGGGAGGGAGAATCTTCCCAATGGGCAGATCTTTGGATGGTGCTTTTAGTCACCCACTTTATGTGGACAACAAAAAGGTCTCATGCAAGGAAATACAAATACTCACAGGCAGTGACAAAAGGCTGATTGCCCAGGAACTAGAAGGAACAGGATTAAAAGATCAGAGACAGGAAGATCTGATAAGAGCTGGACAGGAAGGACTGAGTGACTCAACAACAACAACAACATTCTTGAAAAGGGGTTAGTTTGTGGATGTAATTATTCTAATTATTGTCATATGGTATGCCAGGAAAAAGGAAAAAAAAATAGGAAAAATAATCATACCTAGGAAACAGAGGACTCAAATATCAGGAGCTGCTTTAGGGCAACCTTAGTGTAGCGGCATTAATATTTCCTAGCCCTTCCTTCTCTTCCTTCATTTTAGCCATTAGATTGGGGGTGCACACAAAATTAAAATTAATTCCCTACCTACAAGGAACTCACATGTAAACACAATGAAACCTGGTAACGTTTAATAGCGGCAGTCAGTGAAAGAAAAGTCCCGTCTTCTAACGCGTGTGAGCCTTGGCTGCAGCAGTTTCCCCACTCAGGACTGTTTGAGCACGTCTTGAAACCCATAGCACAGTTTGGTGCTATTATCACCCCTACCTGGAATGGCTGTCACATTATTTCTGATGAAACTCTGCCCCTCTCCTCTCCAAAGGTAGATGTTTCAAGTAAGGACATAATGAGAAGATGGATTTAAAATATCTGATAATAGAAAGTTAGAGGGAGAGATGGCAGTTTAGGCTCATTCCTAGATCAGTCTCCAATTTTATATTGCAGTTTTTGCATGGTGTCTTTTTTGATGAAATATAGTTCAACAAAATGAATGAAAGTGAAGTCACTCAGTTGTGTCAGACTCTTTGCAACCCCATGGACAGTAGCCTGTACCAGGCTCCTCCATCCATGGGATTTTTCTAGGCAAGAGTACTGGAGTGGGTTGCCATTTCCTTCTCCAGGGAATCTTCCCAACCCAGGGGAAAGAACCCAGGTCTCCCGCATTGTAGACAGATGCTTTACCATCTGAGCCACCAGGGAAGTAAAATCTTTATTAAGTTTTCAGATAATGCCAGAGTGCCACAGTAAGAAGTAAATTTCTTAGTGCAAAGACAAATTTCTCAGAATCTTTGGCAGGTGGGCTAGGCCTATAGGAGGCAGGTGGGAGAGAGGCAGTGAGCACCAATAAATCAATTGTATGTATCTCTGCTCTATGAATTTATAAGAAAGCATCTGTCTTCATGTCTAACAGGTGAATGTAATAAAGGAATATGTGCTGAGTTAAACAGTCCCCCTTCCTACACAGAAAGCATAGTCTCTTGGGCGATGATTATTTGTCCAACAGTGGAGAGGTAAACACACAGACATAGGAGGCAAGCAGAGGTTTCACTCTCCCTTTCATTAGCTTTGGGTTTTGGAAAAGTTACTTAACCTATTTAACCCTGTTTTCACATCTGCAAAATGAGAAGAGTTATGAGTTGAATTGTGTCCTCCCAGAACTCACATGTCCAAGTGTTAGCCCCCAGTACTTCAGAATGGGATCTTGTTTGGGAATATAATGCAGATGTAGTAAATTAAGTTAAAATGAGGTCATACTGCAGTAGAGTAGGTCTCTAATCCAGTACAACCAGTAATCTTATTAGAAGGGGAAATTTGGACATAGAAACAAAGAAAGAATACAAAGGGAGAATACTATGTGAAGATGAAGGCAGAGATCAGAATGATGCTTGTAAAAACCAAGGGACCAGCCTTGCCAATACCCTGATCTCAGCCTCTAGAACCTTGAGACCCTGAATTTTTCTTGTTGAAGCACCCAGTCTGTGTTGTATTGTTAAAGCACTCCTTACAGACGAATACATAGATTAAAATAGTTACAGCCCCAAAGAACTGTAGTGAGATTATATGAGGTGATGCACAGAAAGTGTTTAATATGGTGATTGGCGCATAGAAAGTACTTAAAAACTGGTTGCTATTGTTATTGTTTAGATTAATAGACTCAACCAACAAGTGTATCTTAGTAGATGCAGGTTCCTGGGTAGGGAAGATTCCCACGAGAAGGGCAGGGCAACCAACTCCAGTATTCTTGCCTGGAGAATCCCATGGACAGAGGAGCCTGGCAGGCAACGATCCATAGGGTTGCAAAGAGTCAGACACAATTAAAGTAATTTAGCATGCACACACGCACTGAGACAAGACATACTCTGAAGGGGTCTCCCCAGTATCCACCCCATGTTCTTTTCAGATATCCATAAGAATATATATGGGAAACCCCTGGTGGCTCAGCGGTTAAGAATACACCTGCAAAGATCTCATGTGCTATGGAGCAACTAAGCCCACGGACCCTGTTAAGCCTGGGTTCTAGAACCTGGGGGAGAAGGCAATTGCATCCCACTCCAGTACTCTTGCCTGGAAAATCCCATGGACGGAG
This sequence comes from Raphicerus campestris, assembly GCA_006410735.1. Taxonomy (NCBI): domain Eukaryota; kingdom Metazoa; phylum Chordata; class Mammalia; order Artiodactyla; family Bovidae; genus Raphicerus; species Raphicerus campestris. The sequence goes on from SJYW01018235.1 coordinate 456,687, forward strand.
GAGCCTGGTAGGCTGCAGTCCATAGGGTCAGAAGAGTCGGACATGACTGAGCAACTTCACTTTTTTCACTTTCATGCACTGGAGAAGGAAATGGCAACCCACTCCAGTGTTCTTGCCTGGAGAATCCCAGGGACAGGGGAGCCTGGTAGGCTGCCGTCTATGGGGTCGCACAGAGTCGGACATGACTGAAGTGACTTAGCAGCAGCAGCTAGAACCTGGGACCCAAAACTACCAAGCCCACGGGCTGCAACTACTGAAGCCCCTGTGCCCTAAGAGCCCATTCCTTGCAACAAGAGAAGTCACTGCAATGAGAAGACCATGCACTTCAACTAGAGTGTCTCCCACTCGCCACAACTAGAGAAAAGTCAGCACAGTTACAAAGACCCAGCACAGCCAAAAATGTTAAAAAACCCCAAGTTGAACAATATATGGATCATATGTGTTAATATACCAACCCCTCCCCCCCAACCAACAACTATGTAATCCTTCCCTTCTCCCCATATATAGTCTAGAAGTACAGTCACTCAACTACTAACAATGATTAACCTTAGGGAATAGGAATGGGATATGAGAAGAGGGGCAGTTTAGTTTTTCACTTGCTTAAGTTTAAATACTTCTAATTTATTTAAAAGATAATGAGTATTCACTACGTTTTTAAGTCTGAGAAATGCAAATGTGTTTTTTTAATCAGTTGAGATCATATCTATCTATTTCATGAGATCATATCTAGACTAAGTGCCTGCAATATTGAAAGAGAAATGCATTTATATAACATGAGCTATGGCTCCTAAATGGTACGGGCTCTGTGCACAGTTGTATTGAATAATCATGGTCCAGAATCCAGAAATTACGAAGTGGTTCCAACTCTTGTTTGCGCAGGCTTAATGGGGGAGCCTGGTGGGCTGCTGTCTATGGGGTCGCACAGAGTTGGACAGGACTGAAGCGACTTAGCAGCAGCAGCAGAAGACATTAATCCCTTCTCCACCATCCTGTAGCTCCTCTCTTGAGACATCCTCATTCTAAACGTCTAAATCCTCCTCAGCCACAGGCCTGTCCTCTCTTCTATCAGCTTTTCTGTTTTTCCTCTAGCAATTGCTCACACTCTGCATTTTAAAAGATCTAAGAACCAGGCTGGTGAAGACTTTTCTTCATTTGGGGGCAGGGAAAAGGAGGGGAACAGCTTAGTCCATTCACATAGTNACTACCAAGCCCACGGGCTGCAACTACTGAAGCCCCTGTGCCCTAAGAGCCCATTCCTTGCAACAAGAGAAGTCACTGCAATGAGAAGACCATGCACTTCAACTAGAGTGTCTCCCACTCGCCACAACTAGAGAAAAGTCAGCACAGTTACAAAGACCCAGCACAGCCAAAAATGTTAAAAAACCCCAAGTTGAACAATATATGGATCATATGTGTTAATATACCAACCCCTCCCCCCCAACCAACAACTATGTAATCCTTCCCTTCTCCCCATATATAGTCTAGAAGTACAGTCACTCAACTACTAACAATGATTAACCTTAGGGAATAGGAATGGGATATGAGAAGAGGGGCAGTTTAGTTTTTCACTTGCTTAAGTTTAAATACTTCTAATTTATTTAAAAGATAATGAGTATTCACTACGTTTTTAAGTCTGAGAAATGCAAATGTGTTTTTTTAATCAGTTGAGATCATATCTATCTATTTCATGAGATCATATCTAGACTAAGTGCCTGCAATATTGAAAGAGAAATGCATTTATATAACATGAGCTATGGCTCCTAAATGGTACGGGCTCTGTGCACAGTTGTATTGAATAATCATGGTCCAGAATCCAGAAATTACGAAGTGGTTCCAACTCTTGTTTGCGCAGGCTTAATGGGGGAGCCTGGTGGGCTGCTGTCTATGGGGTCGCACAGAGTTGGACAGGACTGAAGCGACTTAGCAGCAGCAGCAGAAGACATTAATCCCTTCTCCACCATCCTGTAGCTCCTCTCTTGAGACATCCTCATTCTAAACGTCTAAATCCTCCTCAGCCACAGGCCTGTCCTCTCTTCTATCAGCTTTTCTGTTTTTCCTCTAGCAATTGCTCACACTCTGCATTTTAAAAGATCTAAGAACCAGGCTGGTGAAGACTTTTCTTCATTTGGGGGCAGGGAAAAGGAGGGGAACAGCTTAGTCCATTCACATAGTGTAAGCATTGATTTCTCCAAATTTAGAAATGTTCTTCTGTTAGTAATTGGTTTATGTGCATCATAGTTTATCTCAAGTAGATTGTATTCAGAAAAAAAAAAAAGGGTAGCGAATTACTGCCACTACTTTTATTCCTTACAGCACTTCTTCATTATTTGATCTGTTGACATAAAAAAAAATAACTAGGGGAGTCCCAGGCAAGTGTCCAGGGGCTGGGGTTGCGGGAGCGGTGGTCCTCAGTTTGTCAAAGCGTAATTTGAGATGCTCAGGCTTATATCCAGGCTTACTTCCAAAGAGATTAACAGGCATTTCTAACAAGTCTTATGCCTTCTTTACAGGTCAGAATCTTCTCAGGAATGCTGAAGACTAAGAAGTGCACTGCCTCAGATTATATGCACCCTCATATAATCCTGCGAGCTGTTTTAGATGGATGTTAGTATTGAACTTGGAGCTAGAGAACCCTGTCAGCAATCACCTCATTTGTTTGGGCACCGGCTGGTTTCCTTATCTGAGAAGTGGGGATAGTCACACATATCTCACAGGACCTTACAGTGCGCACTCCGGAGTCTCCGAGTCTTTGCGACCCTGTGGACTGCAGCTCGCCAGGTTCCTCTATCCCTGGAATTTCCCACAGAAGAACACTAAAATGGGTTTCCATTTCCTACGCTAAGGGATCATCCTGACCCATGGACTGAACCGGAGTCTCCTGAGTTACTGGCGGCGGATTCTTAACCCTGAGGCTTTGGGGAATATCAGTTTAAAACCTTCGGTCTGGAGAAACCACCCAGGCTTGGTTCCTGCCGTGCTCATGAGGAATAGGCCGATTCAGTCCCTTTTTGCCTCCGAATGACAATGAGGAAGGACAACTTCGGAGATGTTTCCTCAGAAAGGACAGGGAGATTAAAAATAGTTGAATACGAGTGACCAGCAGCTACATCTTTTCTCTCCAACAGATAATATTCCATAGTTCACTGTATGTGGAACCACAAGCTTTAACTTTGGGGAAACAATGAATTCTGAGCCCAGGCCTTCAGGTAAGTCAAATAAAAACCCGCAGTGATTACGCCTGTGTGGAGGCCTGCGAGGCACGAGGGGATGGAGAAAGGTGAATGGAGCCGCTCTCCGACCCACAACCAGCTCGCCCTCCAATGCCTAACACAGCTCAGCGTTGCCGGCGCCATTTTGCTGGGTGGGCTGCGCAGGCTTTTGGCGCAAGGCCAGCGCGCCAGAGCGAGAGAGGACGTGGAAGGCTTGAAGGGAGGGGGGATCGCGCGCTACCCGGGGAAGCACGCCTGCGCACGGGCCGAAGCTGCTGCGGAGGGGTGGGGCCGAGGTACGAGTGCGCGTGCTCGGTGGGAGCCCGCGGAGTACCTGGAGGAGGTGGGGGGCGAAGTAGAAAGGAGTGAGGTTGAAGAGCGCTTGCGCGCGAGAGCAACCGGGAGGGGCGGGTGCCCCGGAGCACGCGCGGGGAAACGGGACTTGAGGAACTCTCGCGAGATCTCCAGGGTGCTATATATGTACGCGGGGAGCCCGCGTCCTTTCCCTGGTGTGATTCCGTCCTGCGCGGCTGCTGGTTTCAGTAGTAGTCGTTTAATTCCGTCCGGCTTCTCTCCCACATAAGTGCGTGCCGCCAACCCATGGAGGATTCAATGGACATGGACATGAGCCCCTTGAGGCCCCAGAACTATCTTTTCGGTAACTGCTGGGGGGTTAGAGCGAGGCCGCGGAGGGCCTGGAGGCTTTGATGGGGGAGTGTAATCATGTTGAGGCCTGGGTTGGCGGAGAAAACTAAGCAGGCTGGAGGTCTGAGGGAGTCGGAAGCGAGCTGCCAGGATCCTCCAGCCTGAGGGATGGGGATCCAGGAGAGTCGAGCCAGCAGCACGGAGAGAGGGTGGGAAGGAGGGGCGGCCTGAAGGCTGGAGCATGAGCGGTCGGGGCCTAGGGCCTGAAGTAACTTGGGAGCGACAGGTTGAGAGTTTGGCGTTAGCTGGGGCCCATGGTAGAACTCCGGCTAGTTATTTTTGGGGCTTTGTGAGTTGCTAGGTTTCTGATTCCGGGCGGGTGCCTGATGCTGACCTCCGGGTTGGTGGTGCAGGAGGTTGTGTGGTTTCGGAGTGTGAGGCCTGAGCCTCCTTTCTGAACGAGAGGATGGATTGAGCATGGCGTTGTCATCGGGCCTCAGGGTCAGGACTGTAGGGCCAGGACTCGGTCCCGTTGCCTCGGCCGGTTACGCGGGGAGGAGAGGTGCGGCCCGGCTGGGTGGCTGGGTGTGAGGAGGCCGCGACTGCTGGGAGCACGTGGTTGCCACGTGGTTGGGAGGAGGGGGTGTGGGCGCTACATCCGGGGCTTTCTGGTGTCTTGTCACCCCGGAGCCTGGCGACTTAGGGGTTAATTGATGCTGGTGGGCGGGAAATGTTAGGTGAAGTGGTGGGTAGCGCCAGGACTCTGGAGGTCTTTGTTCAGTCCTTAACATTTATGTTGGTAGGACTCGTTTAGAGAATCCTTTTTCTAATTTCACTGCGCGCACTGTACAGATGTGGTACTGAACTTGGAAGCGGCTTAAGGAAAATTAGACGACCCTTGCTTCCAGAACTATTGCATTACAAATGATTTGGGGCGGTAGAGGGAGACCAGCGAAGGCAGCCTTCTGTTGGAAGGTTTTGGGGATTTCCCTCTCACGCACAGTGTACCATGCCTTCTTGGTTTTTCAGTCTCACTAAACTTAATTGTTGACGCCATTTCCTTGTGTCAGGCTTTGAGGCATCTCTTCCAGTAACTGTTAGATGGTAATTAAATAGAACTATTTAAAATTTAATTTTGATGGTATTTCAAATAATTGCCTATTCATGAATGGTAGTAGTAAAATGCACTATATACGTTAAGGCTTTTATTCTTAACATTTTGAAAAACTAGCGTTTCGGATCTATTTCTATCAAAATTTTTATGTTAACTCTATTAGAAATATCCTTAACATATTTCCATGTTTTAACTTATGAGCAGAATTTAATGTGCATGATTTCTGACACCTCAAAAGTGGAATGTTGACCCCTGTAACGAGTTTAGTTTTACATTTGTAGTTTTTCTGCCACAAATAACAAGGTGTTGATGTAGGTGTTTGTGTAACTCTTGCCACTTCTAAATTTGGTTGGCACTTTTTTGGGGAATTTTGGTAGGTAATCAACTTTCTTAAATAGTGGGATTTTATCAACATTGTTAGGATGGGTTTCAATTCCAGCTTTACTAAATTTTTGATCCTATTTCTCAGACTATGTAAATTGAGAATTAAATAGTATAGGGGGAAAGTGGAATTTATAACGCTCTGTATGGATGTTATTTGATGTTGATAAACTTGTGATCAAGAAATCCAGGGAGTGGTACCTCTTCCTTTTTGGTAGCTAGAATAGTGAAAATTCCTTTACAAGTTAACGCTTTTAGTTACACACACTGAAATTTCAGTGTTATTTTTCTCCTTGTTACAGTTGGTTTTGTTCTTAATTTACAGGTTGTGAACTAAAGGCTGACAGAGATTATCACTTTAAGGTGGATAATGATGAAAATGAGCACCAGTTATCTTTAAGAACGGTACTTAAACTTTTCAAAATAAATTACATAGCCTTTGTTGATTTCAGCCTTTTAGTTGTTATTACTTAAGTGTGGCTTAATACTTTATAATAGTGTTTTATGTAATTGTACATACTTGGTTTTCTAACTGTGTGACAGGAAACTAGGCCTGTTTACCACTTGGCATTTGTAAAGTCCAGTCACACTGTTGAGCTTTCCTTATTTGTGTACTTTACTTCTTCAGTTGGATTAAAAAGCCTTTTAAGAGAGTGATAGAGATATTTGTTCCCCACAGACAGCCTATAGCCTACAACCTAAGTTGTAAGTGTCTAATAAATGTTAGGTGACTTATACTTTGCATTCGTGATGACATAAACATCTGTGTTATCAAATGTGTTTTTCTGTGTTTAGAATTACTGAATCTTAGTCACATAAAACTTGAAGACAGCATTGTGCCCAAGTCAGTTTCTCTGGTCCGTGGTCATAATGAAAGCTTATAATTGTCTGCTTTTAAAAACAGCTAGTTTGCGGGGCTTGTGGAAAGTTGAAGCACTGTTTTTGTCTACACAGGTCAGTTTAGGGGCCGGAGCAAAGGATGAGTTACACATTGTTGAAGCAGAGGCGATGAATTATGAAGGCAGTCCAATTAAAGTAACACTGGCAACTTTGAAAATGTCTGTACAGCCAACGGTAAGGGCACGTTAGTACTTTTAGTCTAATTTTGTCTGATTAGATTTTATTCCAATTCTGTCACATTAAGGTGGATATCATTTAGGTTACTCTTCTGTCATTGGGGTGACTGATAACTCTTGAACATGGTGGTAGCTGCTTGTTTATGAAAAAACAGGCTCACTGATTTGTTATTTTGGCTGATGGGTTTGCTTGTTCAGAAACATTTAAAGTCATGAACAGATTTCATACCAAACATGTAACCTTTTTTTTTCCCCACAATATTTAGTGGTTTATAATTTCTTTTTAGGTTTCTCTTGGGGGCTTTGAAATTACACCACCTGTGGTCTTACGGTTGAAGTGTGGTTCAGGGCCTGTGCATATCAGTGGACAGCACTTAGTAGGTATGTTACACTGTTTATTCTTCTTAATGCAGTTGCCTTGTTCCCAACTTGGACTTTATAAAGTATGTTTGGTTCTGGTGCACCTGTCCGTAATAGGTTCAAGTGGCAACCTAGTAATTTATAACTAGAAAAGCAGTGTTTTGTTTTTTTTTCTGAGTTCTTACTGTTGAGTTTTAGTAGTGGCTAATACAGAAATTTATTTTAGCTGTGGAGGAAGATGCAGAGTCAGAAGAAGAGGAGGAGGAGGAGGTGAAACTCCTAAGTATATCTGGAAAGCGTTCTGCCCCTGGAAGTGGCAGCAAGGTTCCCCAGGTATGGATGTAATTTACACATAATGTATTCTTGCCTTTAGTTCAGTAGTTTAGATAAGCACTTATGAGTGTGTGTCCAATTATTTTTTAAAGAAAAAAGTAAAGCTTGCTGCTGATGAAGATGAAGATGATGACGACGATGACGATGATGATGATGAAGAAGAGTAAGTAGTAAGCCCTTAGAAACTTGACGTAGTTGTATGGGAGTGGTTATGAAAACAGTTTATCAAAATTATCATGTGGGATTAAGTAACTGTTTTAGTTACACAAGAGGTGAATGGTCAGTGGTTGTCAGTAAGGATGAAGTATGAAGAATTTCCTAAATACATTTGAATAGGTTCCTTTTTTTTCCTGGGGAGGATTTAGTGGATACATTACTGTCTGCTGTCTGCTGTATTTTATTACTGTGCAGTAATAAACGGATTAGGCCTAAAAAGAATCTGAATAGCTCCGTCTATATACATTTTGTAAGTTGTCACATGATGATTTTTTTCCCCAAAAAGGATTTTGGCCCATGGTTGTCTGGTCCTTAGAGAATTAGATTCTAAGAGGGAGTAGGGTTTTATTGGAGAGTTAAATAATTGTAAATAAGATTTGATGTGTTTATTAACTAGGTTGGACTGTGGTAAAGTTACAAACATGCTATGGAATAAAATGCTAGTCATAATTAGTCTTTCCTATATGTAGCTATATAAAAATTTGTTAGTATTGAGTGTTTAATTGCCTATCAGCTTTGTTCTTGAGTTCTCACGTTGGTTCATATATTCTGAAACCAACTGAAATTGGAATCTAAGACAGACTCTGAGAGAACATGCACTAATGAAAAATAAAATCTGCAAATCAGATTTTCAGTAACCTCAACTAGCCAAACTGGTAGTTATTTAAAAAGGTCTTTGAGCATGATAATGAAAGCAGAAAATAGGAAAGAGTTGAATGCTTAAAATTCTAAGTTACTTGCATAACTTTTAAGACTTCCTGTCTTTAAAAGGGATAATTCCTGATGTAACTATGATGTAAATAGTTGGTATTCTTGTGTCTCCTTTAAGTTCCCTTCAATTAGTTGATCAGGGAGGAATGAATAGTGTAGATGGTAACCAGGTCCAAATCAGGAAGAGTTTTGGTAAGAGGGTAAAATGTNAGTGGACAGCACTTAGTAGGTATGTTACACTGTTTATTCTTCTTAATGCAGTTGCCTTGTTCCCAACTTGGACTTTATAAAGTATGTTTGGTTCTGGTGCACCTGTCCGTAATAGGTTCAAGTGGCAACCTAGTAATTTATAACTAGAAAAGCAGTGTTTTGTTTTTTTTTCTGAGTTCTTACTGTTGAGTTTTAGTAGTGGCTAATACAGAAATTTATTTTAGCTGTGGAGGAAGATGCAGAGTCAGAAGAAGAGGAGGAGGAGGAGGTGAAACTCCTAAGTATATCTGGAAAGCGTTCTGCCCCTGGAAGTGGCAGCAAGGTTCCCCAGGTATGGATGTAATTTACACATAATGTATTCTTGCCTTTAGTTCAGTAGTTTAGATAAGCACTTATGAGTGTGTGTCCAATTATTTTTTAAAGAAAAAAGTAAAGCTTGCTGCTGATGAAGATGAAGATGATGACGACGATGACGATGATGATGATGAAGAAGAGTAAGTAGTAAGCCCTTAGAAACTTGACGTAGTTGTATGGGAGTGGTTATGAAAACAGTTTATCAAAATTATCATGTGGGATTAAGTAACTGTTTTAGTTACACAAGAGGTGAATGGTCAGTGGTTGTCAGTAAGGATGAAGTATGAAGAATTTCCTAAATACATTTGAATAGGTTCCTTTTTTTTCCTGGGGAGGATTTAGTGGATACATTACTGTCTGCTGTCTGCTGTATTTTATTACTGTGCAGTAATAAACGGATTAGGCCTAAAAAGAATCTGAATAGCTCCATCTATATACATTTTGTAAGTTGTCACATGATGATTTTTTTCCCCAAAAAGGATTTTGGCCCATGGTTGTCTGGTCCTTAGAGAATTAGATTCTAAGAGGGAGTAGGGTTTTATTGGAGAGTTAAATAATTGTAAATAAGATTTGATGTGTTTATTAACTAGGTTGGACTGTGGTAAAGTTACAAACATGCTATGGAATAAAATGCTAGTCATAATTAGTCTTTCCTATATGTAGCTATATAAAAATTTGTTAGTATTGAGTGTTTAATTGCCTATCAGCTTTGTTCTTGAGTTCTCACGTTGGTTCATATATTCTGAAACCAACTGAAATTGGAATCTAAGACAGACTCTGAGAGAACATGCACTAATGAAAAATAAAATCTGCAAATCAGATTTTCAGTAACCTCAACTAGCCAAACTGGTAGTTATTTAAAAAGGTCTTTGAGCATGATAATGAAAGCAGAAAATAGGAAAGAGTTGAATGCTTAAAATTCTAAGTTACTTGCATAACTTTTAAGACTTCCTGTCTTTAAAAGGGATAATTCCTGATGTAACTATGATGTAAATAGTTGGTATTCTTGTGTCTCCTTTAAGTTCCCTTCAATTAGTTGATCAGGGAGGAATGAATAGTGTAGATGGTAACCAGGTCCAAATCAGGAAGAGTTTTGGTAAGAGGGTAAAATGTATCGTCAGACATATGAGTAAGTAGAGGCAGTTAATAGATCCGTTGAGGGTACCAAATTTTTGTTGGTTAGAAGATAATGATCAGTGGGTCCTGATTTGGGGGTGGAAAGGGTATGGTGTGGGGTTGGTTGACGTGCTGTTGATGTAAGCAAGAAAAGCTGAAGACCATTTAGTACATTAAAAGTTTAATATGGCCAACACAACACTGTTAACTGTATTCCAGTATAAAAAGTTTAAAAGTTACCGTTTCCAAATGCAACCTTGGTAGATGATTGTTACTGAGTGGCCCAGGCAACTGTAACAGGCGACACTACAGGACAGTTTTTAGGGGCCCGGAAAGTGTTAGGTGTGCAAGCCTGGTTGACCTGGGCCCCCTGTTGGGCAAGAGTGGCCATTCTCCAAGTGGCCCGTGCTTAGGGCTGGGTCCTGATGCTCCTTGGGCTGTACTTCCAAGTTGTAGGTTTTCCCACAGGAGCCAGGTCAAGTGAGGGGGTAGTGGAGACTGTTCTGGTTCTACATTGAGGTGGCAATGGGAAAAGTGGGGTTATCCAGAAAAAACATATTCTGATGAAGTGAAACTGCTTACGGTACTGGTAGTGGTTGTATACAAATCATTGTCATCTTACTTTTCATTATGGGGGTAGCACGTGTAGTTTTTGGGTTTTAGGGCTAAAATTGATTAAAAAATCACTGATAAAAAAAGATTTTATATGCTTGTAGTATAATTATATGGTACTTAATGCAGTTAACACAGCAGATGTTTTTCTCTGGTACTGAAAAAGAGGTGTTTCTTTGGTTGAACATAGATAAAGTCTTTTGAGACTAGATAATACTCAGTTTGTGAGGTAATTAAAATTTCAAGCAATTCCACTATTTCCTATTTCAGACTTGTGGACTTCTCTAATAATTGGATTCCACTTCCCACCCCCAACCCCCCAGTTTGTACATTTAGTGTACAATTCTGTAGTTGATGGTATATGCCCAGTTGGGCAGCCAATTTCAGAACATTTCATCACCTCAAAAGAAACCAAGGTATAACCCCTTATTTTCTCCAGCTCTAGTCAACCACTAATACACTTTTTTTTTTTTAAGATTTGTCTGTTTCAGATATTTCATATAAATGGAATCATAATATGTTCCTTTTTCTGCTGGTTGGTTTCACTTAGTCTCAATATTTTTAAGATTGATCTTTGTAGCATGTGCCAGTATTTTATATTATTGAGCTATAAGAACTTTGTATGTTTTGGAAACAAATCCTTTAGAATTTATAAATGTTTTCTCCCATCCCATGTGTTGTCTTCTCAGTGTGACAGTCCATTTGTGCTTTTGGTGTCAAACCTAAGAAACCATTCCAGTTTTATAGTTTTAGCTCATTTCTGATCTTTTATCCACTTTGAGTTGTGTGTGTACTGTGAGGCAGGATCCAGGTACTGTGAATACCCAGTAGTCCTAGCACCATTTGTGAAAGATCTTTCCCCATTGACTGGTCTTTTCCCCCTTTTTGAAAATAGTTACTATGCTTACATAGTTTTTGTTTCTGGGCCCTTCAGTTCCATGTCTGTCCTACCACTAGTAAAATGTTCTGATTTCTGTTGCTTTGTAGTTTTTATACCCCTTAGTTTGTAATTACTTAACATGAATGCTTCAACATTGTACTTTCTCAGGTTCATTTTGGCTTCCTTGAGCTTCAGTGTAAGTTTTAAGATCAGTTTCTATGGAGAAGCCACCTAGGATTCTTTTAGGGATTGTGTTAAATCTGTAAATTAATTCAGGGAGTTGCCATCTTAGTATTTACTAGTCCATGAATGTGGGCTGTTGCTATTTTAATTTCTTTAACTCTATTTTCATTTTCAAAAATCTATTTTCAGCTGTAAAAAATAACACTCTACCATCTTAACTATTTTAAGTGTGCAGTTTAGTAGTTTTAATCATAATGACATTTTCTTTAACAGGTCAGGCTCATCTAGTAATACTAAAAACCGTAACCACTGAATAAAAAGTCCCCATTTCCACCTTTGCTCTGGCAGCCACCCATCTTCTGGTTTCTGTAGAGTGGTTGCTTTAGGTAAACCTCAGTTAAGTGGAATCGCAGTGTTTGTCTGTCTCACTTAGTATAATGTCCGTAAGGTTCATCCATGTGCTGCATATGACAGGATTTCCCTTGAGCATTGTGCTTTCAGTTCTTTTGTCGACCCCCAAAAGTTTGATTTGCTTTTGATTGACTAAACTTGCAGGTTCATCCACTTTCTAGATAAGCTTTCTAGATTTGTTGAGTACGTTGAATAAGTAATAAGCACTTACTTCATTTGTAGTGATGATGATGACGATTTTGATGAGGAAGTTGAAGAAAAAGCTCCAGTAAAGAAAGTAAGTTACAGTAATTTAAGATTGTTGGAAATAGTAACAAAAGGTGGGGAATTTTTTATGCCATTGCTTGTTTGATGGTTATCGAAAGTTGTCATAGAAGATGCTGATCTCCTACTTAAAATTGCTCTTGAGTAGGGCTATTTTGGAAACATTCTGAATAGTGAAGAATTAACTTGTTTTCTTGGTGTAGCAGTACCCTTCTCCCCATTAGCCCTTTTGTGAAAATGATTATTTTGTCTTAACCTGACTGCTGCTTTTATGTGGTTTGGGGCAGTTTAATTTACAGTAACTCTGTTCTGTAGGGAGGGGCATTGATTAAGATTAATGTGATGAATTTAATTAATTGCAGTCTGTACGAGATACTCCAGCCAAAAATGCACAAAAATCAAACCAAAATGGAAAAGACTCAAAACCGTCAACACCAAGATCAAAAGTAAGTGGTAACAGACATACTGATGCGAGCTTCACTGAAGTGGTTAGGTTCTCCTGCTCTCATAAAATTTGGTAGGTCTTTGGAGAATGACTTCAGGGTGTCAAAAGAGCTAAAATGTGCTTATTTTATCGGCATTCATCCTATATTGGACAGTTGACCCTGAAACAGTTTTAAACTGCGTGGGCCCATTCATCAGGGGTTTAAGTGGTAAACACTGTAGTACTGCACATCTGTGGTTTGTTCAGTCTGGATGCAGAGGGATCACAGATGTGGAGGGCTGACGATGAGTTAGTAATATGCATTTTATTGACCATGGTGAGCGCTGGGGTCATCTGTTGACATTCACTGGTCAACTGTATATTGCGGCTGGCTTTCTCATAAGGGAGAAAGCCAACAGATTTCTGTGATATTGTGTTATTTAGGGGTTCTTCCTTGTATATAAAAGGTATATTTATCACATAGGCAGTTTCTCACAGCTGGCTGCATATTGGGAGATTTTCTCTTAAGTTCTGTGGAATGGACCCCAGGCATAAAACTGTAATACCTTTGATTCATTCTTAGGTACCTTCTAGTTTCCTTTTCCTTTCGTAAGGAATAATTTAAGGGCAAAAATAATTGTTCAGATGAATTAATTTATATTGGTAACTCAACTCTGGTGTATACACACTTGTTTTTATAGTAAAGGATTTAAGAATTTTATTTATTGAGAAAATCCAGATACTGTGTTGAAATTTACTTTTTCTTCCAGGGTCAAGAATCCTTCAAAAAACAGGAAAAAACACCTAAAACACCGAAAGGACCTAGCTCTGTAGAAGACATTAAGGCAAAAATGCAAGCAAGTATAGAAAAAGTGAGTAAAATAATATTCCTTAAACTTTCTGAGGTTTGGAACAGGACTGTCTCTCATTTTTTTATCTTAATATACCTGCCCTTTTGTGGTGTGAAATTTTCTCAAAAAATGGCTTACTAGTTTATAATCTCTGGTGATTTCTTTTTTTGTATATTTGAATTTACATGTACTTTATTTTCCATTATAAAAGGAATACAAGTAAGTTGATTGTAAGATATATTCTGACTTTAGAAGTTAAATTAGACCATTTCCCATTGCCTGTTCTGTTCATAAGATGCCACAGTACCAGCAGAGGGCGTATGAGTCTTCTAAAATTGCAAACAGCTGGAAATGTAGCCTGGCTGTTAAAAAAATTACTCATTTTGACTAGTCAGAAACATTCTTCAACAAATGAATTATTTATATTTGCCTTTTGCACCAAGGTGTCACCAGTCAGTACATGTGATACTTGAATATTTGAATGACAAACATGTTTACATTTAGTTATCTTTTGTCTTAAATAGTGGCAACATGTGAGAAAAAGATTAGCTTTTGTCCTACTTGCTTGATTTGGAGTTGGGTGAATCTACTTTTCATGGGCTTTAGTGAACTCTGGAGTATGGTATAATTGATTTAAGTGCTTTGAAACATATTTGAGAGGAACTTTTAAAATTCTGTGAACAATATTAATATTCTTAGACCTCAATTATTGAAAATAAATGTTTGAGTTGAGAGGACAAGTTAATGACTCCTTTTCCCTTGTTTGCTCTATGCCTTCTAGGTTCTGCAAGGCTTCGGTAGATTTCCTTTCCTTATGCAGTTATGAGTCAGTTGGAAAACTAACATTTTAGAACCAGAATGTATTTCTTGCTTTGTTTCAGTACTGCTGTAAACCTTTTAGTCTTCCTGGTATCACTGCTGTGTTTTTATCCCTTGCATACAGTGCTTGACTGACAATTTAGATATCCTCCCCCTCAATTTTAATATGGTCCTATCTCCTTGGTTTAATTGCAGGCACGTTGAACAGCCCTGGGCACTACTGGTAAATTAAGCCCAAAGATGGGGAGAGGAAAAGGAGAGACACATATAGTCCAAACTGAGTATCATCAACAATCCAGACTGAAGTCTTCTATTTTAATCTCAATCCCCTTTCCTGATTGGCCACCCACCCACACCCCTTCCAGGCTGGAAGCAATCAATTGATCTCCTAAAACACTTTGCCTGCTGTAATTCAGTGAACCTTATACTTTGCTTTCTATTTGTGCAATTGCCTCACCTCTGACCATGTATTTCCCTAGCTGCTCAATAAATATTTGAATCAAATAACAGATGTGGCAGTAATTTAAAAGTGTAAATTAAAGTGAGGTTTATTTCTAGTTGATAAAGCAGTTAAGAATTTACCACACCTGAAACTCCTTCCTCTTTCTTAAATGCATAGAAGATTCAGGTTAACAATTTTTGTCACTTGTGTATATGATACTCAAAGGGGCTGTCTGTTTTTTAGAGTGGCTGGGAGTGGGTGGGCGGAAGTCAGAAACTTGTTTAGCAAGGTATGGAAGACCTAGGTCCTAATATGCTCTGCAAACTTCTTTCTAGGCTTTTTTTTAAAAAAGGATTTATTCAGTTATTAAAAGATTTGAAATGACAAGGAATGATCACAAATAATCCCATGTAATAAATAGCACACAAATCTTTGAGGAATTTTATAATGATCTCCCTCAAAAAATGCTTCTATACTTAATCTTAATGCTTTTGTCTCCATAGGGTGGTTCCCTTCCCAAAGTGGAAGCCAAGTTTATCAATTATGTGAAGAATTGTTTCCGGATGACTGACCAGGAGGTAACAGCTTTCTGGAGACATGACCAAATCCAGAATTTTTATTGTGATTTATTATGGTTGTTTAGTCTCTTTAGGTATTGGCGTCTTTTAAAAGGTTCCTAACCACAGACAACACTTCAGATTAAATACATGGAAACTCTTAAGAATTTAGTTGGCAAAAACTGAGAAGATAACTTTTTAGTACATTTTTCCCAGCTTTTATATAGTTGGTAAATTATTTCTTGGTTACTGAACTCAGTTTGCTTTTGGTACTATGTTGGCTAAGGAAATGAGCTGTGGTTTTCCTTGCTGCTCCATTTGGCTCCTTGGGGGCAGTCTGGTCTTTTTGCTTTCTTACGAGTTGGCAGAGATGATTTTCTTCATAGATGTTATGGGAACTACATGTTGCTGAAATAGACCTAAGTGTAAAATCTGGAAGCAGGAAGCCAAATTGTACTCAGTATACTGATTTAGATTTTTTTATTTCTTAATAGGAAGGTATTTTGTCAGTAAAAGAAAAATCACGCATTTATTTTTACTGTCTTTAGTTGACGACTCAGGTTGTAAAGGAAAATGTAAAAGTTGTTACACAAGGTTGCTAGGCATTATGTACATACAGGACATGGTCTGTGTTGTTTTTGTCAGGACTCCCTAAATCTGTGTTCAGCTCTCTTCAGTAAATTAAGAAATTTGTTATTAGAGCTCTTTTTCTGCCACAGTATTTAGTACTTAAATCACTTAATGGCAACAATTTTTCTCAGATTTGAAAGCCTTTCAGTGATTTAATATTTACATGAGTTCAGCCTTCATTGCCATGGCCTTGAGATGATCAGATTGAATCTTTTTGATTCTTTTGGTTGCTATTCTGTCTTTTTGTATATTTGAATTCCAGAATGCCAGTGTATATTCTGTGAATTTTCTGAATAGTGGACATTTTAGTAAAAATAAAAGCCCTTTTAAAATGGTGCAGTAGATAATTATTAATTCAGTATTGAAAATCCTGGCAAGTGAGATATATAAATTATCATCTGTGACTGGTAAGCATAAGAAAATATATAATTTAAGCTAATACCAAAGGAAGTGGTGAAATATAATTTTTGATGAAGAAAAATTCATGTGATGATAAAGTTGAAATTGCAAAGGCCTTCCAAATAGTATACCAGTCTTGTAGCTGAAATGACTGAACTCACTGCTATCAGAAGTACTTTCTGACTTCAAAACTGAAAGCATATTTTGAAGTGCCAGGATGAAATTCCCGTAATAATGAAAAAATATGATCACTCACTTCACTATTAATGGAAATTACCAAAACACTGAATGCATCACATTTTTTGCATAGTTGCAGATATGAATAATCACAGTGTATAAAATACCTTCCCATTGCTTGTGCAGTGTTTCTTTAGAGTTGCTTGTGAGAATTAGGCTAATAAAATCTAGATGGGACCTGAGAAATAGCAACCTTTGACAGATTCTTGAATTAAAGAGTTAAGAAAATGTACTACCTTTTGAGGAAATAACTGCAGATAAAAGTTTTGCTGAATGTTTGTATAAAGGTGCAAACAATGTTTGGTTAAAGTTGAAGCATGAATTACTCCAAGGTCAGTATTCTCTATAAAGCAGGTCAAGGAACATCTGATAACCTTTTGACTTTTTCAAATACTATGGAATAGTTTGATATTTGTATTTAATGATTAGAGAATGACATGATATTCAGTTCCTGTTGATTTGAAGCACTGCGATATTACTAGTTTTCAGGAATGGAAAGACAAGTCATGGAAGATGGTTTTATGTATTTAAATTGGAAGAGCTTGTCTGAGTAATAATGCAGAGCGTGTTATATATACTGCCTCATGTCTACTCATTAGTAAAATAATTTGGATGTGACCACTCTAGAAACTTAAAATGTACCAAGATAATAAGTCTAACTAAGGAATTTATAAGCAAATTCTGTAAAACATGATATTACGATATCATGGAAATACAATTAGAGATAAAGGATATAACTGGAATATTTATATAGTTTATTTCAGATAAATGTAATTTTTTAGTATGTGACCCATGTACAGGCGCATGTTTTTCTCTGAATTTGGCCCTAAAGCAGATGGCATTGAGGCAACATTGACCAAACTAGTCTTGATTTCCTTAGCTAAGTGTCTAAGCTATTAAGTATATACTAGTATGAAAGTGACTTTGTGTATAAGAATCCTACAGTTTATGTAAATGTATGATCATTCAATTTATGTTCAGATTGAAGTATTTGAAATTAAATTATAAGTTTCCTTGAAATCAGTTATTAATTAACTAGAGTGAACCTTTTTGGTGGTGGAATGAAAAATAGCTATTTTGAATTGTACAAAGAGNAGATGGGACCTGAGAAATAGCAACCTTTGACAGATTCTTGAATTAAAGAGTTAAGAAAATGTACTACCTTTTGAGGAAATAACTGCAGATAAAAGTTTTGCTGAATGTTTGTATAAAGGTGCAAACAATGTTTGGTTAAAGTTGAAGCATGAATTACTCCAAGGTCAGTATTCTCTATAAAGCAGGTCAAGGAACATCTGATAACCTTTTGACTTTTTCAAATACTATGGAATAGTTTGATATTTGTATTTAATGATTAGAGAATGACATGATATTCAGTTCCTGTTGATTTGAAGCACTGCGATATTACTAGTTTTCAGGAATGGAAAGACAAGTCATGGAAGATGGTTTTATGTATTTAAATTGGAAGAGCTTGTCTGAGTAATAATGCAGAGCGTGTTATATATACTGCCTCATGTCTACTCATTAGTAAAATAATTTGGATGTGACCACTCTAGAAACTTAAAATGTACCAAGATAATAAGTCTAACTAAGGAATTTATAAGCAAATTCTGTAAAACATGATATTACGATATCATGGAAATACAATTAGAGATAAAGGATATAACTGGAATATTTATATAGTTTATTTCAGATAAATGTAATTTTTTAGTATGTGACCCATGTACAGGCGCATGTTTTTCTCTGAATTTGGCCCTAAAGCAGATGGCATTGAGGCAACATTGACCAAACTAGTCTTGATTTCCTTAGCTAAGTGTCTAAGCTATTAAGTATATACTAGTATGAAAGTGACTTTGTGTATAAGAATCCTACAGTTTATGTAAATGTATGATCATTCAATTTATGTTCAGATTGAAGTATTTGAAATTAAATTATAAGTTTCCTTGAAATCAGTTATTAATTAACTAGAGTGAACCTTTTTGGTGGTGGAATGAAAAATAGCTATTTTGAATTGTACAAAGAGACATGGTTTAATTTATTGGTGTCTATGAAGTGTTGTGGTTTTTCAGCCACATTTCTTTTTTTTTTTTTTTCCAGGCTATTCAAGATCTCTGGCAGTGGAGGAAGTCTCTTTAAGAAAATAGTTTAAACAGTTTGTTAAAAATTTTCCGTCTTATTTCATTTCTGTAACAGTTGATATCTGGCTGTCCTTTTTATAATGCAGAGTGAGAACTTTCCCTACCATGTCTGATAAATGTTGTCCACGTTCCATTGCCAAGAATGTGTTGTCCAAAATGCCTGTTTAGTTTTTAAAGATGGAACTCCACCCTTTGCTTGGTTTTAAGTATGTATGGAATGTTATGATAGNAGGAGGGGATTGTGTATACATTATCAGGATAGGGCTGTTTTTGTTTGAAATTATCTAAGAAAAGGTTAAGAGTCACAAAATTAGTGGTCTGGGCTGTGGAGATAGAGGGTTAAAGTTACTGCAGAAAGTCTAAGGCTACCTTCTAGCCAGATCTTAACAAAAGAACCAGTTGCTCCCTGACTCATGAACTTGGCAGTAGACATCCTATTTTAATGCTGTGAAAGTTCCAAGAGCTGATCTAGAGAAAATTTTACAGCTGCATCTGTGCTAAGGGTCTACTTTTCTCACTGAGCTACTTGATCCTCTTGAAGACTTGAGGCTGTGTTTGTCCTATTTTCTTAGGCTAAAAGTTCTCTCATCTTTGTCTCCAAAATATATTCTATGGACTCCCTGAATTTTTTTATTCTTAGGTTTGGAAAGGTGGAGAAGGAATACTGTGTCCCAAAGCATCTAAGTGCTTAGGATTAATCAGCAGGCAGAACATTTAACTGCCCTCCAGGGGTTCCTTTCCATTGGGCAAGCAGCCTACATACATTCTCAACTACCCTTGAGACAACCAGCGAAGTTTTGCCAATGAGATCTGCTCAGAAAATTGCAAACTTGCTAGCTTAGAGCTGGGAATTTGAATGTACGTGTGTCCAACTCCCAACACCAAATTAGCACAGGACCACTTGGTCTCAGCTACCATAACTAGCTGGACTAGTAACAGCGTTTTCATTGGCCTTGTTAAGGCCACTGTCATTACAATGTATCCATGCTGCATCAAGCTTGTTAAAAACAGGCTGGATTTCAGCCCTTTCTTACCAAGCCTTTGTTAAATTGACAAACAAATGGGTATATCCACATTGAGTACTGAAAGTGTTAGTCACTAGTTGTGTCCAACTCTTTGCAACTTTATGGACTATAGCCTGCCAGGCTCCTCTGTCCATGGAATTCTCCAGGCAGGAAACGAGTGGGATGTCATTTTCTTCTCCAGGGGATCTTACTAACCCTGGTCTCCCGCATTGCAGGCAGATTCTTCTTTACCATCTGAGCCACCGGGGAAGCCACTGAGTACTAGTTGGCAATAAAAAGGAACAGTAGTGATAACAGCAACCAGATGGGACTTGCCCGGTAGTTCAGAAGGTAAGGGGCTTCCCTGGTGGCTCAGAGGTTAAAGCGCCTGCCTTTGATGCAGGAGACCCGGGTTTGATCCCTGAGTCAGGAAGATCCCCCGGAGAAGGAAATGGCAATCCACTCCAGTATTCTTGCCTGGAGAATCCCATGGACAGAGAAGCCTAGTAGGTTACAGTCCACGGGGCCGCAAAGAGTCGGACATGACTGAGCAACTTCACCTCACCTCACCTCAGAGGGTAAGACTACTTTCCATTGCAGAGAGCTTGTGTTTGATGACTGATCTGGGAACTGGGGTACCACAGCTGCATGGCACAGCCAAAAACAGGAGTGAGGACGAATCTCAAAACATACTGAGCAAAAGAAGCCAGACACAGAAAAGCAGGTACTGTGTATGGATGCATTTATGTGAAACGAATCTAGTGCCAGCAGATGAATGGTAACGTGAGACTAGGGATGGGTATGGGGAGATTGCTCAACAAGAAAGGTGTTTCAGTTCAGTCGCTCAGTCATGTCTTGACTGCAACCCCATGAATCACAGCACGCCAGGCCTCCCTGTCCATCACCAACTCCTGGAGTTCACTCAGACTCAGCCCATCGAGGTCAGTGATGCCATCCAGCCATCTCATCCTCGGTCATCCCCTTCTCCTGCCCCCAATCCCTCCCAGCATCAGAATTTTCCAGTGAGTCAACTCTTCGGATGAGGTGACCAGAGTACTGGAGTATCAGCTTCGGCATCATTCCCTCCAAAGAAATTCCAGGCCTGATCTTCAGAATGGACTGGTTTTATCTCCTTGCAGTCCAAGGGACTCAAGAGTCTTCTCCAACACCGCAGTTCAAAAGCATCGATTCTTCGGCGCTCAGCTTTCTTGACAGTCCAACTCAACATCCATACATGACTACTGGAAAAACCAGAGCCTTGACTAGACGGACCTTTGTTGGCAAAGTAATGTCTCTGCTTTTCAATATGCTGTCTAGGTTGGTCATAACTTTTCTTCCAAGGAGTAAGCGTCTTTTAATGTCATGGCTGCAGTCACCATCTGCAGTGATTTTGGAGCCCCACAAAATAAAGTCTGATACTGCTTCCACTGTTTCCCCATCTATTTTCCATGAAGTGATGGGACCAGATGCTATGATCTTTGTTTTCTGAATGTTGAGCTTTAGGCCGTCTTCACTCTCTGCTTTCATCAAGAGGCTTTTTAGTTCCTCTTCACTTTCTGCCATAAGGGTGGTGTCATCTGCATATCTGAGTTTATTGATATTTCTCCTGGCAATCTTGATTCCAGCTTGTGTGTCTTCCAGCCCAGCGTTTCTCATGATGTACTCTGCATAGAAGTTAAATAAAGCAGGGTGACAATATACAGCCTTGCCATACTCCTTTTTCTACTTGGAACCAGTCTGTTGTTCCATGTCCAGTTCTAACTGTTGCTTGCTGACCTGCATATACACATAAACATTTGTTGAACTCCAAGCATTTAAAAGTTGTACATAGGTGGTGCCTTAAAAGGCCTTTTGAAGGCTTGTCGACTTAAAGCCACTGCCTAAAAGTTGAGAGATGTTACATTTGCTGGAAATTTTTAGGATTTCAAGCCTGGGAGACAGTGTCTCAAGTGACTGAGAACTGTTTGGAGGAGGTTGGTGGAGGAGTCAGGTTTTACTGACGTTTGCAACAAAGCAGGTAGTCTGAAAGTCAAGTGTTCCTGTGAATTAAAACCAGGTACCTCAAGGAATTCATTGCTTTTCTATATAGGAAAATGCAAGAGTCTGGGCTCATTGAAATCATGCCTTAACATATGCATCTGGGCTATCGGGCTAGTAACCTGCCTTTTTCAAGCTCACTGTAGGGAGTGGCTACAGCCTGATGGCTGCTGCATCATAGGTATTCTTCCTGGTTGCCTAAGGGGTCAGAAATTCACTTTTGGAGGGCCAAAGTCATCACTGTGACATCCTGGTTCACTGATTGGGCAGGAAATACTCCATTTCTCAGGCTTCTGATAGGTACCTACTGTGTTTTCACCCTCTTGCAACTCTTGGCTAACTCATACCCATCCTTTTCCCACTTGGAGACAATTGATATCTTTTCCCTGGAATACTTTGCATGGCTGGCTTTCCCATCTTGGGTCTTAGCCAAAGTATTGCTAGTTGGTGCTCTCTATCCCATTGCTTTCCTTCAAAGTGCTATTAAGCTTGAATTTATCTCTTGGCTTATTTGCTTATTGCTTGTCTTAAGTGAAGTGCTTTTTAAAGCAAAGGCTTTGTCTGCCTTCTCCCAGGGCCTGATGCAATAAATAGTGATTTTGTAAACTGGAGAGAAGTGACTACCAAAGTAGTGACCCATATTGCTACATGAACATGTCAAATTTGAATAGAAAAAGCTCGTTTAAGATTTCATTTGTGTGGTAAATCAATAGGTTTGAAGGTATGAATGATGGGGAAAGGGAAGAATATAAAAATTTGAGTAGAAAAAGTCTTCTCAATAAATTGAGAGTGATCCTGCTTTCCTGCTTGGTGAACAAAAAATAATGAGATAGTAACCTGAAAACCCTGATCAGGAATATTAAAATAACTAAAACCTTTGAAACCTTCATTGTGAGCCAGACCAAATGATCTCATTTGGTAACTCACAGCAACTCAACACTTGTTGCTGTTCTTAGATGTGGAAGATGTGGCTTGTAGATGAGGAAGCTTGTAGGAATTTATAAGTAAGTGTTGGAGGCAATACTCAAAGCCAGGACCTCTAACTCTTGAGTTTACGCTCTTACTCAGAACATCTCTTCAAGTCAGTACTATTTATAAGTAAGTGTTAGTTGCTCAGTCGTGCCTGGCTCTTTCCGACCCCATGGACTGCAGCCCACCAGGCTCCTCAGTCCATGACATTTTCCAGATAAGGACATACTGGAGTGGGTTTCCATTTCCTTCTCCAGGGGGTCTTCCCAACCCAGGGATCGAACCCAGATCTCCTGCACTGTGGGCAGATTATTTACTAANAGCAGGGTGACAATATACAGCCTTGCCATACTCCTTTTTCTACTTGGAACCAGTCTGTTGTTCCATGTCCAGTTCTAACTGTTGCTTGCTGACCTGCATATACACATAAACATTTGTTGAACTCCAAGCATTTAAAAGTTGTACATAGGTGGTGCCTTAAAAGGCCTTTTGAAGGCTTGTCGACTTAAAGCCACTGCCTAAAAGTTGAGAGATGTTACATTTGCTGGAAATTTTTAGGATTTCAAGCCTGGGAGACAGTGTCTCAAGTGACTGAGAACTGTTTGGAGGAGGTTGGTGGAGGAGTCAGGTTTTACTGACGTTTGCAACAAAGCAGGTAGTCTGAAAGTCAAGTGTTCCTGTGAATTAAAACCAGGTACCTCAAGGAATTCATTGCTTTTCTATATAGGAAAATGCAAGAGTCTGGGCTCATTGAAATCATGCCTTAACATATGCATCTGGGCTATCGGGCTAGTAACCTGCCTTTTTCAAGCTCACTGTAGGGAGTGGCTACAGCCTGATGGCTGCTGCATCATAGGTATTCTTCCTGGTTGCCTAAGGGGTCAGAAATTCACTTTTGGAGGGCCAAAGTCATCACTGTGACATCCTGGTTCACTGATTGGGCAGGAAATACTCCATTTCTCAGGCTTCTGATAGGTACCTACTGTGTTTTCACCCTCTTGCAACTCTTGGCTAACTCATACCCATCCTTTTCCCACTTGGAGACAATTGATATCTTTTCCCTGGAATACTTTGCATGGCTGGCTTTCCCATCTTGGGTCTTAGCCAAAGTATTGCTAGTTGGTGCTCTCTATCCCATTGCTTTCCTTCAAAGTGCTATTAAGCTTGAATTTATCTCTTGGCTTATTTGCTTATTGCTTGTCTTAAGTGAAGTGCTTTTTAAAGCAAAGGCTTTGTCTGCCTTCTCCCAGGGCCTGATGCAATAAATAGTGATTTTGTAAACTGGAGAGAAGTGACTACCAAAGTAGTGACCCATATTGCTACATGAACATGTCAAATTTGAATAGAAAAAGCTCGTTTAAGATTTCATTTGTGTGGTAAATCAATAGGTTTGAAGGTATGAATGATGGGGAAAGGGAAGAATATAAAAATTTGAGTAGAAAAAGTCTTCTCAATAAATTGAGAGTGATCCTGCTTTCCTGCTTGGTGAACAAAAAATAATGAGATAGTAACCTGAAAACCCTGATCAGGAATATTAAAATAACTAAAACCTTTGAAACCTTCATTGTGAGCCAGACCAAATGATCTCATTTGGTAACTCACAGCAACTCAACACTTGTTGCTGTTCTTAGATGTGGAAGATGTGGCTTGTAGATGAGGAAGCTTGTAGGAATTTATAAGTAAGTGTTGGAGGCAATACTCAAAGCCAGGACCTCTAACTCTTGAGTTTACGCTCTTACTCAGAACATCTCTTCAAGTCAGTACTATTTATAAGTAAGTGTTAGTTGCTCAGTCGTGCCTGGCTCTTTCCGACCCCATGGACTGCAGCCCACCAGGCTCCTCAGTCCATGACATTTTCCAGATAAGGACATACTGGAGTGGGTTTCCATTTCCTTCTCCAGGGGGTCTTCCCAACCCAGGGATCGAACCCAGATCTCCTGCACTGTGGGCAGATTATTTACTAACTGAAGGGAAGCCCAATCCTAAGTAAATTCAGCCCAGTGCTTCAAACAAGAACTTTCTGCATCACTCAGCATCTGGCTTTGAAAAGGTTTTCTGCACTTGTGTTCAGTGCTGAAACAGAGGCTGTTTAAGATAGCCTCAGCTTTGGGCTTCCCTGGTAGTTTAGTGGTGCAGAATCCGCCTGCCAGTGTAGGAGACACGGGTTTGATCCCTGATCTGGGAAGCTCCCACATGTTTTGGAGCAATTAAGCCCTTGTGCCACAACGACTGGGCCTGTGCTCTAGAGCTGGGGAGCTGCCACTCACTGCTGAGCCTGTGTGCTTAGAGCCTGAGCTCCGCAACAAGAAGCCCCTGCAGTGAGGAGCCCGCACGCCTCAGAGAGTAGCTCCTGTGTGCTGCTACAGAGAATGCCTGCGCAGCAACAAAGACCCAGCTCAGCCAAAAGTAAACCCATTAAAAAAAAAAAAAAAAAAATGCAAGGAGCCCTGATAGCCAGAACAACTGCTGATATTTATATAGGAAGCATTACTGTTGGACAGCGCCTGTGGGCAACCCTCTCCAGTGTTACTGCCTGGAGAATCACTTGGACAGAGGAGCTTGGCAGGCTACAGTCCATGGGGTTGCAAAGAGTAGGACATTACTGGCCGATTAAGCACAAGCACCCCTCAGTTTCACTTTAAGTGAAAACCACAGTGAACACAGAAAACCCATCAATCGTGGCACAACCATGGCACATAATCAATGACACAAATTTTTTAACCAAATAGTCTGGATTCCTGAATTTTGCTTTTTGAGGTTATTCAGTTGCTTTCCTACTATGACTAAGTAGAGCCTGGCTGGCTGGAGCTTCACACAGTGTGAGGCACTTGTGATAAGAACACCTACATTTTGAGGTTGGTGGGAAGGGCAGGAGTGATGCCTCTGAGGAAGCAGAGGTGGGTAAGAAGAGACGGTCTCAGAAGGGACCTGGTTAAAAGAGTCAAACTGCTAGCATGCAAAGAATAGCAAATCTCAGCCTAGAGGCCAGAAGAGGGCCTGGAGTGGTCGCTGACCAGAGTCCTGCTGGCTCCTCCCGGGCCTGTATAGCCTGCCCTGGCTGGGCTGCAGTGAAGCCTTGGGGACGCTAGGTGGCAGCCGTGTGTTTCCAAAGGTGGCTCGCCCCTCAGAGAGCCCAGCTGGGAACCAACCCCGGAGCCCTGGAAGGGGGTGGGTGGGGGGCGTAAGAGAAACCCTCAATGCCCCCTCCCTTTCAGCGGCAGGGACGGAGATTAGAAGGGGGTTCACTCAGGGTGGCCAGGCTTCCCAGAGGGATCTGGGACACGCCACGATCCTCTGTGGACTCACGGGGTGGGTAAAAGCGACCCCCCTTACGTGGAGCCGCCCCGAGGGTTGGGCCTGACCCGCCCTCTCCCTGCTCCCCACTCAGGCGCTGGTGGGTGTGAGTGCGAGGACGAATGTGGGTGAGGAAGGACATTCTGCACCTAACTGCGTTCTGGGGGACCGCAACCGGCCCGGTTCTGGCAGCCTTTGCGGCGTGGCGCGGGTCATTGCGCCCAGGCGCAGAATTTCGACGGCTCCCAGCGCTCATCAGCTCCAGCCTCGTGGGCTCTGCCCCTTCGGAACTGCTGGTCCCGTCGCCGAGAGTCTGAGCGCCTCCCTCCAGCCGGAGCGCCAGGAGAAGAGGAGGCGGCAGTGGAGAGGCCGCGGCAGGCCGGCAAGCCGGCAGGGCCGCCTTTGATGTGGGCGCGGCGCACCCAGGCGAGCTGAGCGCCCGTCCGGCCGCGCCCCGAGGGGGGAGCCCCCGGGCCCCGCATCCTCATTGTGCCGGCTCGGGCCCGGGCCCGCCCCCGGCCCCCCGCCCCCTCGCCGCCCGCGCGTAGAAAACGCCCCGGCCGCCGCCAGTGGTGGGAGGCGGCGATGCGCACGGCCGGAGAGACGCGGAGGAGGAGACATGAGCCGGCAGGCGCCCAGACGGAGCGGCCGTGACGCGTTCGTGCTGCCGCCGCGCGCCCCGGCCTCGGAGCGCTGACCCCTGGCCCCTCGCAGCCCCACGCCCCGCCTAGAGAGTGCGCCCCAGCTTCCAGGCCCTCCGCGCATGCTGCCCCCGGAGTGAGTCGGGCAGCCAGCCTCCCGCGGACGGCTGGCCGGCCGGCAGAGAGCCAGGTTCCTCGCACCGGCGGGTACCTCCTGCCCAGCGGCGGCCGCCTCGCAGCCCCCGCGCCAGCCCGGAGGGCGCAGCGCTCGGGAGGAGCCGCGCGGGGCGCTGATGCCGCAGGGCGCGCCGCGGAGCGCCCCGGAGCAGCAGAGTCTGCAGCAGCAGCAGCAGCCGGCGAGGAGGGAGCAGCAGCAGCGGCGGCGGCGGCGGCGGCGGCGGCGGAGGCGCCCGGTCCCGGCCGCGCGAAGGGGACATGTGCAGGCTGGGCTAGGAGCCGCCGCCTCCCCCCCCGCCCAGCGATGTATTCAGCGCCCTCCGCCTGCACTTGCCTGTAAGCGCCCGCGCCCGGGGCTGCCCACCCTGCCCGGACGTCTGTCCGTGTGCCTGCGGCTCTGCCCGCCCCGCCGTTCTTTTGACTTTGCGGCTGCGTATCTGTCTGTCTGTGCGCGCGTTTCCCTCCCTCCAGTCCCAATGACCTCCTGTCCCTCTCTCTCCCCGCAGGTGTTTACACTTCCTGCTGCTGTGCTTCCAGGTACAGGTACGTGGGCTCCTGACTCTGACCTTCCCTCGGCACCCACCTGCCCCTGCCTCCCGGTACGCGTCGGCCCCCTTCCCCGGGCCGCGCCCCCTCCCTGGGCCCCACCCCTCCTGGGCGTGGAACGGTGCACCTGTTCCCAGGGCGCCGAAGGGCGGCTCCGCGTGCGCCCAGCGCGGGCAGGGAACCGGCCAAGGGCAAGGGGCTCTGTTGCTGGACTCAGGCTGGCGCGGCCCCAGTCCGCTTCGGCTGGGAGCAGACCCTTGGAGTGGAGGGCTCAGTCGCCACAATGTGCCGGGCTCCGAGCACCTCGGCCCCGGCGAGGAGTTAGGACGGAGAGATTTTCTCTGCCAACTGTCTCTTCACCATCTCCGCTCGCTCTTCCAAACAAAAAGGCTCCTTTCAACCGAGTAGATTCCGAGTCCAGGGAGAAAGCTTCAGCTGTAAATTACTCTGTGGTTTCAGAGGCGTTTGCAGCATTGAGAGAGATGTGGAGCTAAGAGGGGAGACGGGGGAGAGGGCGCAGAGTGGAGCACCTAAGCCGAGGGACCCTTGCCTGCGAGGCGGCTCCGGAACGGGCCGCGCTTGCACACCCTGGCCCAAGGTGGTGCAGCCCTCGGCTGCTTCCTCGCCTCGCTCCCCGCTCGCTTGCTCACTCTCCTGAATCAGAAGAGGGCTTGGCGTTTAGCCTGGAAAGCACTTGCTAAAATCTGATCTGTTACTTCAGCAGCTTTCAGACTCGGGAAGGTCTTGGCACGCAGACAGTTGGAACGCTGGTGCTTCCAAAGCCGTGGAAATGAAGGAAGAGGGTTGGGTTGGGTTGGGTTGGGTTGGGTTAGAGTTGGATTAGGGTTTGGATTAGTAATAGG
>SJYW01018235.1:485696-501199 GCA_006410735.1 Raphicerus campestris
GGCAGGCGCCCAGACGGAGCGGCCGTGACGCGTTCGTGCTGCCGCCGCGCGCCCCGGCCTCGGAGCGCTGACCCCTGGCCCCTCGCAGCCCCACGCCCCGCCTAGAGAGTGCGCCCCAGCTTCCAGGCCCTCCGCGCATGCTGCCCCCGGAGTGAGTCGGGCAGCCAGCCTCCCGCGGACGGCTGGCCGGCCGGCAGAGAGCCAGGTTCCTCGCACCGGCGGGTACCTCCTGCCCAGCGGCGGCCGCCTCGCAGCCCCCGCGCCAGCCCGGAGGGCGCAGCGCTCGGGAGGAGCCGCGCGGGGCGCTGATGCCGCAGGGCGCGCCGCGGAGCGCCCCGGAGCAGCAGAGTCTGCAGCAGCAGCAGCAGCCGGCGAGGAGGGAGCAGCAGCAGCGGCGGCGGCGGCGGCGGCGGCGGCGGAGGCGCCCGGTCCCGGCCGCGCGAAGGGGACATGTGCAGGCTGGGCTAGGAGCCGCCGCCTCCCCCCCCGCCCAGCGATGTATTCAGCGCCCTCCGCCTGCACTTGCCTGTAAGCGCCCGCGCCCGGGGCTGCCCACCCTGCCCGGACGTCTGTCCGTGTGCCTGCGGCTCTGCCCGCCCCGCCGTTCTTTTGACTTTGCGGCTGCGTATCTGTCTGTCTGTGCGCGCGTTTCCCTCCCTCCAGTCCCAATGACCTCCTGTCCCTCTCTCTCCCCGCAGGTGTTTACACTTCCTGCTGCTGTGCTTCCAGGTACAGGTACGTGGGCTCCTGACTCTGACCTTCCCTCGGCACCCACCTGCCCCTGCCTCCCGGTACGCGTCGGCCCCCTTCCCCGGGCCGCGCCCCCTCCCTGGGCCCCACCCCTCCTGGGCGTGGAACGGTGCACCTGTTCCCAGGGCGCCGAAGGGCGGCTCCGCGTGCGCCCAGCGCGGGCAGGGAACCGGCCAAGGGCAAGGGGCTCTGTTGCTGGACTCAGGCTGGCGCGGCCCCAGTCCGCTTCGGCTGGGAGCAGACCCTTGGAGTGGAGGGCTCAGTCGCCACAATGTGCCGGGCTCCGAGCACCTCGGCCCCGGCGAGGAGTTAGGACGGAGAGATTTTCTCTGCCAACTGTCTCTTCACCATCTCCGCTCGCTCTTCCAAACAAAAAGGCTCCTTTCAACCGAGTAGATTCCGAGTCCAGGGAGAAAGCTTCAGCTGTAAATTACTCTGTGGTTTCAGAGGCGTTTGCAGCATTGAGAGAGATGTGGAGCTAAGAGGGGAGACGGGGGAGAGGGCGCAGAGTGGAGCACCTAAGCCGAGGGACCCTTGCCTGCGAGGCGGCTCCGGAACGGGCCGCGCTTGCACACCCTGGCCCAAGGTGGTGCAGCCCTCGGCTGCTTCCTCGCCTCGCTCCCCGCTCGCTTGCTCACTCTCCTGAATCAGAAGAGGGCTTGGCGTTTAGCCTGGAAAGCACTTGCTAAAATCTGATCTGTTACTTCAGCAGCTTTCAGACTCGGGAAGGTCTTGGCACGCAGACAGTTGGAACGCTGGTGCTTCCAAAGCCGTGGAAATGAAGGAAGAGGGTTGGGGTGGGGGGGAGGCTGGAGGGAAAGAGAAGAGGGACTGAGGGAGCCGACTTCAGCGCCGATTAGAACCAGACCAGGCTGCCTGAGCTTGGGGTGGGGGGTGCGCGGAGGAAAAGGGACCAGGAAGTGCCAGCTGCCCTATTCCCGCCCCCCCCCCTCTGCACACACCTGAGCTCTGCGGGAGGGTCCCTCGGATGAGCTGGCCTGGGGCCAGCTGTCTGCCCCTGTCCCCTCTGGCCTGAAGACAGGTGTCCTCCTAGGGCTAGAGAGATGCTTAGGCCATGGTTTTCTGGATTCTTGAGGTGCCCAGGGGGAGCCCGAGCAGGGAACACGGTGGTTCTCCCAGGGGTGGGTGTTTTGTGCCATTGGCACAGCGGTCTCTAGCAGAGGGTGGTGGCTGTCTCCCCTCCCACTCCCAGGAGGGAATTGTTACCATCAAGATGGACTTTGAGCTGCGGGCAGGAAGCATGGAAGGACAGACTGATGGGTTCTTTCCTTCTGTTGGCCAGGCTGGGGTCCCCGGTGACTCTTTGAATCAATACAACTGGAGTCAGTAACTTAAGACTGGCTGTTTGCCAAGCAGATGTGACCCTCTGTGGTGGCGGGGGCGGGGTGGGGAATGGCTGGTGTCAGAGAGAGAGGCCAGTGCCTGGCATGGCCTGCCTGGTTTGCAGCTGAGTCCCCAGGCAGAGGGCAAGCTCCAGGGTCACTGCAGGGAACTGCTTGTTGGACCTGGGTGAGAGCTCTTCCTCAGTGTCCTGACCCTGGGGGTGGGGACAAGGAAATGGGCGTGAAGTAGAGAGAAATGGTTTCAGGCCTTGTTGCCAGCCTCTTGCCGTCTGCCGCCTCTTGGTCCTTGCAGCGGGGTCCGGGGGGGATGCTCTGCGGTCTTTATGTTTGGGGGAGGGAAGCTGGTCTCTGCATCCTGCCTTCACATCCTGCCTAGAGGGAGAGCCAGCCTTTGCGGGGAAGAAGCTGGGGTGGCCCGTCTGGGTTAAGTCTTCAAGCAGGTGAGGGAGCCTTCCTCCTCTCCCCTCCCCTCACTGCCCCACCTCTCCCCTTTGCAGTCTTTCCCCTTCTAAACTGCCTTAGGTCTGACTAATGTTTTTAACTCATGGTCCATGTACCCTTGGGATGTCTAAGGATGGGATTATGGATTATGGGGAAGGGGTTTGAAACAGTGTTCAAAATGGTTGCCCAAGTATGCAGGGTCTGTGGGAGTGTTCTCAGCTCCCCGTGGGTTTTGGAAAGCACCCATGATGGCTGAAAGATAAAGCAACACTACCCTGGGAGTTACAGACAAGGCTGGCAGGTGCAAATCCTCCTTTATGCTCTAGGACCAAGGGGGAGTGGTCTTAGAGGTGAAGATGAGGGGTGGGTCGCCCACAGGATTCTGCAGGAGTCAGGAGTCTGCTCCCTACTGCAGTGTTGGGCCACCACCAAGAGAACGGCTGTCTCCTGGACAGCGGGCATTTGGAGGGGGTTATGAGAGTACCCTTGGTGAGCAGGACCCAGCGAGGCTCCCTGCATGGTGGGAGGGCTCAGGACTCTGCCATCCTGTGGACGGGCCTGAACCCCAGCTCCGTCTTTCCCTATACATGGACCTTTGTGAGACTTAGTTTTACCGTGGGGGCCCCTGAGGATGAGATGGCATATGACAAGGTGTGGAAGAGGTTTTGCGAATTCTCATCACCCAAGAGGGCACATGGCTCTGTCTGAAACTCTATATACCTAATGCCCTTCCCTCCCGGCCCTAGTGTTTTGGAGAACTGGTCCAGTCCTAGCAATGGAGTTTCTGGGCTCCTGCCTCTTCCCATCTACTAGCCACCAAGGCCTCACTGGGGCCCCTGCCCCCAGCCACATTTCCGTGAGCACAGTCAATGCCAGACACTGCCCCCACCCCGCGATGTGGTGAGCCCCACCCTCCCCCACCGGCAACCCCCAGGAGCTAGAAGCTGGGAATTTAATAAACTCCTTTCTCCACACAACTTGGGACACCGTGGATAGCTCAAATCGGAAGAATTTTAAAAATTTCCAAGGGGAGCAAGCGGCGTGACCAGTAAATTGCTTTTCTGCACTTGGCTGAGCGCTGACAATGACGCCGGGCTGGGCCTTTCACACAGCTCCGCNGGAAGGACAGACTGATGGGTTCTTTCCTTCTGTTGGCCAGGCTGGGGTCCCCGGTGACTCTTTGAATCAATACAACTGGAGTCAGTAACTTAAGACTGGCTGTTTGCCAAGCAGATGTGACCCTCTGTGGTGGCGGGGGCGGGGTGGGGAATGGCTGGTGTCAGAGAGAGAGGCCAGTGCCTGGCATGGCCTGCCTGGTTTGCAGCTGAGTCCCCAGGCAGAGGGCAAGCTCCAGGGTCACTGCAGGGAACTGCTTGTTGGACCTGGGTGAGAGCTCTTCCTCAGTGTCCTGACCCTGGGGGTGGGGACAAGGAAATGGGCGTGAAGTAGAGAGAAATGGTTTCAGGCCTTGTTGCCAGCCTCTTGCCGTCTGCCGCCTCTTGGTCCTTGCAGCGGGGTCCGGGGGGGATGCTCTGCGGTCTTTATGTTTGGGGGAGGGAAGCTGGTCTCTGCATCCTGCCTTCACATCCTGCCTAGAGGGAGAGCCAGCCTTTGCGGGGAAGAAGCTGGGGTGGCCCGTCTGGGTTAAGTCTTCAAGCAGGTGAGGGAGCCTTCCTCCTCTCCCCTCCCCTCACTGCCCCACCTCTCCCCTTTGCAGTCTTTCCCCTTCTAAACTGCCTTAGGTCTGACTAATGTTTTTAACTCATGGTCCATGTACCCTTGGGATGTCTAAGGATGGGATTATGGATTATGGGGAAGGGGTTTGAAACAGTGTTCAAAATGGTTGCCCAAGTATGCAGGGTCTGTGGGAGTGTTCTCAGCTCCCCGTGGGTTTTGGAAAGCACCCATGATGGCTGAAAGATAAAGCAACACTACCCTGGGAGTTACAGACAAGGCTGGCAGGTGCAAATCCTCCTTTATGCTCTAGGACCAAGGGGGAGTGGTCTTAGAGGTGAAGATGAGGGGTGGGTCGCCCACAGGATTCTGCAGGAGTCAGGAGTCTGCTCCCTACTGCAGTGTTGGGCCACCACCAAGAGAACGGCTGTCTCCTGGACAGCGGGCATTTGGAGGGGGTTATGAGAGTACCCTTGGTGAGCAGGACCCAGCGAGGCTCCCTGCATGGTGGGAGGGCTCAGGACTCTGCCATCCTGTGGACGGGCCTGAACCCCAGCTCCGTCTTTCCCTATACATGGACCTTTGTGAGACTTAGTTTTACCGTGGGGGCCCCTGAGGATGAGATGGCATATGACAAGGTGTGGAAGAGGTTTTGCGAATTCTCATCACCCAAGAGGGCACATGGCTCTGTCTGAAACTCTATATACCTAATGCCCTTCCCTCCCGGCCCTAGTGTTTTGGAGAACTGGTCCAGTCCTAGCAATGGAGTTTCTGGGCTCCTGCCTCTTCCCATCTACTAGCCACCAAGGCCTCACTGGGGCCCCTGCCCCCAGCCACATTTCCGTGAGCACAGTCAATGCCAGACACTGCCCCCACCCCGCGATGTGGTGAGCCCCACCCTCCCCCACCGGCAACCCCCAGGAGCTAGAAGCTGGGAATTTAATAAACTCCTTTCTCCACACAACTTGGGACACCGTGGATAGCTCAAATCGGAAGAATTTTAAAAATTTCCAAGGGGAGCAAGCGGCGTGACCAGTAAATTGCTTTTCTGCACTTGGCTGAGCGCTGACAATGACGCCGGGCTGGGCCTTTCACACAGCTCCGCAGGCACCTGCCCGACATTGTTCCTGCCGCCGGCTCCGCCAGGTCCTGGCCTTCCCCAGACAGGCCGTGAGGCCGGAGCCCGGTCCTGCCTCCCACAGCGCTGCTTCCTCCCTCACACACTTGTTCAAGTCTGGAAGTGTCCTTCCAGGCCTTGGCCTGACCACCCCTACACCTGGCCTCCTCAGTGTGGTTTAGAAGCTTGCTTCCAGTTCACCAGGATGGCGAAGCCAGAGACAGAGTCCTCTGGGACTTCAAAAGAATGGAAAGCAGTCTTGTTGGGTTGCACTTTTAATTTCTCAAGAAGCAGCCTCATGCATCCATTCGTCTGACCAGTCAGGTGTCCCTTCCTCACATGTTGGCCGCAGACCTGGTTCTTGCTGGCCCTGGAGCAAGGCCAGTCACTTCCTGGCCTCATGGAGCCCCTGGTCTAGAGAGGGAGTGTGCCAGATTCACAGGAGCTCCTTCAGCGCCCTCCTTTCCAGGATGTGAAGTGCTGAGAGGCAGGGAGTGGCCTCTTGGCTGACAGAGGGGGACACCAAGGCGGGGGAAAAATGACCCGCCTTTGTTGAGCACGTTTTGCTTGTAAGAATTTCCAAGTGGCTCTTGCATCAGGAAGTTTGTTCTTGCTACCATGTGGCAAGGGAGACTGAAGTAGGTGAAGATGATATTCCCATCTCCCAGATGGAGAAACTGAGGCCCAGAGTGGGGAAGCAGTTTGTTCAAGGCCACGGCTAAGCCTCAACTCTCTGAAATCAGGATCTTGTATTCTTTCCAGCACACCAAGCAGACTTTTCGAGAAATACTGAAAGAATACTGATGGGGACACTGAGTCTCCAGAGACATGCTAGGGGTCCTTAAGGAGAGATCTGGTGATCTGGTTGGATCTCCATGATAGAATCCCTGTAGTTGGGAGCAGAGCTGGTGGGAGCCTGGGGGCCGTCTGTGGTTGAGGGCATCTGATCTGGTGTCTTCAGGCCCTGTTCGTCCTGGGATGTTCTGGTCTGAAATGGTTTCCGTGCTAGAGGTGGGAGTTTTGTAGGGGGCACATGGCTGGTGGGTTCAGCCCTCTCCCCGCATGGAAGGGGAGAGGGGCACCCTGCCAGCCTTCCTGCAGCCCAGTACTGTACCTGCTCTGAGGCAAGGAGGTGGATTTTTAAAATTTCCTGTGGTTGGCACTGCCAGGGTCCAGCAAGCTCTGGGTGGCATGTCAGGGCCACACCATTGCTTCTTCCCTGCCCTGGAGACTGCGAGGGCACGGTGGGCCCCCAGAAGGAGACGGATGGGGACAGGGAGGAGACTTTCTGCCCTCAGCTGGTCCTGATCAGAGACGTTCTTGGTGTGGAAAGGCAGGGTGCAAGCACGTCGGGCTGACACCCTCACCGGGAGCTCCCGCCAGGCGCTGCGGACTCATTACGTGAAGGACGGCTTCTCACAGCAGCCTGAGATTAGGAATTCTCAGATGAAGGGGGTGAGGCTCGGGGGCAAGAAGTACTCTCTGCCCTCGGTTGCATGGCAGGAGAGAGTGAGGCAGAGTGGTATTCACCTCTAGCTTGGCCACTCTAGGACCCAGGCTTATGAAGCAGCACTTTAGACGCTCCAAGTCTGCCAGGTTCAGAGAGTCGCTCTGCCTTGTCTTTGCTGTGTGACCTTGGGCAAGTTACTTAATCTCTCTGTAAAACAGTTCCTCCTCCCTAAGGATGTGGAGCGGGGAGGAGTGCAGAGCCCAGGGCTCTGGAATCTTACCTGCATTTCAAGACTTTGCTCTGGGAGGACTCCCTCCACTGCCCCGTGAGTGGCGTCAGCTCCATTGGCCCACGTCACTCTACCTCCTAGTGACTGGGGAGAAAGAAGGGGTTGACTGTTTTCTTTCTGAGGGCAGGAGTTGTCTGATGGGTATCTGTGTGCTCCCTATCTCATGCTGGCTTGCACTTGCCCCTCACTCACAGGAACCCGCAGCCAACCACTTAGAGGAGGGTAACGCCACGGGCCCTGCCAGTGAGGCTGAGGAGAGCCACCGGGCCTCAGGCAGGGCCAGGGCCTGCTGTTGGCTCCTTAGGTCTGAGCATTGGGATTTGTTCGGAAACATCGAAGGGTAAGCGGGCCCTCAGGCTTTAGGCAGACTTGCTGACTGTGGCTGGGAGGTGACTGGCTTTTGTTTGCTCTGACATCCAAAAGGCATAAGGCCTCAAGTCCATTTAAAATGCTGCTTTGCTGAGGATGAGGCCAAAGAAAAGCTCTCCATGGGCCACAGAGCAGAAATGTGCTGAGGATGCTTGGATTGGAGTCCTGGCTCCATCCCTGGCTCGCTGGGTGACCTCCCTCACTGTGCCTCAGTTTATCTACCTGGGTGTCAGTGAAGTGAGCTAGGCAGCTTCTGTGAAGCTTGAATGTGTGGGCCTTGACATAGGAGAAATCTTGGTTTGAATCCTAACTGTGCTGCTGAGCAGCTGTTTAGCAAACTTGTTAGCCTTCCACCCTTGGCACTCAGTTTTCCCCATCTGTGTAATGGAGCCGTGGAAGGTACCTGCTTCGTGAAGGCTGTGGCGAGGAGGACTAACTAGACAGTGGGCACAGAGCAGCTAGCACCATGGCTACACCCAGTAAATAACTGAGTCATTGTAGTTGTTCGATGGATTATATGCTCTGAGTGTGCTGACATGCTGCACAGTGCTGGAGAAAGCTCCTTGCATCGGTGATATCAGGCCCCCTCTTGTCTGAGCACAGATCTTGGGTTTAGGTCTGAATTTTATCCTCATTGCATCACTCACAGGCTGTGTGCCCTTGGGAAAGATCTTTAACCTCTCTGAGTTTCTTATCTCCTCATCAGTTGAGAAATAGGAACTCCTTGGGAACAGTCACTGAAGCCATATCATGACCCTGATGTGCAGGAGGCATCCAGTTATGGTGCTTCTCGTTAGCAATCATGGCTGACCCTGGACTGGGTTTTGAGCAGGATGAAGAAGATATCTGAGGCTTCGGCATTTTTCTCGAATGTGCTGTGAAGAGATGGCAGGTGCTTTGGGCAGAGTGGCTTTTTACCACTCTCCCCATCCCACCTCTGCCTCAGAACCCCTTCGCATTTTCTCACCGCTCCATGACCCAGTGCATTCTCTGCTGGGGCTCACAGGGATGAATAGGAGCTCAGGCTCTGGACTCAACCTACCTGGGTCATACCCCACCTCGGCCACCTGGAATCTGCATGATTGAGGGGATTCTGGCTTCTCTGTAGCTCAGCTTTAATAAGAGCATCAGGGTGGGACCCCCCTTGGGGTTGCTGTCAAGGTGCATTGTGGTCCCCTGGGGGAAGCTCTTGCTGCAGCACCTGGCTTGTTACCAGCGTTCAGTGACTACGAGCCATGGTGACGCGTTTGACTCTGGTGTGCCCCGAGTCCTGCCTGCCTGCCAGCCCCTGGTTCCTGAAGTCAGAGGAGGCCTGGCACAGACCGACCGTGCGGCTCTAATGTCAGGTCAGCGAGTAGAAGGCTGTGGGGAGCAGCTTCCCTGAGGGCCGGGCACCTGGATTGAACCCCCTCAACCCTGTACCAGCTGGGGGCCACAGGGTATTCAGGACCTGTCCCAACACTCAGGGACTTGAGCAAAATCTGTGCAGAGGGTGTTCTGATGAAGGGCCTTGAAACTAGACTCAGGGTAAAGGGATGATCTGGCCAGGAAAGGCGTCCCATTTGAATCTTGAAAAAAGAACAAGCCGGGTAAAGAGTCTGAGCCTGCCTCTGCGTGCGTGTGTGTGTGTGTATGCATGCGTGTGCACACAGAAAAGCGTTTGCAGGCACATGGAGCATTTCTGCAAGGAGCAGGGAACAGCCTGCTGTGCTCAGGGGACTCCACACTGGCTGGAGTGGCTGGTGCATCAAGTTCAGGAATGGGGGTGATGTAAAAGGCCATGATGGGCCTTGAATGCTGGAATAAAGGGCTTATTTATTACCTCTTTGACATGCAGGACCATTCTCCCCACCCAAGGGCTTCCAGGAAAAGGAACTGGAGGGAATGAGAAAGGGAGGAAAGAAGGGAGCATGGGTCTGTAGGAGTCCTGCCCGCTCCCACAAGCTGGCTCCAGGGCTGACTGCCTGCAGCGCCCATATTGACAATCTGTACAGAGAGGCTGATGTATGGGGAGGAGGTGCCCCTGGTCAGCGCCTTGGGTGGCGGCACCCCCTCCCGTGGTGATGCGCCCTGCCAATCAATACATTGACAACCCGGGAGCTTAATGGACAGGCTGGGGGTGGGGAAGTACCCTTTGGAGGGTCACTCTGTCCTGACTGGGATGGATATGGTGAGTGTGACGGCAGAGAGGGGAGGAGCCCGGAGCTGCAGGGTGGGTGGGGCCTGGGTCTGAGTGAACCAAGCCCAGATTCAGGGGTGGCCCAGCCTTTCTCTTCCCCTTCTTGTCCAAGGGTAGCTGCTTGGGGAACCTGACGGGCTCTGGAGCCAGAGACATGCCCTGGTCTTGGCGCATCCGTGTTCGTCCACCTTGGGCAGATCCCTTGGCCTCTCTGTGTCCCCCTGCATCATGGGGATGGTGATCGCACTAACCTGCTCAGGTCCTGTGAGCAGTGAGGAAGCGGGGCCTGCAAAGTGCTTAGCTCAGGCCCTGGCCCTGAGCACGTGCCCACTAGGTGGGTGCCAGCATTAGTTTCACTCTCAAGGACAATAATAATCCACAGAGCTCTAGGACTGGCATCAGATCCTGGGCAGGAGGCCAGGCTTGCTCTTGAGGAAGAGTTTGGGAGCTGCCTCTCAGCTTGGAGAGGGTGCTGACTCTACCAGGAACCACTCCTGGAGGGGAGTGCAGGTCTCGGGGTTGAATCCAGAATTTGGAGAAGCTCTGAAAGCCCTCGGCTCGGCCGGCCTGATGCTGCTCCTAGAGCAGGAGGCAGGCGGTGGTGGAATGTGGCCGGAAGTCTGGGGGCTGCCTCTCTTGGGACCGGGGAGACCCTCCCTTTCTGGGCAGGCTGCCTGGAGACAGAGGCATGGTTTTGTGAGGCCTCAAGAATGGGGACCTGGGCGGGAGGGGGCAGTCTGAGCCCATCCTCCTCTCTTAGGTAGGATGGGGGGCTCAAGGCCTTCAGTCCTTTCATGTCTAATCCTCCACCTCAGGCCCTGCCCCACTGGCTTGTGGCCAGAGTCAACTGCTTTCCTGAATGGGGGAGAGGTGGGTGGCAGAGAGAAGGGAAAAGCAGAGAGAAGCAGGCCAGGCTGAAGAGGAGGGGAGTGTGCGTCCTAAGCTGAGCTGGATCCAAATCTTGATCCTTTTTTGCACCAATTCTGTGTGGTGTAACCTATCTGAGCCTCAGTTTCCTAATCTGGGAAATGGGGTAATGATCATACCAACTCATAGGGCTGCTCTGGGGACAACATGAGATAATTTACTTAAAGTTGTTCTTAGCACAGAGGACATGCTCCATAAGTTGTGGCTGTTTAGCAAAAGAAAAAGAAAAAAGGTACCTAATGATTACTGATTTTCTGAGATAAATAATTGTAAGCAATCTCATTCTGCTAATGAGAAAACTGAGGGTTAAAGAAGTCAAACAAGTTGGTGATTTGCGATGGAGCCAGGTCACGCTTGAGGTCAGTGAGTGTTAGTTACCTTGTTGAATGTGTATGATGTGGGGATCTAGATGTAACACGTGTATATAGGAGATGTGGCTAATGGTGGGAGGTGGGCCCAGGAAAAAATAGGAAATTCCTGCAAACATGCCTTCAGAGTCATGAGGGATTGGGGAGATGGAAACATGGAAGCTGGCCCTGGCATGGGGGGCTCACCCCAACATCTTTTCACACATGTTAGTTTCCCTCCAAGGTGCCTAAGGGAGCTTGGAAGGTGGGTGGGGGCTGGATGCTAAAGGACTACGTGTGGGTGCTGTGCTATGGATGGGGGCAGCCGGATGGATTCTGGAATAGAGGAGCTCCCCGCCGTGAGACTGCAGGCAGAGATAGCGAGCTCTGTTCCACCAAGCAGCGCCATGTCCATGCTACGTTCTAGGGCACAGCCGGCGGGTGGGGGACAATTGAACCCACTGGGGCATTGCTGCCCCTGTGCAGTCCCTGGCTCTGGGCTTGAATATTCCCATCAGAGCCCAAGCACTCAGGTGAGGCAGGGGTCCCCAGGAAGCAATCGTGGTCTCGGTCAGGCTTCAGGGGGTCCCCACCGCAGGCTCCTCTGTTGTGGGAAAAGCTGCCTTGACCCAAAAGGCAGGTATGTGGTGGGCGGGAGAAGGAGAGCCTCATAAGGCACCGATCTCTGCCCCAGGAGACACCCTGCCTGTCCATCCCTGCTCACCTCATGAGAGCCGCGGCCTTTTGATTCCTGTCACACTACAGACTTTCAGCACCTCTGGTGGTTATGCACCTGGACAGCTGTTAGCCAGGTAGAGAGCAGCTCTGACTGCTCTAGGAAGGCCTGGAAGATGGGCCCCCTTGGGCGCTGAGGCCAAGTAGCAGGAAAGGGGAGGGAGAGGACCCTCCCGAGCGGTGCTGCTCTGCCTGAGCTCCCTAGGNTGGCCCAGCCTTTCTCTTCCCCTTCTTGTCCAAGGGTAGCTGCTTGGGGAACCTGACGGGCTCTGGAGCCAGAGACATGCCCTGGTCTTGGCGCATCCGTGTTCGTCCACCTTGGGCAGATCCCTTGGCCTCTCTGTGTCCCCCTGCATCATGGGGATGGTGATCGCACTAACCTGCTCAGGTCCTGTGAGCAGTGAGGAAGCGGGGCCTGCAAAGTGCTTAGCTCAGGCCCTGGCCCTGAGCACGTGCCCACTAGGTGGGTGCCAGCATTAGTTTCACTCTCAAGGACAATAATAATCCACAGAGCTCTAGGACTGGCATCAGATCCTGGGCAGGAGGCCAGGCTTGCTCTTGAGGAAGAGTTTGGGAGCTGCCTCTCAGCTTGGAGAGGGTGCTGACTCTACCAGGAACCACTCCTGGAGGGGAGTGCAGGTCTCGGGGTTGAATCCAGAATTTGGAGAAGCTCTGAAAGCCCTCGGCTCGGCCGGCCTGATGCTGCTCCTAGAGCAGGAGGCAGGCGGTGGTGGAATGTGGCCGGAAGTCTGGGGGCTGCCTCTCTTGGGACCGGGGAGACCCTCCCTTTCTGGGCAGGCTGCCTGGAGACAGAGGCATGGTTTTGTGAGGCCTCAAGAATGGGGACCTGGGCGGGAGGGGGCAGTCTGAGCCCATCCTCCTCTCTTAGGTAGGATGGGGGGCTCAAGGCCTTCAGTCCTTTCATGTCTAATCCTCCACCTCAGGCCCTGCCCCACTGGCTTGTGGCCAGAGTCAACTGCTTTCCTGAATGGGGGAGAGGTGGGTGGCAGAGAGAAGGGAAAAGCAGAGAGAAGCAGGCCAGGCTGAAGAGGAGGGGAGTGTGCGTCCTAAGCTGAGCTGGATCCAAATCTTGATCCTTTTTTGCACCAATTCTGTGTGGTGTAACCTATCTGAGCCTCAGTTTCCTAATCTGGGAAATGGGGTAATGATCATACCAACTCATAGGGCTGCTCTGGGGACAACATGAGATAATTTACTTAAAGTTGTTCTTAGCACAGAGGACATGCTCCATAAGTTGTGGCTGTTTAGCAAAAGAAAAAGAAAAAAGGTACCTAATGATTACTGATTTTCTGAGATAAATAATTGTAAGCAATCTCATTCTGCTAATGAGAAAACTGAGGGTTAAAGAAGTCAAACAAGTTGGTGATTTGCGATGGAGCCAGGTCACGCTTGAGGTCAGTGAGTGTTAGTTACCTTGTTGAATGTGTATGATGTGGGGATCTAGATGTAACACGTGTATATAGGAGATGTGGCTA
The DNA here is from genome assembly GCA_006410735.1 of Raphicerus campestris. Classification (NCBI taxonomy): domain Eukaryota; kingdom Metazoa; phylum Chordata; class Mammalia; order Artiodactyla; family Bovidae; genus Raphicerus; species Raphicerus campestris. The sequence continues at coordinate 498,835 of SJYW01018235.1, forward strand.
ATGGTGGGAGGTGGGCCCAGGAAAAAATAGGAAATTCCTGCAAACATGCCTTCAGAGTCATGAGGGATTGGGGAGATGGAAACATGGAAGCTGGCCCTGGCATGGGGGGCTCACCCCAACATCTTTTCACACATGTTAGTTTCCCTCCAAGGTGCCTAAGGGAGCTTGGAAGGTGGGTGGGGGCTGGATGCTAAAGGACTACGTGTGGGTGCTGTGCTATGGATGGGGGCAGCCGGATGGATTCTGGAATAGAGGAGCTCCCCGCCGTGAGACTGCAGGCAGAGATAGCGAGCTCTGTTCCACCAAGCAGCGCCATGTCCATGCTACGTTCTAGGGCACAGCCGGCGGGTGGGGGACAATTGAACCCACTGGGGCATTGCTGCCCCTGTGCAGTCCCTGGCTCTGGGCTTGAATATTCCCATCAGAGCCCAAGCACTCAGGTGAGGCAGGGGTCCCCAGGAAGCAATCGTGGTCTCGGTCAGGCTTCAGGGGGTCCCCACCGCAGGCTCCTCTGTTGTGGGAAAAGCTGCCTTGACCCAAAAGGCAGGTATGTGGTGGGCGGGAGAAGGAGAGCCTCATAAGGCACCGATCTCTGCCCCAGGAGACACCCTGCCTGTCCATCCCTGCTCACCTCATGAGAGCCGCGGCCTTTTGATTCCTGTCACACTACAGACTTTCAGCACCTCTGGTGGTTATGCACCTGGACAGCTGTTAGCCAGGTAGAGAGCAGCTCTGACTGCTCTAGGAAGGCCTGGAAGATGGGCCCCCTTGGGCGCTGAGGCCAAGTAGCAGGAAAGGGGAGGGAGAGGACCCTCCCGAGCGGTGCTGCTCTGCCTGAGCTCCCTAGGCAGACCCAGAGAGGTGGACCGGTGCTGGGCCTTCCTCCACAGGAGGCTGAAAAAGTATGATGAGGTACCGTGTCTTGAGGTCTTCTTAGCAGAGAACCTCGAACAGAGGAGAGCTTAGCCACTGATGGCTTTAAAAACCCTCTCTTGTTACTCAGCTCATCTGGTTAGTAAATGGTGGGCTGATTTTGGCTGCCAGGAGCCCCTCATCCTAGCCGCAGTTGTATGGCAAACATTTGCCAGGTGCAAAGGTGGAGATTTAGGGGTACACCGGGTAAACTGGACTCTGGGGACAATGAGCAATGCGTTAAAGTAGTGCCCACAGGCTATAACCCAACCTGAGGCCAGAGGAGAGGAAGCAGGTACCTTCTAGAGGAGGCACCTGGGGTAGGGGCCAGCCAGGCAGAGGGGACTGGGCGCCTTTTTTAAAAAAAACTTATTTTGTATTGTAGACCCAGGTGGTGCAGCGGTAGAGAATCTGCCTGCAATGCAGGAGACACGGGTTTGATCCCTGGGTCGGGAAGATCCTCTGGAAAAGGAAATGGCAATCCCCTCTAGTATTCTTGCCTAGAGAATCCCACGGACAGAAGAGCCTGGCTACAGTTCATGGGGTCGTGAAAGAGTCAGACACGATTGAGCACACATGCGAGGCTGTATCCAGGGCTTTTGTTTTGTGTTGGAGTGTATCTGATCGACAGTGCTATGATAGTTTCGGGTGGACAGCAAAGGGACTCAGCCCTGGAGGATCTGGCCCGTGCAAAGCCCTGCAGCCCCCAGAGGCCCGGCCCAGGAAGCCCAGCGCGCTCCCCACCTTTCCAAATGGACGGACTCTGTCTCCATGTCGGAGGCCACCCGGTGACCTCCCTGGGGATTGACCTGGCCCCAGAGTGCGGTTCAGATGGCGGGAGCTGGGCAAGATGGATTGTCCCCACACCCTGGGAATGGCCCTGCATAGCCTTGATGACCCTGGGTCACCTGGCCGCCTCTGCCCAGTGGGCCAGGAGGAAAATCGTTAATGGGAGGCTGCTTCCGGGCAGGACAGCACCCCTCAGGGACCGAGGGTGAGGAGATTGGTTTGACCTCTGGTCAATAAGGTCTCCTGTGAGCAGGAGGAGATCTGGAGAAGAGGGGAGGAGGCCTGGCCCTGTGTGAGGGGGACAGGGCCGGCCCACCTTATATCATTCCACAGGCCCCTCAGGTGTGGGCCTCAGGGGCACGCAAGCTCTGTCCTCCCTGAGCACCAGGGTGTCACAGGAAGCAGGTCCCAGGTATGAGGACTGGCTCTGAATGGGCTGGCCGCTGAAGGTCGTGCAAGTGAAATGTGTGCACGCTTGGTGTGCCGGTGAACAGACCCTGCGCCCCTGGACAGTGCAGTTCGGAGCAACCAACTCACGTTTTCTGACCTTGGTTTCCACATGTGCTAAATGGGGTGAAAGCATTCCCATGTCCTAGGACTGAAGGGATGCCCAAAAGCACTGGCATCTTCCCAGACTGTCATCTGAGCAGCTCAGTGCCTCGTC
>SJYW01018235.1:501260-528642 GCA_006410735.1 Raphicerus campestris
TGATGAGGTACCGTGTCTTGAGGTCTTCTTAGCAGAGAACCTCGAACAGAGGAGAGCTTAGCCACTGATGGCTTTAAAAACCCTCTCTTGTTACTCAGCTCATCTGGTTAGTAAATGGTGGGCTGATTTTGGCTGCCAGGAGCCCCTCATCCTAGCCGCAGTTGTATGGCAAACATTTGCCAGGTGCAAAGGTGGAGATTTAGGGGTACACCGGGTAAACTGGACTCTGGGGACAATGAGCAATGCGTTAAAGTAGTGCCCACAGGCTATAACCCAACCTGAGGCCAGAGGAGAGGAAGCAGGTACCTTCTAGAGGAGGCACCTGGGGTAGGGGCCAGCCAGGCAGAGGGGACTGGGCGCCTTTTTTAAAAAAAACTTATTTTGTATTGTAGACCCAGGTGGTGCAGCGGTAGAGAATCTGCCTGCAATGCAGGAGACACGGGTTTGATCCCTGGGTCGGGAAGATCCTCTGGAAAAGGAAATGGCAATCCCCTCTAGTATTCTTGCCTAGAGAATCCCACGGACAGAAGAGCCTGGCTACAGTTCATGGGGTCGTGAAAGAGTCAGACACGATTGAGCACACATGCGAGGCTGTATCCAGGGCTTTTGTTTTGTGTTGGAGTGTATCTGATCGACAGTGCTATGATAGTTTCGGGTGGACAGCAAAGGGACTCAGCCATGGAGGATCTGGCCCGTGCAAAGCCCTGCAGCCCCCAGAGGCCCGGCCCAGGAAGCCCAGCGCGCTCCCCACCTTTCCAAATGGACGGACTCTGTCTCCATGTCGGAGGCCACCCGGTGACCTCCCTGGGGATTGACCTGGCCCCAGAGTGCGGTTCAGATGGCGGGAGCTGGGCAAGATGGATTGTCCCCACACCCTGGGAATGGCCCTGCATAGCCTTGATGACCCTGGGTCACCTGGCCGCCTCTGCCCAGTGGGCCAGGAGGAAAATCGTTAATGGGAGGCTGCTTCCGGGCAGGACAGCACCCCTCAGGGACCGAGGGTGAGGAGATTGGTTTGACCTCTGGTCAATAAGGTCTCCTGTGAGCAGGAGGAGATCTGGAGAAGAGGGGAGGAGGCCTGGCCCTGTGTGAGGGGGACAGGGCCGGCCCACCTTATATCATTCCACAGGCCCCTCAGGTGTGGGCCTCAGGGGCACGCAAGCTCTGTCCTCCCTGAGCACCAGGGTGTCACAGGAAGCAGGTCCCAGGTATGAGGACTGGCTCTGAATGGGCTGGCCGCTGAAGGTCGTGCAAGTGAAATGTGTGCACGCTTGGTGTGCCGGTGAACAGACCCTGCGCCCCTGGACAGTGCAGTTCGGAGCAACCAACTCACGTTTTCTGACCTTGGTTTCCACATGTGCTAAATGGGGTGAAAGCATTCCCATGTCCTAGGACTGAAGGGATGCCCAAAAGCACTGGCATCTTCCCAGACTGTCATCTGAGCAGCTCAGTGCCTCGTCCCGAAGGACATGAGTGTGACCTGCTTGTGTCATGGGGAGGCTTCTGTTTGCGGGGTTTCACCAAGAGCCTCTTAAAAGCATCCCTGGTATCCTCTCAGTAGTTTTTTTTATCCTAATATCTATTTCCTGGGCTATGCTGGGTCTTAGTTGTGGCACAGGTGATCTTTGGTCTTCATCGCAGCATATGACATCTGTAGTTATGGCTTGTGGGGCCTAGTTCCCTGAGCAGGGATCGAACTCAGGCCTCCTATATTGGGAGCATGAGTCTCAGCCACTAGACCACCGAGAAGGCCCCACTCAGTAATTATCTGTGCCTGCTGAGCACTTGACTCTGGACCAGGCAACTGTCCCAAGACTGTGTGTATAATATTCATAGCAGCCCACGAGGTGGGTATCATTGTCACCTCTCAGTAACTTGCCTGGGGGTCCTCAGCTCAGGAGTGGCTAGCCCTGGGTTTTGAACCTGGGTTCTGCTCCCGACGGCACTGGTGGGGCAGGCGGGGCCCCGTGAGGGGGTGCTGAAAGCAGCGCTCTGGGGACCATACAGCTTGGAGCTGCCTCTGCCAAGGCCTGCTCTGTGACCGTGTTGGTCCAGCTTCAGAGCCTCAGTTTCCTCTCACGTCCTGTGGGATAGTGTTTCCACCATGAGAATGATAGTGAAGGTTAAATGACGTGGTCCAGCTGAAGTGCCCATGAGGCTCAGGCTGGGGTGGGAGGACGCGTACAGGTCCGCCAGGGCACAGAGACCTTGGCTTGGGCATAAACAAGTAAGTGTGTTAGTCACTCAGTCGTGTCTGACTCTTTGAGACCCCATGGAATGTAGCCCACAAAACTCCTCTGTCCATGGATTCTCCAGGCAAGAATACTGGAGTGGGTAGCCATTCCCTTCTCCAGGGGATCTTCCCGACTCAGGGATTGAACCCAGGTCTCCTGCATTGCAGACAAATTCTTTACCCTCTGAGACATCTGGGAAGCGTGAGGGGTGAGACCCATGCTCACGCAGTCCTGATTCCAAGAGCTCGTCCGTGGGCTGCATGGGGTCCTGCTCACATAGGAATGGGATCCTGAAAGCCTAGCATGCCTAGAACAAAGCTGGGATGCTGTCTGGACTTCAAGAATTACTTAGCTTTCTGGTTAAATGGGCTGGGACAGGCGTACAGTTATCAGGCACAGAGAAATCTAGAGGTGCTAGTGGTAGAAAACAACAACAACAAAAAAAACCTGCCTGCCAAGGCAGATGTAAGAGAACGTGAGTTTGATCCCTGGGTTGGGAAAAAATCCCTGGAGAAGGGCACGGCAACCCATTCCAGCATTCTTGCCGCGAGAATCCCATGGACAGGGAAGCCTGGTGGGCTGTAGTTCATAGGGTCACAGAGAGTCGGACATGACTGAAGTGACTTAGCACGTATGCAGGGTAACTTCATTCAGTGTTACATGGGATGACAGGACCCCGGATCTTTTCAGTGTTAACTTGTTCACTCATTCATTCATTTGACACATGTTTGAGTTTCTACTATGCTGAGTGCTGGGGATATGGTAGCAAACAAGTCAGGAGACAGACAAAAACCAGATAAGTAGGTGTTATGTCAGGTTGATGAATACTAGAAAGAAAAACAAAGCGTGGTAGAGAGATGAAGAGCGACAAAAGTGGAGGCTGCCCCAGAGAAGCAGTCACGGAAGTCCCGTCTCAGGATGTGACACTTGAGCAGAGACTCCAGTGAATTAGAGGAACCAGAGGGCAAAAGTCTGGGAGAGAGCAGTGAAACAGAGGGGAGAGCCAGTGCAAAGGCCCTGAGGCACCTGTTGGGTGTTCTGTGTGGAATGCTCAGAGGCATACTCAGGCAGCCGGTGTACCTGGGGAGAAGAAGTGCTGGGAGGTGGAGGTGGAAAAGTGGTCAGGGGCTCATCTTGCAGGGCCTTGAGGTCACAGTGGGGACCTTTATAAAAATGTGATGGGAAGGGACTTCCCTGGCAGCCCAGTGGTTAAGGCTTTGCCTTCCAAGGCAGAGGGTGAGGGTTCCATCCCTAGTTATGGAGCTAAGATCCCCTATGCCTCATAGCCAAAAAAAAAAAAAAATCAAAACATAAAACAAAAGCAATATTGTAACAAATTCAATGAAAGTCTTTTAAAAAATGGTCCCCCCCCCCCAAAAAAAAAATTCTAAACTTGATGGGAAACCCTGGAGAGTTTAGGAGAGGATTACACAAGGTGATTGGATTTGGTGGGAGATGGACTTCCAGGCGGGAGAGAGTAGAAGCAGAAAGCTGGTGAGGAGGTACGTGCAAGTTGTTCAGATCTCACCTGGACCATGTTCAGGAAAGAAAGACTGGAGAGACACTGTTGGCTTAGCCAGAAGTGGATTCCTGGAGAGTGTGGTCAGACATGAACTAAACTTCTATTTGTTGTTTAGCTGCTAAATCGTGTCTGACTATTTGCAACCCCATGGACTGTAGCCCACCGGGCTCCTCTGTCCATAGTATTTCCCAGGCAAGAATTCTGGAGTGGGTTGGCATTTTCTCCTCCAGGGGATCTTCCCAACCCAGGGATCGAATGCATGTCTCCTGCATTGGCAGGAGGATTCTTTACCACTGAGCCACCTGGGAAGCCTATAAAAGTGGGTGGACTTTTTACGTGTGTGTATATGCATAGGATAGCTCTGCAAAGTACTAGTTGCTCAGTCATGTCTGACTCTGTGACCCCATGGTTTGTCCATGGAATTCTCCAGGCAAGAATACTGGAGTGGGTTGCCATTCGCTTCTCCTGGGGATCATCCTGACCCAAGGATCAAACCGGGGTCTCCTGCATTGCAGGCAGATTCTTTATCATCTGAGCTAACAGAAAAGCCCTAAACTTCTAGGGTACAGGAAATTTGATGGGAGATGCTAAGCAAAAGCTTCTCTACAAGGGGTTAGGGATGTGGGCAAATGCTTGGTGGTAGGGTCGAGCATAAGGACCGTTACAGTATGAAGAGGAGAACCCCTCCAGCATCAGCTCCTAGGGGAGAATGACAGTGCATGTGGAACATTCATTCCCAGCAAGAAACTTGCCAGGTCTCCCTCCTTTCCCACTGAGGAGCTAAACAGCAATGATATGCCCCTAATCCCTGTCCCATCTCTGTGATGGTTTTGGTACTTTTCTTCCCATTGGCTCACTTTACCCTCACAGCCATCCTGGGTTGCAGTCAGGATGGGGGCTCTGCTCCACTCTTTTACTGGGGAGAAATCTGAGGCAGAACAAACTGTGTTCTCAAGGTCACATGGGCAACTCTGGTCCATATTTCTTCTTTTAATTTGGGGCTGTGGTGGAAAGAAAGTGAATTTTGTTTGCTGTCAAACAAATGTGTTTTCAAATAGACCTAGACCTGATTCTTAGCTTTGCAACTTCCTGGCTGGGCCACCTTGGACAACTTGCCTCACTTCTCTGAGCCTCAGCTTCCCCATCTATGAAATGGGAGATAACAGGGCAATTGAGCGTCCCTGGTGGCTCAGTGGTAAAGAATCCGCCTGCCAATGTAGGAGACACAGGTTTGATTCCCTGGGTCAGGAAGATTCCCCTGGAGAAGGAAATGGCAACCCACTCCAGTATTCCTGCCTGGGAAATCCCACAGACAGAGGAGCCTGATGGTCTATAGTCCTTGGGGTTGCAAAGAGTCAGCCACGATGGAGCGACGGAGCAACGGCAAGCGGGGCAGTTACGAGCGTATGCTGGTGCTTGCCCAGAGCTGGTATCATGGAGGCCCTGGCTCTCTGCTGTGAACGTGGCTCCTGCACGCAGGGTGTCTGGGCTTCCAGGATGGCTCACTGTCACCCCTTTCCCTGCCCAGGTGCTGGCGGCCGAGGAGAACGTGGACTTCCGCATCCACGTGGAGAACCAGACGCGGGCTCGGGACGATGTGAGCCGTAAGCAGCTGCGGCTGTACCAGCTCTACAGCCGGACCAGCGGGAAGCACATACAGGTCCTGGGCCGCAGGATCAGTGCCCGCGGCGAGGACGGGGACAAGTATGGTAGGTGTCGGCCCCTTCCTGCCCCATTGTGTGCATCCTTCCTGGTTGCCGAGACCTCAGGTTCCAATCCCAGCTCTCCCAGATCCTGGCTGTGTGGTTTTGCACCCAGTGCTGAGTCCTTCTGGGCCTCAGTTTCCTCATCTGTGGAATGGGGATGCAGAAGCTCATCCCTGAGAGCCTTGCTGGGAGCAGTAACTGAAGACCTGAGTAAAGCCTACTCTGCTGGTCAATGCCCCATAGATATTAGCTGTCATGGGTAATCGTGGCTTGCCTAGGGCTGGGGTCTAACAGGTTGCTGCTGCTCCCCAGGCGTCGTTTCACCTGTCCATGGTTCAGATGCTTGGGTGGGAGCCTCTGGGGAATGTTTTTTGGAGGTTTGTGGTGGTGGTGGAAATTGGCCTGGTGCGAGCGTGTGTGTGCATATGTGTGAGAGTGTATGTATTTGCACGGAGAGGCGTGTGCATGTGTGCTCTGTAGGCTGAAGTTTGCTCTCTTATGAAACACGGGTGCTCACACCACCCGGGGCTGCCCTTGACCTGCCTTTGACCCTGGAATGACCCAGCTCCCCTGAGGTGTTCAGAGGCCATCACCTGCCCCAGGCTGCCTCTGCAGGGGGCCCGAAGGAGTCCCCTATGCCGACTCCCTTCTGTCCACAGGCCCCTAGCCTGCAGAGATCCTCAGCTGTGAGGTAGGCACCCAAGACTCCTCCCACCCAGCCCCTGAGCGAGTGCCAACTGTGCCCTCACCGCTTCCTACCTTCCTGGGCCTGGATTCTGGAAGGTGTCCCAGGTCCCAGCCACGGGCCCGGGGGCTGTGGGCGGCTGCGCCTGCCAGCTTGGGCCATTCTGAGACGAAGCTCTGCCTGCCCGCCGGTCCCTGCCCATTGCAGTCAAGACATGACAACAAGACAAATAATTTCTTGGATCTCTTTATCTTGGACACCATTTATTCTCCCTGTGCCCCGGGGCAGGACTGACCTCGTGGTGGGCCCGAGTGTGACAGCTGCGCTGTCACTGGGGGCTGGGCCGGCCGGCCGGGCTGGGCCGGGCTGGGCTCCGGCTCCTCCAGGCCAGCTGCCTCCTCTCTCTCCTGCCCCATCGCTCCTTACTGCCTCGTCTCCCTCCTCCCTCTTCCCCCTGCTCCCTTTCTCAGTCTGGCTGCTCCTCCTTTCATCTGGCAACTCTGTCTCTTGAGTCCACCCCTCTCCTCCTGGTTGCTCCTGTCCATCACTCTGCCTCCCCCATCTCCACCATCTCAGGCTGTCTCCCTGCTTCCCTTCCTCTGACCAGTGTCCTCGCCCTCCTCCCCACCTCTCCCAGGCCCTCTGCTGGCTGCCTCTCTGCGGCCTCAGCTCTCTGCTTCCCCTCTTTGTGGATGCCTGGCTGTGCTGGGCAGACCCAGGTGCTGGTTTTCCCTGGGATCTCCCGTCCAGTTGCTGCCAGGGAAGGGGCAGCTGGCTGGCTGGGGCAGGAGGGAGGTGCCCTCCTGGGGAGTCCCCAGAGTTCTCTCTGGCCCCTCCAGGCCGGGAGAGTACAGGGAGGGTCAGACTCTGGTCTGAGCCATCTGTCCAGGCTCTGAGATCGGGGTCCGGAGCTCGGGAGGGAGAGGAGGTAGGCAATGGCCGGCCCCTCTCTCCAGAAGCCACTTGCCTTCTTGTTTCCTCCACCTGAACCCGAGGCTCAGCAGTCTCTCCCGTGTGGCCTGAGCATCTCTGGGGCTCAGCCGTCTCCCTTCTGTGCATTACAAGGGATGGACTCGCCTCGCCTCTTAAACATCCGTGTGCTCCCGAATCACTGAGAGGTCTTGTTGAGAGGCTCATGCTGATGGGGAGGGTCTGGCCTGAACTCTGGGTGTCTGACAAGTAGCCTGGAGGTGCTGGGGGAACCACACCTGGCGCACACAGGGACTTGCCCATCCTGGCTTCTCCTCCAGCTCCACAAAGTCTAGATTTAATGATTCTCTGTCAAGGAATATGTTTATCTCTCCTCCAGTCTCACAGCACCCAGGGCAGCAATGGGCCTTGCTGGCCGCTGAGACTGCTCCATTTAAATGTTGCATTAGTAACACAGATGAGGGGCTGGGACCCCATCTGTGAGCCCTGAGAGAGGAAGTGAGACAATGGAGCCAATTGAGGCTTCCAATCTAGATAATCAATACAAATATTATTGGGAGGGTGATTTATGTGGCCAAGTCAAGCAGGAGGATGGGACTGCATTAGCCTGTCCTGCCTGTGGGGGAGGGGTAGTCAGTGGTCCCCAGTCAGGCCAGGCGGCCCAGGATGTCACGAACTTGCTCTCTCCTTCTCAGGGCTCCGTCCAGCTGAAAGAATGGTGTCTTCTGAGACTTGCATTCGTACACAGTTAGAATACAGTCTGGGAATTCCAGCAAACCCCAATTATAAACAATCCCTATAAACGCCTGGAATCTGGGATCCCTGCAGACCCTCGGAATCTCAGATTGGAGTCTCTGAAACACTCAGCATCTCAGATTCGACGGCATCCTGAGGCGCTAGACTTGGGCAGGTGCAAGACGCTGGCCTCCCTTTGCGTGGACGCCTGCCCCAGAGCTCTTAGGCTTTACCACAGTGAGCAGTCTTTGGTGAAATCCTCACGGATGAGCTGGGGTTCTACACCAGGTTGTTCTGCAGGAGGGTCTCCTCATGGCTCCCTGAAACTCTCCCAGAGCACCGGGGGGCCCAGGCATGGCCGTTCCAGGAATGCGGGGCTTTCAGAGCTTTGGGTTCCTCTCTGGAAGGAGAAGAATGTGGGCTGGGGGCTAGCAGCATAGGTAGTGTGGTGGATGCCCGGCCGGCCAGGAACTGGGCAAGCGCCGTCCTGCCCACCTGGGGTTATTGCTCAGTCCCACCCCTTCCTGCCTTTGGTCCTGGTCACCTCGGTCCAGCCAGTAGTCAGGAGCCAGGACATCTGGGTTCTAGTGGCAGCTCTGTCACTGAGCAGCCTCCGGTGCCCGGGGCAAGCATGTCTGGCTGGCTCTGGGCTGAGTTCCTTCACCAGCCAAGCAAAGATGAGAAGGCCCCGCTGCCTCCAAGGTCGATGCCCTCAAGCTGGAATGTGGAGGCGTCATGGCACACTAGCTGCAGGAGGCAGGACTCCTGGGTGGTGGGACCTGAGACTTAGCAGAGGAGACCCAGGGCCAGCTGAGCCAGCCTGCAGGGAGGGTTAGGAGCCCCAGCACTGGTCACGGTGGTATAGGAGCCACTCTGCCTTTATAAGGCTTGTGGTTGCCTACTTTCATTTGATAAAGGCGGCTTTTCCACCTGATTAAGAAAAAACACCCCAAATGCCCAAGTTTTCTTTTTTAAAATTTGTGTTTGAGTGGAGGTTAATTGCTTTACAATAGTGTGTTGGTGTCTGCCATATATTCCCACGAATCAGCCATAGGCTTTGCAGGAGGCCAGACGCCCAGGACGGACAGTACCCAAAACAGCCCTGAGAAGGCCTCTGGAGGGCCTGGGAAAGCCAGGGAGGTGGTCTTCTGAGAGGATGAGCATGTGGACTCTGGCATCGGAGGGAACTGGAATCTCAGCGCCACCACTTAGGAGCTGGAGGCCTTAGGTGGGAGTTAGCCTTTCTGAGCCTATTTATTCTTTTGTAAAATGGGGTCGTTGAAATGAAAGGGTATCTTCTGCTCAAAGACGTTATGATTATTTAAGCCAGAATACTCAGCACTGTTGTATGGGGGCAGGGGGATGCTGTTGTGGGCTTGGGTGAAGGCTCCCCTCCGGGGAACTGGTTCGTGGAGCTTCCGGAAGGAGTGCTGCCTCTCTCCCGTCAGCGGGCCCTGGCACGTCTGTTGCAGATAGAAGAGGCTCCTGCGGCGCGGTTCCAAGCAGCCCTGGGGGCTGCCAATGCTCTACCGGCCGCCTCAGACCAGAGGCGGAAGCCTATTTGGACCCTTCTGTTGGGTGCGGTCTGGTCTCTCGGTTCACACCTGGGTCGCTCCCTCACTCGGGTGACAGTACAGCCGTGAGTGCGACTACCTGGTCTTAGCCTTCAACGAGCTCCCAGACCAAAGCCCCTGCTCCTTCCTAGGGGCTGACTCTAAGAGCCTGGGCCTCTTGTTCTCTGTGTCCCTTGGGCCCTTCCGGTGCCCTCCCTGCATTGCAGGGTGGCGGAGGACAGGGCGTGGAGTTAGCACGCCGTGGACTGGTTCCAGCTTGGCCTGCATCACCGCTGCCCAGGGTCACGGGGAGTCAGCATGCTCAGCATGGGCTCTGCCCCACTGGGCAGCCTTCCTGAGTTCCCTTACTGCCCTCCAAGAATGTGAGCTCCTTGAAAGCAGTGACCTTTCTTCCTACTACATGGCCTGGCAGAAAGCGGGGCCCCTTTAAAAGTTCCTGGATGAGTGACTAAAATAATTATGGGGCAGCACAGAGCCCAATCAGGGGCTGACATGCGTGACTCACCTGGGAAAGCATGTGGGGTCTTGCAGGGCTTTTGCTGAGTGGGTGATGGAAGTGGGCAGGGGCTGTCTGGTCCCCGTTACCCTCCTCCTGGTGCCTGTTGCAGGGCTGGGCTTGAGCGAGGAGCCAAGTCCTTTGGGCTGGCTGGTGAGGGCAAGGCAGCAGAGACCCCCTTCTCTCTGAGTCTGACACCTCAGAGTCCATTCTCCATACTTCCAAAACGTGAGCCTCGGTCACTCAGTCGAAGGTGGTCATGTCGTTCAGAATGAAATCCACACCCTCAGCAGAAAGGCCTGATCTGGCTCCTCCCTGACCACAGACCCCATCACCCTAGTCCTTGCTGGTTCCGCTCCAGCCCCGACTTCCTGCTGCCCCTCGCGTGCGCCACGCGTGTCTGCAGTTAAGGGCCTTTGCTGGGCCCTCCGCCTGGGGCCGCCCTTCTTCCCGACGTTCGCATGGCGTCTGCCCCTCACTTCATTCGTTCTGTCGCCACCTTATCAGCGATTCCCATCTGTGTCCTCGTGTGCGTGTGTCTCCTCCCAGCGCTTATTGTGCCCCTGGCTCCGCTGAGTGTGCCGTTATTCGCTCTCCGTGCCGCCTGCCCCACGGCACACTCTGAGGCCAGGGGGCTTCTGTCTACTGTCCTCACTGTATCCCCTTGCACAGTGAAACTGTTAGTCGCTCTGTCACGTCAGATTCTTTGCAACCCCATGGGCTGTCGCCTGCCAGGCTCCTCTGTCCATGGGATTCTCCAGGCAAGAATACTGGAGTGGGTTGCCATTTCCTTCTCCAGGGGATCTTCCTGACCCAGGAATGGAAGCCACGTCTCCTGCATTGCAGGTGGATTCTTTACCACAGAGCCACCTGGGAAGCATCAGCCTTGCACACAGCCAGCCACAAACCAGTGTGCAATACATGTTTGAGCCAGTGAGTGCATGGGTGACCCATGAGCATCCAGGAGTGTGGATGAGACCACTCCTCTGGGGCAAGCGCCCGGCACAGAGTAGGTACTTGGGGAATCAGTGCTCCCTCCATTCTCCTGTCCTGTCCTCCCTTCCAGCCAGCCTGCATCTTGCAGATACCCCAAGCAACAGAGCCAGCTTTTCGGAGAGATGTTCCCAGCTGGAAGGAGCATTAACATATCTGTCTAATACCCCTGCCCTCTGAGCTCGTGTCCCACGAGTTCTGTCCTCAGTGAGGAGTGGCCACACCTCGGTGACTCTGCAGCTCAACTGGCCACATGGGAGCTGCAGCTAGGATTAAATATAGCTCCTGATCGATCCTCTTGATTCTCTCCCTCTTCCTTTCTGGCAAACCCACATGGCCTGCGAGCCTCCTTGGGTGACTTGAGGAGAAGGGGAGCCATGGGCATCTTTGGAGAAAAGCCGAAACGTGTGTGTGTGAATAGCAATGCTGAAACCTCTGCAGAGAGGAATCCTTCCTCTCGCCCCGCTTCTTTCCCTTCCCCTCGACCTGGTTCAGAGGGGAGGAAGGGGGTACTGGTTCAGCGTGACCTCCCAGCGCCTTCTGTGGTGAGGACGTTTCCTCGTTGGAGGGTGATTCCTGGAGAGGGGCCCGAGGCACCTGCCCTGGCACTGTGGCAGCCAGCCCGCGGCGGGTCACCCTGTGCAGGCCCGGCAGCGCTGCTCTGCCCAGCCTCCCATCAGCTCCCGGCTCCCCGCTTGCTTTCTCAGGCCTTGGAGGTTTAACTCTGAAACCTATGGGAGGGGGGGAAGGAAACCAAGTCTCCTGCTTGGTTTTCTCCAGTTCCATTTTTCTGGGTCTCCTGTGCCCCTCTGTGTATGTCTCTCTGGATCTCTGTCTGTTTCCAACCCTTCCAACCAAAAGGCTTCCAAGAGAGGTCCTGGATCGCCCGCAGGGAAGCCCAGCTGGGAAATCACACTAGAATCAGTCAATCCATCCACCCACCAAAGTCACTTCTCATCTCTCTGCCGTCGCCAGCCTGCCTGGTATCTGTCCTGCTCTGCCTGAGTCAGACTAGCTCCGGAGTTACTCTGCCTGTGTTCAAATCCTGGTCCTACTGAGTGACTTTGGCAAGTAACCTCTGAAGCTCTGCTCAGAGCCTCAGTTTCTTCATCTGTAAAATGGGCGTGATAGTTCCTACCTCATAAAGTTGTTGTGAGGATCTAATGAGACTTTCCATATTCAGACTCTAAGCACAGTGCCTGACGGATGGTAAATGCTCAAATAAGTATTAGCCTTTTAAAACCATCATTGTTTCTCCATGCATTTCAACAAAACTGGGAGAAAAAGACAGCTTTTTTTTTTTTTTTTTAATCGAAAGGGCTTTCTCTCCAGTTTCTTCCACTTTCTTTTTCCTTTTTTGCTTTCCTGTCTGGATGCTGGAGAAGGGATTGGGCTCTTCAAGCTCCTGGCCTGCATGGACAGGTGCTGGGCTCCTGCTCTGAGCCAAGACTGGATCTGTGGCCTCCTCTGCAGGAGAGATCCCTCACTCGCTCGGCTCCTGGTGCATACAGCCTCTCCTGGTCAGAACGAGGTCAGAAGCCATTTGCTGCCTCTCTGGCTGTGGTTTGAACCCAGACTTGGGTACTCCTATGGGTCATCTCTCAGAATCAGCTAGAAGCTATCTTCCTCAGGGTGACTGCTGGTACCCATCCCTGCCTCGAGGTCATTTGGAGCTGGGGAGGGATGGGCCCCAACCTTTGGCTCTTTGGGCATCTCAACCCACAGACTTCTGCCCCAGGAAGGTGAAGTCAATGCAGAGACCCTCTTTGTTTATTCACTAACTTCCCCAGGAAAGGGACTGGCATGGAGGAAAAGTTTGACCTAAGGGGGAGACAGGCTAAGACCCAGACTTCTAGGTTAGCCTGCCTGGGTTTTAACTCCACCATTGTGTGACCTAGGGGCTCCATTTTCTCACCTGTAAAATGGGGTAATAAAAAAAATAGTTCTAATCTCCTGGGATTGTCATAGGGACTGAGATAATGTGTATAGGGTAGAACAGTGACCAGCATAGGATAGGCTGTAAATAAATATGCTACTGATGCTTCCCAGAGCGGCAGTACTGAAAGGAAATCATCTAGTCCTGGCCCAGAGAGGGACAGGACGTTCTCCCTTTGTCAGAATATCTGATAGTAACTCTGAGGCTGGGGGTGGGTGAGTGGGGGAGCTCAGAGTTCTAGTGAGAGGCAGGAGTAACACCAGTGGGGAGCAGAGTTACTAAAGGCATTGATCGTGGGATCAGACACTGAATTTGAACTTCTCTGCTTTTACCAGCTGTATGGCCTTGAGCAAGTCCCTTTACCTCCCTGAATCTTGTTTGCTTTAACTTTTAAATGGCATTATGCATACTTGGGGCTTCTCTGGGGCCCAGATGGTAGAGAATCTGCCTGCACTGCACGGGACCTGAGACGTCACACCACCCGCCCAGTCCAGCTCCTGCCATCCCCTGCTCCGTTCTCCTCCGAGCTCTCCTCCAAGTGGTCTCCTCTTATTTGCTACCTTTTCTGTGTCTGTCTCTGTCCACCAGAAGGTAAGCTCCATGAGGGCTTACCTGTCTCATCCACCACTGTGGTTTCCAGCACCTAGCCCACACTTGGCTTATGGTAAATGACCAATAAGTAAACTTTAGTAAGTATATAAAGGGCTTGATGAGGTAAGTATGAATAGTGTGTGAGAGTGTTAGTTGCTCAGTCATGTCTGGCTTTTTGTGAGCCCATGGACTCCTCTCTGAGGAGGTGACATCTGAGATGTCAGTCTAGGAGATGCGGAGCTGCTGTGGGAAACCCTGGGCAAAGCTATCGCCAGGCAGAGGAAGAGTGTGAAGGCCCTGAGGCGGGAGTGTGCTGGGTGAGTCAGAGCAGGAAAAGCAAGGAGGCTTGTGTGGCTAGAGGGCTGTGAGCAAGGGTGGGAGACGGGGGTGGATGGCAGGGGCCAGATGGGTGCCTCTTAGGGGTCCCCTTGAAGAGTCTGGATTGTTAGTGAGGTGGCACGGTGGTGAAGAATCCGCCTGGCAATGCAAGAGACACGAGTTTGATCTCTGGGTCGGGAAGATCCCCAGGAGGAGGAAATGGCAATCCACTCTAGTATTCTTGCCTGGAAAATCCCATGGAGAGAGGAGCCTGGAGGGCTGCAGTCCCTGGGGCTGCAAAGATTCGGCCACAACTGAGCAACTGAGCGCACACATGGAGATCCATAGGAGGCTTCAGCAGGGGAGGGGCACAGGTCATGTTACATTTTGTAAGGATCCTCTGGCTGATCTGTAGAGGAGAGACTGCTGGGGGCCAGTGCAGCCGAGAGTGGAGGAGGGGATGCCAGGGTGGTGAGCGGCAAGATGATATCTTTGATGCCTCCTGCCTGGCCTGGGACAGACCTGAGAATCAAACCGAGTGGAGATGAGGTTTCTGGCTCCTGAGAGGTGCATCTTGGGGGCTTAGGTCTTGGGTCATGAGACGGGGAAGCGTGATGCTGAGGACCAGGCAGGCTCTGGGGCAAACCTGGTCTGGGTGGGTGGAGTCTCTCTCTCTTTTTCTGAGAACTGCTGCTGCTATTACTCCCCAAAGACTTTACATAATCTTGGCCCGGCTCCCTCCTCATTATGTCATGTGCTGAGTGGAGTCTAGGTCACTCCATGGCTTGCTGCGGTTGGGGAAGAACAGACTTCTGGCTCCCCAGGGCACAGCAGCTGGTGCAGACCGTCCCCTTGCTGGGGTGAGGGCTGCTGGGCTGGCGGGGGTGGGGTGCCGTCCAGCCCCAGCCCCCCAGGCCCCTGGACGGCTCAGGCACAGGCCAGGGCTTCCTCAGATGGGCTAATGAGAGGTGGGGGCTGTGTTTTGAGCCAAGTCTCCCTGGAGCTGGGGGCCCTCCTCTGGGACCTAGGCCCCAACAGGAAGACAGCCAGCCAGACTGGATGTCAGCCCGCCCCCACACCCCCAACCTGGGAAGGGTTGCTTCTCTGAACCTCAGTTTCCTACACTGTAAAAGGGGATGAAGGTACCTAACCTCCTGGGGATGTGTGACTTTGGCAGGCTCACAGGGGAGTCAGATCCAGTGTGCAGTAGGAGCTGTTCTGAAGATGGGCCCAGGCAGGTGCTGGGAGAGGACAGAGAGAGTAGTCTTCCTCTCAGACGTGCTTGGGGCTGCCTGGCCTCAGCCCTGTGGCCTCACTCGCTTTTTATGATTTCCCATCCCTACCCCTCTCCAATCCCAGAGACAATCAGAACAGTCAGGCCCCACTCCCATTGCATAGGTAAGGAAACTAGGGGCTCAGATAGGGTGTGTGGCTTACTCCAGGTTACCCCTCCAGGATGGCAAGGCTCTGTAAATCCCCGCCTAAGGCATTTTCTGATGCACTCACAGTGTGGGGTACCCAAGACCGTGGAGGATACTGAGAAAGTTCAGGACAGAAGGCCTGCCTTGGGGAAGCAAGTTTTGCTTCCCCTCTGTCCTTTTATGCATACCAGATTTCTTTTCCACTACTTTTTGTGTTTTTTTTGGGGGGGGTGGTAAATGGGTTTATTTTGCAGTTATCAGGAAACTTAAGGAACAGTTACTGAGTTTCTCCTACCCAGCCTCTGAGAACAGCATCATTATATATAACCCTCACATTGGCTGTTAACAAATGAGAGATGACCACCCCCATTTTACAGATGAAGAAACTGAGGCCCAGGGTCATACACTGGCAAGTGGAGCTAGGGAGTCATATCCATACATGTGCATTTCAAAGCTCTCACCTTTCCCCTTACACATGCTGCCTTTGTCAGAAGCTCCTGGAGGTTGGGGACTCTCCTGACCCCTAACAACCCCCATCCCATGTGGGGCCTGAGTTTGTGAGGAGATGCTGAAAGCAAGTCTCAGAAGTGCTGTGATGTTTGACCCTTGGTTCTCAGGGACTAAGCCAACAAGAGAGTTACAGGGAGTTTGGATTTAGGGAAGAGGGAGCATGAAGGGCTTATAACCCCCTATCTCAGTGTTCACTAATATTCTCAACTCAGTGTTTACTAGGGATGGGGGAAGGTAGAGAGAAGAATGTGCCCCCACCTTTGTTCCTAGAATTACTAAATTCTTGTTAGATCTTTAAATTTTATGTAAATTCTTCTTTTTTTCCTTGGAAAGGTGGGTATCACATTTTAATTAGTAGTGGTGTCAAAGGAGGGCTAGATTAATTATTGGAAATCCTGAGTTCCAGATGGTTTTAATTTTCACAGCAGGGCACCAGGGTATATATTTTAAATTTTTTTTTTATTAAAATCATACCTCTTGTATTTTAGGGGCACTGAGGTACACTGTTTGTGGCTCCAAGGATGCTGTATTTAGAACTATGATTTTGTTATGGAGAAGCAAGTCCCTTGTCACTGAAATTAAAATTTTGTGGGTGAGGGAGGGGCAGGTGTTGGGAAGCAAAGGGTCAGGGGAGGGATGGTGAGAATGGGGGGTTCAGAGGCAAAGAAGGGGGATGGAGGTGGTGGGGAAATCCAGGCACTGGGATTCAAATTCAGAGAGGGCATGTGACCTGCCAAAGTCACACAGCATCCTACTGAGGAGAAAATGTGAAGAGGTCAAGGGACAGGGAGGGGTCTTACAGTATGCCTAATTGAGAGACAGTCACCCTTCGGCCACTAGATGTTCTTGTTCAGTCAGGCTTTGGGGGATCAGCTCTGGCTACCACATCCAGGATCATCTGGACACCCCATGTTTTTGTGGAGTATGGGGGTTTAACATGAGGTCTCCCATTCCAGACTAGAGGGTACTGGGTTCTGACTGGGACTTCTGGGCTCCTGAGAGTTAGTTATCCTTTAGCCTTGGTGGCCTTTTTTTTTTTTTTTTTCTATCCACACTGTGTGGCATGTGACATGTAGGATCTTAGTTCCCCAACCAGGGATTGAACCCATGGCCCCCTGCATTGGAAGCATGGAGTGTTAACCACTGAACCGCTAGGGAAGTCCCCAAGTCTTGATGGCCTTGATTGAGGAAAGTGAATTATTATATTGATAGCCTCCTTTCCCTGGGGCCTTGAATTACCCTTTCCAGACGTTTCCCCATTTCAAGTGGCTGGGGCACTCCCTCTCTCATATCCCCATCAGGAAGGGGATACCCAGATGTTTGCCCTGGAGGAAGGGGCTTCTGACCTAAATTTTGGAGGAAGTAGTTTAGCATTCCACAAGGCAAGATGCGTGTGCATGTATTTTGTGTGTGTGTGTGTGTGTGTGTGTGTGTGCACATTGTGCATGCCTGTGTGAGCTCATAGGCATCTGAATGTCTGACCCCTCAGTCCAGAGACTGCTGCTTCTTTGGGGTTCTTTGTGTGGTTGTGTGTCCTGCACTGGGGAAGGGAATGGAGGGGCAGGGGAAGGTAGTGATGAGGACGGGAGAAGTCACACTGGTCTGTAGCCACCAGGAGTGACCTGGGTCCCCAGTGGAGTCCAGAGAGTCCGGGAGTTGGGAACAGGTGTCAGCTTTCCTCCCTGCCTGAGGGGCACATGCTACAGAGAGACCTATCGGAAGCACCCCCTCCCCCATACTTGATTCTGGGGGCAGTGGGAGGTCCAAGGGCAAGGTCAGGGTCAGGGACCATGTTGCTGGGTCTTCAGGCCAGCCACTGCCCTGGTAAAAAAATGTGTGTCGTTCTCTTTCTGCCTTTCGAAGCCCAGCTCCTAGTGGAGACAGATACCTTCGGTAGTCAAGTCCGGATCAAGGGCAAGGAGACGGAGTTCTACCTGTGTATGAACCGGAAAGGCAAGCTTGTAGGGAAGGTAAGTGGTGGTCTGGGACGTGGGTGGGTCCCTCAGCAACCCAGGGGGGCTGGAGCAGTGCCTCCTGGGCCCCATCAGCCCTAAATGGGAAAGAGGTCCCATGAATGTGTATGTGTGTGTGTGAGAGATTCCCATTGTGAGAGCTCTTCATCACCCCCACTTCTCTGTCCCCTCACCTGCAGCCTGCCATACTGTGGCTGTGACTTTGGGGAGTACATGGGGCCCCAATCTCTCCTAGTGGACGTGGAGCTCTGGTTCGCTTGTCAGTGGGAGAACCTCCAGGGGGTCTGAGGCTCCTAGTCTGAATGTACCTGACGTCTGGCAGCAGGGAACCAGCGGGCCAGGGCCTGGGGCTGCAGCATCGTTTTAATAATCACAGGGGGTTTATGACTCCCCACAGCCACACCTCTGGAACCCAGCAGCCTCTTCGGCCTTGTGATTCTAGCATTTCAGGAAGGCTTTATTACTTTGGAACAGGCGTGTAACAAATCAGAGCGGAGGCAGGATATGGTGGGGTGGGNCTCAGTCCAGAGACTGCTGCTTCTTTGGGGTTCTTTGTGTGGTTGTGTGTCCTGCACTGGGGAAGGGAATGGAGGGGCAGGGGAAGGTAGTGATGAGGACGGGAGAAGTCACACTGGTCTGTAGCCACCAGGAGTGACCTGGGTCCCCAGTGGAGTCCAGAGAGTCCGGGAGTTGGGAACAGGTGTCAGCTTTCCTCCCTGCCTGAGGGGCACATGCTACAGAGAGACCTATCGGAAGCACCCCCTCCCCCATACTTGATTCTGGGGGCAGTGGGAGGTCCAAGGGCAAGGTCAGGGTCAGGGACCATGTTGCTGGGTCTTCAGGCCAGCCACTGCCCTGGTAAAAAAATGTGTGTCGTTCTCTTTCTGCCTTTCGAAGCCCAGCTCCTAGTGGAGACAGATACCTTCGGTAGTCAAGTCCGGATCAAGGGCAAGGAGACGGAGTTCTACCTGTGTATGAACCGGAAAGGCAAGCTTGTAGGGAAGGTAAGTGGTGGTCTGGGACGTGGGTGGGTCCCTCAGCAACCCAGGGGGGCTGGAGCAGTGCCTCCTGGGCCCCATCAGCCCTAAATGGGAAAGAGGTCCCATGAATGTGTACGTGTGTGTGTGAGAGATTCCCATTGTGAGAGCTCTTCATCACCCCCACTTCTCTGTCCCCTCACCTGCAGCCTGCCATACTGTGGCTGTGACTTTGGGGAGTACATGGGGCCCCAATCTCTCCTAGTGGACGTGGAGCTCTGGTTCGCTTGTCAGTGGGAGAACCTCCAGGGGGTCTGAGGCTCCTAGTCTGAATGTACCTGACGTCTGGCAGCAGGGAACCAGCGGGCCAGGGCCTGGGGCTGCAGCATCGTTTTAATAATCACAGGGGGTTTATGACTCCCCACAGCCACACCTCTGGAACCCAGCAGCCTCTTCGGCCTTGTGATTCTAGCATTTCAGGAAGGCTTTATTACTTTGGAACAGGCGTGTAACAAATCAGAGCGGAGGCAGGATATGGTGGGGTGGGCCCACGTGCCAGGGATTCCGAGCCGCCAATGACGCTGCATTTTGATGCTGCTGCGCCTTTGGCCTGGGTATCCTTGTTTGTGAAGTTCACACACTTGCTTCCTTTGGATGCTCCTGTGGGAGGTGTTACAGGCAGCAGCTCTATAGTGGATTCATGCTCCATGTTCCCTTTTCTCTGCAGGGACCCTACACACCCCCTGTCCAACTTGTATAATGAGGGGGTGGCTTCTGCTGGCCAGCTGGAGTGGAGGGTAGAGGGTAGACTCAGATTCCAAAGAGGACGGCTTCTTCTCCTTGAGGCAAAGCCCTCTGTGACGACCTGCATTTATTACACCTTGTTAGGGTTGGGGGAAGGAAGCATGACTTCAGTTTCTGTCTAAGCCATGGCTTTGACTGCCCGAATCCCCCAATTCTTATCCCTCTTACCCCCTCCCCTCCATATCCTGGGGAGAGGATGACAGGCCAGAGACCTGAGCCAGGAGAGTGTCTCTGATTATTTGTTAATAACAAGGGTACCAATAGCCTCTATTAATTGAGCACCTACTTTCTGCCAGGCACTAAACAAAAAAATGCTTCAAAATAATCCCATAAGGTGGGTCGGGGAAGAACAGACTTCCACCATTCCCATTTCATAGATGAAAAAGCTGAGGCTTGGCCGTGTCCGGGCACTCTTCCCAGGTCACGGGCTAGAGCTTGGCGGGCTTCAAAGCCCAGTTTAGAAGGCAAGGATTACAGCTGGAGCTTCTCAAAGAGCAACAGAATAGTACTCCGTAGCGCACCCCGGGATGCCTAGCAGTGGTTTTAATTAGTGATTCACTTTCCACGGACTCACTCACTGCGTCCGTCTGCAGCCGGCCGGCCAGTGAGGGGTCCGGGGCAGGGGCGGCGGGCAGACCGGGCGCCGGGTCCGCTGGCCTGGCTGTGCGTTTCCTGCAGCGGCACGGCCAGCCCCACGTCGGGCGCTTTGTTCTCCTGCCCGCCTGGGCCGCCTCCCAGGCCCAGCCTGCTTGCAGTTGTGGGCTCGCCTGTATCCCCTCACCCCCCACCCTTTTTTTCCTGTTTAAAGGAGGGGCTGCACTGCAGCCCGCCGTGCCCAGTGCCCGCGTGCCCCTCCCTCCCCGTCTGCGTGGTTCCCGGCATCTTGACCCCAGGAGGGCCGTCCTGGGGTCAAAAGAACAGCCCGGTTCCCTCGGGCTGCTCCCCGCCACCCGCCCGCCCGCCGGCTGGCCGCTGAGTCACCGCTTCCACAGGAGCCGGCTCCGATTTCCTGCCCCCTCGCCCTCTCTCCCGTCATTAATATTGGGGACGGTTCAGCTGGCAGCGAGGCCGCCCCGCGCTCCGCTTCCCTCCCGCCTTGCTACAGGCGAGGTGCCCCTCCACCTTGCTGCAGGGTACCCCCCACCCCAAGTTTCCCGTCCCAGCTCCCAGGCTGGCCACGGAGGCTCCAAGGGCATCTGGCCACCCCTCTACCTGTCCCGACTCGGCCGGGCGGGTCGCCCTCTTGGCCCCTACCCAGCCCAGCGCCCACTCTCTGAGTCCTGCAGTTGGGAGCCCCGGGTCCTTGGGTGGCAGTTCTGTCACAGGTAGGCAGCCGATCAGACCCCGACCTGGGGTTACTCCTGATGGCTGGTCTGTGTCCGGTTCCACCCTTGTACCTTCAGAATAGTGTTCCTCCGCTGCCTCAGGCTCCACCTCCAGGCCTTTCCCCTCTGCCCACTCTCAGCTTTCTAAAGCTGGCCCCTCCTCTCCACCCGCAGCTCAGCCAGAATCAGTACTCTNATTCACTTTCCACGGACTCACTCACTGCGTCCGTCTGCAGCCGGCCGGCCAGTGAGGGGTCCGGGGCAGGGGCGGCGGGCAGACCGGGCGCCGGGTCCGCTGGCCTGGCTGTGCGTTTCCTGCAGCGGCACGGCCAGCCCCACGTCGGGCGCTTTGTTCTCCTGCCCGCCTGGGCCGCCTCCCAGGCCCAGCCTGCTTGCAGTTGTGGGCTCGCCTGTATCCCCTCACCCCCCACCCTTTTTTTCCTGTTTAAAGGAGGGGCTGCACTGCAGCCCGCCGTGCCCAGTGCCCGCGTGCCCCTCCCTCCCCGTCTGCGTGGTTCCCGGCATCTTGACCCCAGGAGGGCCGTCCTGGGGTCAAAAGAACAGCCCGGTTCCCTCGGGCTGCTCCCCGCCACCCGCCCGCCCGCCGGCTGGCCGCTGAGTCACCGCTTCCACAGGAGCCGGCTCCGATTTCCTGCCCCCTCGCCCTCTCTCCCGTCATTAATATTAGGGACGGTTCAGCTGGCAGCGAGGCCGCCCCGCGCTCCGCTTCCCTCCCGCCTTGCTACAGGCGAGGTGCCCCTCCACCTTGCTGCAGGGTACCCCCCACCCCAAGTTTCCCGTCCCAGCTCCCAGGCTGGCCACGGAGGCTCCAAGGGCATCTGGCCACCCCTCTACCTGTCCCGACTCGGCCGGGCGGGTCGCCCTCTTGGCCCCTACCCAGCCCAGCGCCCACTCTCTGAGTCCTGCAGTTGGGAGCCCCGGGTCCTTGGGTGGCAGTTCTGTCACAGGTAGGCAGCCGATCAGACCCCGACCTGGGGTTACTCCTGATGGCTGGNCAGCGAGGCCGCCCCGCGCTCCGCTTCCCTCCCGCCTTGCTACAGGCGAGGTGCCCCTCCACCTTGCTGCAGGGTACCCCCCACCCCAAGTTTCCCGTCCCAGCTCCCAGGCTGGCCACGGAGGCTCCAAGGGCATCTGGCCACCCCTCTACCTGTCCCGACTCGGCCGGGCGGGTCGCCCTCTTGGCCCCTACCCAGCCCAGCGCCCACTCTCTGAGTCCTGCAGTTGGGAGCCCCGGGTCCTTGGGTGGCAGTTCTGTCACAGGTAGGCAGCCGATCAGACCCCGACCTGGGGTTACTCCTGATGGCTGGTCTGTGTCCGGTTCCACCCTTGTACCTTCAGAATAGTGTTCCTCCGCTGCCTCAGGCTCCACCTCCAGGCCTTTCCCCTCTGCCCACTCTCAGCTTTCTAAAGCTGGCCCCTCCTCTCCACCCGCAGCTCAGCCAGAATCAGTACTCTGGCCCTCACCTTCTACCCCAGAACGGCTGCACTCCTTGGGGAGAGCCTGCCCGCCCTCGTGTTCCTGTGTCCCAGACACATGGCGCTGCCAGCCTCCACTCCTTGGATGCGGCCTTCAGGCTGTGTGCACGCGGCTCCCTCTGCCAGGACAGCCTTTCCCTGCACCATCCACCCTGAGTCTTGGCCCCTCCTTTCATGATCTCTGGCTTCCCTGGCCGCCCAGGCAGCACACCCACCCTGGAGCCCATGGCTACTCACACAGCCCTCTCTCTGAGGTCTGCTCACCTGGGTTGGCACTGGCTGTTTTCCTGCTTGCATTCCCCACAGGCTAGTGGCTCTGAGGGCCGTTTCTGGATCCATCCATCATGCTTCTTATACCTGCTCAAAGGATACCAAAGAAATAGAAATGGGGTGCTCACCTTTTGAGAATTGACTCAACCTACAGCCAGAGTTAGCCACATAAGACCTGGGAATCTTAAGTGCTCTGACCTCGCTGAGCTTCGGTGTCCTCACCTGTAAAATGGGAAGATAATCCTGACACTGAGTAGGCACTTTCTTGTTAAACATGAGCTACATTCCCCTTGAAAGTCAGATTCTTCACCTGTGGGAACTCTTGATCTCAGTTCAGGCTCTGGCTCCTTTGGCTCAACAGGATAGCTTGGATGGCCTTGACCCTGGGTATCAATCTTCTACGTATCTGGCCACCACCAGACACATCACTGAACCCCCAAGAGAGCCTCTGCCCATGCTCCAGACCCTTGGCCTTGCTCTCTCTCTGCTGCATCACATGCCAGAGCTCTTCTCCCAAGCCCCTGAGAGAGAAGAAGCTCCCTTCTCCTTGCCACCTCTCTGGACCCCACCTCCACCTGACCCAGGAGATAGTACTTCCTTTCATTCCATAAAAGAGTTGTTGAATGTCAAGCACTATGTGCTAAACAGTTGTTTCCCATCTCTGGAGATTCAACCCAGGTGGGTTTTTCTCATCTGTCTCCTGTGTGATCATTGGTGTGTCCCCTTTGGGGCAGCATAGGGCCCCAGACCCATTCAGAGCAGGGGGTCCCTTGTCCGGTGCGTGTTTGTGAAGACTGTTTGGTTGAATGTGCCTGAAACCTAATGCAAAATGCCTTTAAGCAGAAGTTTTTTTTTTGTCTAGGTAACTAAAAACATCCAGGGGGTAGTTCTGATTTCAAGGAAGCCTGTATCTAGGGGCCAAGTGATGTCATCAGGATTCAGTCTTCAGATCAAACAGAAGGAGTAGGACTCCAGTTTGGAAAGAAGGAGGTTGGAAGTGGTAGATTTGCAGAGATGATCAAATTCTACTAAATCACCAAGATTCTGGGATGGGCTGTTCCCTTGCTCTCTAAATATTGGTGATCTGCCTTGCCTGAACCAACTGAGGCAGCATTTTGGGGGGTGAAGCCCACGCACATGTTTTTTTTAAAAATCTCTGCAGGCCATAAGCAGGGTCATAGAGGTGGTGAGGAGAAAGGCAAGGGTCAGGCCCCAGGGCAGCCTGCTGTGAGCTTCTTATCCACTGAGTCTGAGTTCAGGTGGGAACTCGTGACCGTTATAGGCCCTATGGCTCCTCCCAAGGGCTCCTGACCTCTGGGTGTCAGAACCTCAGCCTGAAGCCCAGATCCTCAACCCAGGCAAGAGCGTATGCCAGGCACCATGCTGGCCCTTGAACCTCCAAGTCACCGCTTCATGAGTTATGGTAGCTCTGTGGTCCTGGGGGACCTGAGGTGTTTTGATGGGCAGCACCCACTCTTCCACATCCTTTCTCCCCACGGGCCTGTCTGTGATTAGACAGCAGAGAAGTGAGCTGCAGTGGCAAGTGCAGGTTCAAATCCTGGCTTTGCCACTTAACAGCTCTGTGACCTTGGGAAAGCCATTTCTGTGTCTTTGAATTGTTTTCTTCTACCAGGTAGGGTCTCCCTTGGCAAGTTAAGAGAATTAAATGAGACAGTGGATGTGGAAATATCTGGGCTCCAGTTGGCAATCAGTAAATGCTGAATGAATGAGTAAATGGATGAGTAGGGACACCACGGTGGGCAGGCTGAGAGCTTGGGCCCTCACTATTCTCAGCACATCCCCCAGGATGTGCCTCTCACAACTCACAACTGTCTCTGGGACATTAGTAAGGGATCCAGGAGGCAGAGTCCATTTTCTTTTGGGGAAGACCAATTAATGTGTCACCCCCACCATCTGTGTCCCAGCAGAACTCTCATCCATTTAACCACAAATTCTCTGGGTGCCCCTGTCTTGGGCTAAGACCTATGCCGAAGCCATGAGAGCAAGCGAGAGGCAGTCCTGACCTCCTGACGATCCTGGGCTGATGAGGAGCAGGCAGATACAGAACTACTCTCTTGGGCAGGCAGAAGGAGTGGGTGTGGAGGGGATTCAGAAGATGGAGTATGTGAGTTGAATAAAGTATAGTGCTAAATGGGAGAAAGGAATGGCAACCCACTCCGGTATTCTTGCCTGGAAAATCCCATGAACAGAGCAGCCTGGCGGGCTATAGTCCATGGGGTCACAAAGAGTTGGACACAACTGAGAACAAACACACACAGTGCTCAAATGGAGTCTTGAAGGAAGAGGAGGAAATACTCAGGGAGCTAGATGGCAGTCAGGGAAGGCTTCCTGGAGGAGGTGGTTACTGAACTGACTCATGAAGGTTGAAAGCAGTTTTCCAGGCAGATATTCTAAGATGCAGAACCAGCCATGGTATAGCCTTTATTCAGTTTTCTCTGACTGTTCCATCAAAACCATCCAAGGGACCTGGACTCAGGTTGAATAGGCAGCTTCCAGAATTATCCATGGGGAGGCCAGAGCCCACTCTTTTTTATCTCCCTTGCACATATGCCCCAGCTTCCCTCACAATAGGCCCTCTCTGCTCACTCAACCCATAATGCCTCTGGGTCCTGTGTGCCTCTCCCAGGCCCACCCCCTGTATGCTCTGCAGCCTCCTCGAAAGATCTCTCCTCCAGAGAATGTTTTCTTACCCTGCCTGTCCCTTTCTGCAAAGTTCAGCACTTTGTCTGCAGGGCCCAAGCTTGCCCTCCGCTCAAAGGTGAACGTTCCTGGAAGCTCCAGCCTGTTTTCCACTTCAAACAAAAGGCTGGAACTTGCACCTCAGTCTCCACACTCAGCCAGACCGCTGGGCTTCCAACTTGGCCGGGCACCCGTCTGTAACGTGGAGTGGGCCCGGCCTAAATTTGGAGATGTTAGCTGGAAACTCGAGTGCTGCTAATTCAGGCCTTCCAACTTTGTGTGTTTCCCACTCTTCTACACCGAGCAATTCGGCTTTTTCAAGGAGATTCAAAGCCCGCTTTCCACCACCTTTTGTTCACATCCAAGGAGGGAGGTCAGACCTTCGGAACCACCTGCTCTTCAGAAATAATGTGACAACTTCCTACTGTGTGCCTGGCTCATTATAAGCATCATTCCTCATAACATCTCTATGACGCAGGAGTCATTTTCCGTGTTTGGTCCAGGCAAGGAATCCAAAGTTTAGAGAATGAAATTAACTAGCCTGAGGTCACATAAGGAAGTGTGAGTTGATTCAATGTCTGACTATGAATCCAGTGCTCCTTGCCTGGCATAGTCTCCCAGGGAGTTCACCTGGGTCCCTAAAATCTTTGAACCATGGGTATAGGCTTTGAAGTTTGGTCAGGCCAAAGCCCTTATTTTTAGAGGCTTCCACCCTTCCTCTTCACAACAAACATTAAGATGTACCACATTAAATGTAATTTGTGTTTAACTCTGTAACAGTGGAGTTGAATAGCAGTTGAGTAGGCAGTTAACTTGGTTCCCAGTTTCGTGCACAGGAGTTGGGACTTCTTTCTGTTGCATGTGATAGAACACAGTCTCAACTGTTTTAAAGGAAACGAGATATTATTGGCCCACTTAACAGTGAGGTAACTTGAGCTTCAGATACAGCTGGGTAGGTCCAGAAACTGAAAGATGTGAGGAGGACTTGGTTTCTTTCATTCTCTTCCTCTTGGCTTTCTTCCTCCAAGCTGACCTTGTTGTCAGGCAGCGTTTCCTCTCATGGAGGTACACAGGCTGCCTTTGCTTCAGCTTTACCTATTTCCAAGTTTAAACTGGCCTATGTTTGGGGGGATTATTTATAACAGGATCTTGAGGACTGCTGATTGGATGACTCAGGCCACGGGCTGTGCTCTGCACCAATCACAGGAAATAATATTTTGATTGGTCAGATCTGAATCTTTTGTTCTAGTAGAGCTGAGGCGGAAGCCCCTAGCTCCATCATGGGAGTGGAAAAGAAAGGGATCCCTGAATGATAATGGGAGGCTGGTACCTAATTGGTGAGCAGGGAAGGATGCAGGGGCCACCAACTCAAGTCCACTCTAGGGATCCAGGGAGTGAAACTGCTGAGGCCAAAGCTTGGGGTCAGGCCCTTTCTACTTTGCCATCTCAAGCCTTGGCCCTTGCCCCGACTTCTCTCGGCAGCTCTGCCCCTCCCACCTGTCCTTCCTCTCTCACCTCCTCCTTCTCTCTCTTCCTGCAGCCTGATGGCACCAGCAAAGAGTGTGTGTTCATTGAGAAGGTCCTGGAGAATAACTACACAGCCCTGATGTCGGCTAAGTATTCCGGCTGGTACGTGGGCTTCACCAAGAAGGGGCGGCCGCGGAAGGGCCCCAAGACCCGCGAGAACCAGCAGGATGTGCACTTCATGAAGCGCTACCCCAAGGGACAGGCCGAACTCCAGAAGCCCTTCAAGTACACCACCGTGACCAAGCGGTCCCGGCGGATCCGACCCACGCACCCCGGCTAGGCGGGCCCCGCCGTGCCCCCCCAGGCCGCCCCAGCCCACACTCACACTCACGGAGAACTGCAATCAGAGGAATATTTTTACATGAAAAATAAGGAAGAATTTCTATTTTTGTACATTGTGTTTAAGAGAAGACAAAAACTGAACCAAAATTCTTGGGGGAGGGGAGCGATAAGGATTTCATTACTGACTTGAAACCCGCTATGACAAAAGGCTCACGCCAAGGGACTGTTGTCACAACACAGGTGCTTGTGTCTCTCTAGGAACAGACAACTCTAAACTCGTCCCCAGAGGAGGACTTGAATGAGGAAAACGACACTCTGAGAAACCAAAGTCCTTTTTCCCAAAGGTTCTTAAAGCAAAAAAAAAAAAAAGACAGAA